>CM035169.1:27706845-27974799 GCA_020205615.1 Panax quinquefolius | reverse complement strand
AGATAGCCAAGACTTAACGTATGAGGAGGTACTGTCAAGATCTTGGATAGGAAGGAGCATGTCCTACACGCCTTGAAAGGTCATACCACAAGTTAAAGTTTTGTGGAGGAATCATGCTATAGAGAAATGACACAGGAATTGGAAAGCGGAAATGAAAGCGAGGTATCCTCACCTTTTCAAAACACTGTGTATCGTCAATTTCGGGACGAAATTTCATAAGGAGGGAGGTTGAAGACCTCAAATTTTTAAATAAAAAGGAATTTCCTTTATTTATTATTTTGAAATAGTAAGGGTTGATTTGATTAATGTGGATAATTAAGGGTTAAATACGCAAATATATTTTAAAATAAGCAGTGGTTATAAAATATTCATTATCGTTAGGGAATATTCGTTTGGTGCGTGGAATATTCGTGATCTTTTCGGAGAATATTCGCATTGACGGCAATGACCATGTGTGGGCTCCATGTGAAAAGCGATTGGATGAAGAAAACGACAAATATAAGTTGTTTTTAAATAACTTGGCGTAGTTATTACAGCTAATATCCGTTGGAATACCCGGTGGTTAAAACACACTAATACGGCGTTGTTGAACAAGTAGACACCAGTATTGCACCAATTATTGATTCTTACGTAAGAAGGCACTACTCAATAATGGTTACGAGAATTCTTGCTCGAAGATTTTATTGAGTTAATAATTCTTTGCGTTGATATTTTATATTCTTTGTTGTTTCAATAATTGTCATTTACAAGATTTTTCATTATCGAAGCAATAATTCATATTATCCGAATGATATTATTAGATAACATTATTGGCAATGTCTAGAAAGTTACATTCCTAAGGAGAGGTTTGGTCACCTAATCATCGGCGCCAAGAAGAAGAAATTCTTATTGGAAAGCCCCTCTTCCTGGAACCGCCTCGGTTGTCAATATTGTGATTCTCGTAATATTATTTGTGAATAATTAATTATTGATTTATATGATGAGGAAAATATTGATTTTATGTGGATATAGATGGAGAAAATTTTTAAAATGACAATTGTTGAAAATTAATATTTTATCTTTTTTACGATAAAATAATTCATTTAAATATATTATTTTAATAATATATTAATCGGTGATATTTTTACAATGAATGTGGGATATATGAGTATATGAGGAGGAAGAGTATTTTTGTGGCATTAAATGTTTAACACATGTTTTGTGTGTTGGTGGACACAATTATTGGATAGAAATTTGATTATAGCTTGTAAAATCACTGTTTGTGGATTTTGGTCAATTTCTATTTGGAATTTGGAAAAACTTTCTTCTGCAAAGTTGTAGAGAATTGAATTTCCTATAAAAACTCGCGAGATTCGAATTTTTTTGATGAAAGGGCTATTTATTATGAATTATTGAAGTTCCAAAAGTTCAAATAATTGATTTTGGAAGTTTAAAATATTTAAAATTAGAAAAACGTTTTTCTTATTTTTTCTAGAAGGTGGCATGTGTTTGATGGCTGAAATCAGATTCTAGACATGTGTAGAAAATAATATAATTATATTATTAATTTATTAAATTTTCTGCTTTTGGTGTTCTAAGCAATTTCTATAAATAGGGTGCTTGGGTTAGAATTGAAAATCACACTTGTAAAGCTCAAGTTTTCTCTCTATATTATCGAAGCAGTATTCTTGTGAGTATTTTGAGTATACTTTGAGTATTGCTATATCTGATTGCAAGTCCAAGTCATAGCCTTTATATCAGGTGTTTCAAATTTAAAGAAGATCTGATCTTTCGAGAGTAAGTGGATATTATTTTTTTTGTAATGATATTATTTCTTCAATATCATTATCTTTGAAATGTTAATCTGAAGTTTTTATCAAATTTGAAACTTTTTCATGTGGGGTTATTATTCATGAGTTACTATTCACGAAGTTACTATTCATGAGTTCTTATTCACGAGTTCTTATTCACTAATCACTATTCATGAAGCGTGAAGATGTTTTTTGTGGAATTTCTATCTTTTGGTGTGCTTGAGTTACTTATTCACGATATTGTGACTATTCACGATACTAAGACTATTCACGATACTCGGTATTATTCACCAAAAATAAAATTTCTTCTTTTCGTCCAAAACATCTATTCGGATACTAACTCCGATTGTATCCATGTTTTGATCATTCTTGAATTTTACACCACTCGTGATTATTTTTGAGGTATTTTTTGGACGTGGATAAAACAAAAATACTTAATCCTTAATCCTTGTCATTTTGTTTCAATTGGATTCGTTTTTAAAAATATTTTCATCATCCTACCTTAAATGATGATATTATTGAATATCTTTGGCTCGTAGTGCAAAGATGAATGATTTGAAGAATATCTTTGGCACGTAGATGCAAAGATGAGCATGTGTGTTGAGATGAACACGATCGATCGATTAATATCTTTGGCCAGTAGTGCAAAGATAAAGCAGTGTTTAAATGAACATGACTAATCGATGAATATCTTTGGCTCAGAAGGCAAAAGATGAATATTTGATTCCAGATGTATATTGATTGATGTTACAGGGGATAAAAGATGAGACGATGAACTTTTAAATTCATACATGTAAGATAGTAGTTTGCATTCTCTACTTAACTCTTCTAATGAATTATTATTTCATTGCGAATATTGATTTAAAATTTGTTGTCTATCAGTATTCTATTATATTTTTTCCTCGTTGAAGACTAACGATAATTTGTTGTATATTATCTTAGTCATAATATTCTTTATCGAGCTAGTTGAGCTCACCCTTTTCTTTTGTTCCATTTTTCTCGAGGAGGTAGAATATATAAAAATACGAGTCGGGTATGGAATGAAGGTTTTAGAAAGGATTGTTTAGTAGTCCTCCCATTTTTGTAAAATAATGTATCAATAAATGTGATGAGGATTTATTTGAGTATAGATATTGTCTGTAAGATAATATTTGTATTCAAACTCACAGCTTTTCTTGTTGTAATAATAAAGTTGTAGTTGTTTACATGCATGTATGTATTTGGCTATTTCGGAATGGGTGTTGTGTATACCTATTTTGGGGCGTCACATTGTACACATGATCTAATTAACAATTAATATAAGTTCAAAAGATATATTAGAAGTATACAAAGTTTCATCACGGTCTTGATAAAAAGTTTATAAAAAGTCATTATTTATTTCATGTAGAGTCTATAAAAGTGTTTTTAAAATCTTTGAAAGTCATTAAAATCCCACAAATTCTACAAAAGTATGTCACTTAAAAAAAGTCTTTAAAAATCCTAATTGAATACACCCCTTAGTTTATATCATATAACTATAAATATCATAAGTTATCTAAAAATACTACTAGTAATAAAATTTATTATTTTTGAAAATTTAAGTGAAATATATTAAATTTAAATTTAAAAATATCATAAATTAATTTTTAAAAATCAATAATAATCTTATAAGTATTATTTTTCTTATCAAGCAAGCCGTCTCTTTCCTATTTTAACCATACATAGGGCCTAATATGTAGTTATTTTAAATTAATTTATAAGTTAAACTTTAAAATAACTTGTAATTTTTTAAGTTGTGATTTATAAATAAAAATATTTTATATTTTTTAATTTATAAATTAAAATTTAAGTTAAAAATAAGTTATAAAGATGTTTGGTTAAAATAACTTATAAGTTACATTAAATTATAAAAATTACTAAAATGAGGGTAATTTTTTTTTATATTTGGTCAACTTACTTGTTTAAAAAAATACTTATAAGTCATTTTTTGAGAAGTTAAAAAATTCTTAAAAAAAATTATTTATAAATCAAAAAATAAGTCATATATGAAGACAAGCCCAATTTTTTACACTATTACCTTTTATAAATAACTAGCAACAGTTCCGTGCATCCGATATTATGGATGGTAAAATTTATCCCAAACTTTTAACGATTTAGATAATTTATTAGCATGAACGGAAAATTTAAAATTATTTATATTTTGTTAGATAGATTTAACTTATAAGTCGATAAAGACGGCCCCGATTTTATTTTATTGAAAATGTTATTTACACTATCTCCTTTTAATTTAGAAAAATGATAAAAGTCCAATTTTGGGTGTATGAGTAGGATGGATAATCAGTAGAGAAGTTGTGGATTTGTTTAGATGAGAAAATCATTTTCCCAAATTATTTAATTTACCAGGAGAGAGAAAGAACGTGATTATCACCCACCTCTTTTTCACTGATTTCACCGCCGGTAGTTGGGCGGTGGAAACTCCATTTTCTATTAATTCACTCTGTTTATGCCCACAGAGCTAAGTTTGTTCATTTATAACTATTGCTAACATTGAATATATATTGTATACATATTAATTTTTCCGACAATGGCGACGGAGGTGCCCGATGGAACCCCTCCGACGATATTCTCGGCGAAAGAAACCTCGGTTATTCACTCTTTGGTGACAATGGTGTTGTGGCTTGGAGCGATCCACTTCAACGTCTTTATTGTTTTGACTTCTTTCTTCTTCCTTCCTTTCTCCAAAGCATTACTGTTCGTTCCCTTTTTCTCTTTCCTATCTTTGCAAACAAACAGGTCTCTTTCGACATTTATTAAGTATTAATTTGGACTTTTTACAGTGTAATTGGATTGCTGCTGATACTTGCGGTGATTCCGATTGATAGTAGGAGCAAATGGGGCCGTAAGCTAGCAAGGTCTTGAATTAATTGCAGCTCTAAAGCACTAATTTTTTTTTCCGATTTTCCTTGGTATAAGTGATGTAGTGATGATGCAATTAACTAATTTTCAGGTATATCTGCAAGCATGTTTGCGCTTATTTTCCGTTGACTCTACTTGTGGAAGATATTAAAGCCTTCGATCCTAATCAGGCTTATGGTAAGACTTTTTCTAATTTTTGTTTACAATTTATTTGTTTCATTTCTGAAATCGTCCAGAAGAATTATTAGTGTTGAAGCTGTTGTTGGTTACTGTTATTTGCTAGGATTTGGAAATTAGACTTGTAGCATCTTACTTCGATTTGAACATATAATCTCTTAACTTAAGTTGCTTTCAGAGACGGGTGATTTGGGAAATTATTCATATTTAATGAACCAGCTGCATCTAGTTAAGCAAGATGTGTTCTGCCTTTTCCTTGCATAGTTGCAGGGTTACTTTAGATGGGCCTATATCATTCTTCGTATAAGAAACAATTGTTCTTCCGTTAGTTTTTAGTGTGTATGCATTTAGTATATATGAGATCGAGTGGAAACTTAAGACTTAAAGAGTGTCACGTACCACCTAGGAATTTTCTTGTTACTGGTATGCAGTTTCGGAATAGCTTCTACTGAGCTACTTAGCTTGATTATGCTAGTTCGTTTCTCTTTGTTCACTATTAATGAAGTTTGTCTTGCTTTATGCAGTTTTTGGCTATGAGCCACATTCAGTTTTACCTATTGGCTGCGTTGCACTTGCTGACCTTACAGGTTTCATGCCTCTACCAAAAATCAAGGTCCTTGCAAGCTCGGCTGTAAGATTTGCTACCCTTGAACATTTGAAGAGCTATACTTGTCATTTTGATTGTCTTAATTTTTGTTAACATATGCGGAAATTTTGGAAATTAGGTGTTTTACACTCCATTTCTAAGGCATATCTGGACTTGGTTGGGACTTTCACCAGCATCCAGGAAAAATTTCTATTCCTTCTTATCATCTGGTTATAGCTGCATTATAGTGCCAGGTGGGGTACAAGAGACATTTTATATGGAGCATGGTTCCGAGGTTAACACTCCTGACTTTTATATATATTACTCCCTCTGTTCCAAAATATTATTGACTTTTAGAAAGTCAACTTGAAACATTAACTCAAAAATTATATGATTCTTATAAATTATAAAAAGAAAGAAATAAACCTAATAATAAATCTAATGTAGAATTATGTTTTGACAGTTTACAATATAAATCATTGTATTGACTAAAATTAAATGAATCTATGTCAATTTTGAGTTTGAAAATGTCTCAAATTGATTTTTAAAAGTCAATAATTTTAACTTTAATGGCCTAAGATTCGTAAATTTGGCAATCCACAATAACCTTCCTATTAGGTTGCTGCCTGCAAACTGCTCGTGTACTTTGGAGTTGAGACTTGTAATCTTGTAGTAGTCTTTGCTTCCATTATTCTTGTCTTCTTGCTTTGCTAGGCTAGTCCTTCTAGTTACAGGTAATAACTTCTGAAAAACTCCTATGGCGAACAGCCGAACAGGCGATAATAAAGAGTGTCTTTGTCTAATTATTTTCTATCTTATTGTTAAGTTTTATATCTTTTGACTGATGAGTTCTGTTTATGTAGTCAAACTAATTCAGTTTTCTTACCACTGCTGAACTGTTCTGAAGTCTGAACATACGCTGGGGATTTCCCTGATGTTCTGCCTTGTTTTCATATTTCGGGAGTCTCTTTATCCTAAATTTCTGCCCTGGTATGAGACTCATACTTCTTTCATTTGTAGATTGCTTTCCTCAAGTCAAGAAGAGGATTTGTACGCATCGCTATGGAGAATGGATGCCCAATAGTGCCAGTTTTTTGTTTTGGCCAGGTACTGAGCATTTTTTTTTTCCCCCCCTCTCTTTTAAACGTATTAAGGCATCTGTGAAGCCGGCTGAGTTTGGCATTCTCAGTGTCATTGTACTCATATCTGTACCTGATGATCTTTATTGAGCAATGCCGTGCTAGCATTTGTGCTCTATGGCTGCTTGTTCCCAGCATTTACATTTCTATTGCATATTGTTCTTCTCATATCGAATTGCTAATGTAAGCTTGTTATATCCTATATAGTGTTCATCTTGTTATGAACTTGCTTCTTATATGTTTGTGGAATAATGTTATATTTTTTTTCAAATTGCTGCAGACTGATGTCTACAAATGGTGGAAGCCTGGTGGGGAATTGATCCGCAAATTTGCTAGAGCTATAAGGTTCACACCAATTGTCTTTTGGGGTATCTATGGGTATGTGTTACATATGTAGTTCGCATAATTGCTGGAGATGTCTTAATCTACTTGAACCTGGTTGAGGAACCTGCTTATTAATATGTTTAGGATAAATGTCAATAGATCCGTAATAGGATTCAAATAATATTTTTGTAATGGTCAAAAAATTCTCAGTCATAGTCTGAAACTCTTTGATGTTAGTTAAATTGAGCTTGCTCGGTAGGCACCTTCTTCATGTATGTTGTTGAAGGGGTCACCATGATTTTCATCTAGATCATCATTTCTCTTGCCACGTAAAGAATTGCCACCACCCCTCTTTGCATGCGGCTATAAGGGGACTTTGTTAAATACTCTCTCTGTTCCAAAATATAAAATCACTTGCCTTGTTGGTACATCGTTGTTGGGACACTTGTTTCTTTTACCTTTTTAGTCTGTAGGCACTGCTCAGTGACTTGTTCCTGTTTGTACTCTTATTTAATTGTCCTGTTTTTGCAGATCTCCTCTACCCTTCCGCAATCCAATGTATGTGGTTGTTGGTAAACCCATTGATTTCAAGAAAAATCCACAGCCCACTCTGGAAGAGGTATGCTCATTATGTCATGTATTTATGATATAATATGCTTTTCTCTGAATATTTATAGCATATATGTCAGAAAGAGTCTATCATCTTAAGTACACTGAGGACATTAATGAGTGGTATGCCAATTTTAGTTGCAGAAGACCATGTCACCATGTTTATCTTTGGTGCAAATCAGTTGAGAGTATTTTAGTAAGAATAATCTGCAAGAGCTTTTCTTTCAACGGAAACATATTAGTTTGCCCTTCCAGAATCATGCAAACTTGGTTCTCAAATCCCCTCTCTCCTCTTGAGGCCTCCTTTTAGTGATAAAATTTAGAAAAAAGAGACCAGCAGTAGAAACTTGGTTGACGCTCTCTCGTGAATAAAAGCAAACACATTAGTTCTGATCCTTGTATAATCTTCTGCCGCCCACTGGAAAAAGAACTTAAAAAATGTTGGGCACTTCTGACCCTGGGAATGCCTCCTCCTAACTACCTCAAATGCAGTAAATAGAAATAAAAAAAAATAGTAACGAATTACTACACTTTTATGTATTAAAAATTCCTACCATTCCTTTCACTCCAAGGGGTGACCCAAATCACACAATAGGGCACTGTTGCCGACTTTAAACTCACCCTTCCCCAAGCCTTAGCCCTCCTCCAAGCTGCCAAAAGTATTGAAACAGTCCCAGATATCACCATTGCACCCCAAGAAGCATCAATGTATAAGAAGATGATCCGCCATTATCAGCCCTCTTGCACATTCAGCACCAATTTGCAGACACCTCCCTCCGTGTTAGATTATCCCCTGTTGAGATAGTGCCTCCTCACGCTGTTGTCCAAGTAAATGTAGCCATTAGAAAGTGCACCAGCCCTCCAAATCCCTATCTAGGGAATGTTAAACCCTGCTTTTAGAAGCTCTGCATAGTAATATCTATATGCCCCTTGGAACACCCGGTGTAAACAGAGTACAGTTTCTCAGTAAATGCTTTTTGATATATCATTAATATGGATACTTAAAATTTTCTTTAAACATCAAATACTAGAATAATGATTTGATTTACCTCAAAAGATGGGGGAAAAAGATCACTTTTTTTAATTAAGGATTAAAATTTACAAGGCCCGACAGATACTCAACATCATTTTCTGTCCTGTTTCTTTCTTGAACTCCATGAAGGTTGCAGAAGTACAAAATCAATATGTTGAAGCGCTTCGTGATCTCTTTGAAAGACATAAAGCAAGGGCTGGCCATGCTGATCTTCAATTGAGAATTCTTTGATAAGAGCCATGAATTCTTTGGGACTTGGTGTGTCATGCTTCATATGTTTATGTTTCATTTGTTCCTCAGATGTTTGTATATTTTCTTCAGTTCTCGTTGAATTGTAAATGAAATAAGTAGTGTGATTATGGCAAACACACTGGCCTTATTTCAGCATCCCACAAAATGCAGTGTAGCTTTCATATTGAAAAGACTGGCCAGTTCTCCATCTTAAAGGTGACTTGAGGAATGGATAGTTATGGTGACCCAGTTTTTTTACCATTGAGCAAGCACTTCATAATAGATTAATATCCTTCCAGATCATGTCTGGCATCTGTATATTTCCGTAGTAAAATCACACGTACAGTACCATATAGCTATATATCTAGTCTTTACTGCTACATTACCGAATTAAGTTGGTTGTATCGAGTTAAATCAGTTTTAGAAAAAATTAACTGATTTGACATATCAAGTTTTAAACACAATCGTTGAATATCATATGCCTAAATCTCTGCCAATTAATGATGATAACATATGTAGCCCATGTGTAGAAGAAAATTTTCAATTCAGCATATAACTTTGAAGCACATTCATCACTGTGACTAGTGAAATAAGGTAAATTAAGTTCATAATGGGTTAGTTTGTTTATTAATTTACCTATTAAAGGTTGATAGTTTGGAGGTTGTGCTGCCATTGTAGCAATTCAGTTTACTCTGCATTATGGGACAACAGAAACCACCCACAATTATATTCCAAGTTCTAACACCAATTTCTATCCAACAGAACTAGACCAGCTTCAAAGTTGGTAAGTTACTAGACTAGGGGCAAATGTGCTCTTTAGCTGTTAGGGAGGTTTATACAGGCCCATCTCATTGTCTCATCTTGTAGGCATTCAATGGCATTGTTTTAGCATGTTCTTTCACCTCTTCTTTCTCTTTATATTTTTTCTTTTATCATTTTTTATCTTTCGAGAGAGAAAGGGGGGAATAATATAAGACCTTAGAAAATGTTAAAGACGGTAAATTCTGTGGAAAGAGAATTATTAGTGTTATTTCCATTTTGATCTCATTCTTTCATACCTAATTTAATGTTTTGAACTTTTACTGTCAGCTGTAGCTTCTGCTGCTCAATATCTCTCAACACTGAAAGTAAGTTTGCCCGATAGACTTCACATTTTCGTTGTGCACGTTCAAGCTGACGTGATAATTTCTGTATTTTCCTGTCCTGGTCATCCTACAAAACACATTTAAGACATTTGCTCATTAACTGTAGCAAATCAGCAGCCATTAAGAGGACAATATAACATCAATAAAAAGGTTGTGGCATGACCAAGAACATATCGTGGGAACAGAAAGAAAATAACAGTATTCGTTTATTCGAGTATCAGAAAACCAAATCACAAGGACTGCACCCATCACCAATAAATAGATCACATATTTCTTCAACAGGAAAAGAGTAGGAAATTAGCACGAAATCTAAAAACTACCTTCCTAAACCTGTTTTCTACTCTTCTTTTCTACAAGATAAAGATAATGTGATTTATACCCCCTTAATAGAGGATCTTTTCTCTATCCAGCATTCAATTTAGTGTTATAGGAAACATTATAAAGAGAATTGACCAGAACCTAATGTGCAGTTGAGACATATAATGCATTATATCTTATA
Source organism: Panax quinquefolius (assembly GCA_020205615.1). Taxonomy (NCBI): domain Eukaryota; kingdom Viridiplantae; phylum Streptophyta; class Magnoliopsida; order Apiales; family Araliaceae; genus Panax; species Panax quinquefolius. Next base: position 27,964,371 of record CM035169.1, on the reverse strand, counting down.
ATCCCAATTATGCTAGCTTAACAAAGCAGTAAGCTTATAACAAGAACTTTATTACATATTCAAAGGGGATGGGAAAATTATTAAAACAGGCGTTAAATACACTGCAGAATTTACAAATTAAGAATGAATTTAGAACAGCAGCAAGTTTAAGATCCCTTAATCCATATGGAGCTTAAATTAGAGTTGCCACGAATACTAGGAGTGTGAACTTTATGTCTGTAGGAAGTCCGGCATAGAGCTGGTCAGAGGTTCTCGTAGAATATAAAATATCCATTTCCAATGGAATAATACACTCTCGTCGCCACCTTCATGAAATAGGCTTGAAGTATTTCACAAATTTAATGCATTAACTAATATTTGACCTCAATTCTAAATGTTAACAACTTAGGTCTTATATTCTTCCCATTTCAAATGTCACGAGTTTGGGTCACAAATTAGATGGCATCGTCTTTCGACACAGGATGCTGCAGAATAGGCTAGATACAAACCTAATGACTAATGCACAAATTAGTTGCTCTAAAAATTAGAACCTGCATTCCATTGTTTGGCAGACCGAGTAACCAATCAAGGGCCAAATTGCCACAAAGTCCTCACAAGAATTTCGAATTGATTATATTTAATCTCTTCATTCATTTTTATTTTTATTTGTTGCGACATTCATGTTCTCCTTACAGTAAAGTAACTTGCAAGAATCTCAATTGATTATTTTACCCCTTCCCCCCCCCCCCCCCAACACGGGGCACCCCACCCCCTCTCCCAGACCAATTTGCCATGCAACCCTATATCTTTAAAAAGGAATTACGATATGATAGGATAAATAGGTATGAGATTGCTAAAATATCTTTATAGTATAAGATTGCATAAATAAGTAGTCTTCACTTGGAAGATGTCTAAATTTACCAAAAATAGACAGTCATAAATTTAATCAACCATCCTGATATTGTCAACCCTGTTATTGAAGCAACCCAGAGAAGATTCATTGACAATGACTTATCACCTTAAAGCAGGAACACGGCACTATGCCAACTTTAGTCAATTAATATATAATAATTTGAAAAGAAAAAACAACAACTCTTATTTCTTAAACCTAGACGTTTAATGATGCACAGGGGAAAAACTTACACTAGGATCAAAGTTAATCACTTTCAAGGTCAGAAGCTCATAAATGCAAGGAGCAACAAATAATTTGTTGTTTCAGCATCAAGTGCTAGATTTAATTTTGATCATGTTGTCCTCAAGTATACACGTTAATACTGAACTTTGGTAAAAAGATCTTTGAGAACGACAAGTCTTTTTGAATGACTTCATGCTAATAAAGCAAAAACTTCCCACTAAATTCTGACAAACATCAAAAATTTCAAAAGCAAATCCGAAGCTTGATAAACATAATAGAGGGTGAAAAAGAAGAAGCGTTGGCAATATATTATTTATGTAAAAGAAACAGGAAAGTGACTGGTTAAACTGAAGTAAATATAAGGGGAAACAACTCACAGGAGATGGAGGTTGATCATGACCCAATTGATGTTCCCCATTGGTATTATACAGGGTACTTTGACTAGTAGTAAGGTCTTCTCTGTTAGTTTCACTAGAAGTAGCAGTTCTTCCACTATTCTTTCTCACATTATCAATTTTATTTGTAGCCTCGCGTAGTGCATCTACAGCCACACTGTAAATTTCATTTGTCTTAACACCTTCATCTACATATTTAAGGGCTTCGTGACGAAGATTATGGTATCTGACGGTAAGAGACTCTCGAGAAGTATTCAACAAATCGCTTGTATGATCTTCCAACATGACACCGCTCTTAGCATTTCTTGTCCATCGTTTCAAAACATAGTGAGATGGAAGAGTAAGAACATTTGTTACCCTAAACACAGTCAATACATGTCTACAAAGTATACCAGAGAACTCAAACATCTGACAGCTACATGTTGCTTGCATCTCTCTAACATTATATCTAACAGAGTAGGCTTTATTACTTTCGCCATATTTGGAAACTCGATATGTGGTGATTGCCTTTGCATCCTCCACTTTGGTTGCCAAAAATGTAAGAGTCTCTACCAACTCCTCTTGAAACTTTATAAACAATTTCGTTGTATAAGCCCCAGCTGCTTGTTTCTCCATCGGAGACGGGGTCTTAAGAATTGGGGCAGTGTTCATGGTATCATAATCTGCTTTAACTTCTTTCTCATAACGACTCTCAAGAGCCTTCTCATACTGCTTAACAAACTGCTGAAGGGTTGTTGAAGCATTGACATATCCATCGAAGTATGAATTCATACTATCACTGCATTGAGTAATAGACATTTCCGCAAAGAAAGTGTCCCTCAAATATACTGGTACCCATTGCCGGCAATCAGCATAAACTGTTTGAAGCCATTCGTGTTGCCCAAGATCATATCTGTCAATGAGAGACAACCAACAAGATTCAAATTCTTCTATTGATTCTGTCAAGTTCACACACTTGTGGAGCTCTGCTTCGAAGTTTGGATGTTCAGAAAGCACATGTGACAACTTCTCCTGGCATTCTTTATAAATGTGCCATTTGCAGAAACGGTGACGGGCCTCTGGGAAAACCTGTGTAACAGCTAGTCGAATCACCCGGTCATGATCAGTGGTGAATGAGACTGGAGGCTGGCCAGACATTGCCGTAAGCCATGTTCTAAATAGCCAAACAAATGAAGCCTCAGATTCATTAATCAAAAGTGCACAACCGAACAATACAGGCTGCCCGTGATGATTTACTCCTGTAAACGGCGCAAAAGGCAACCTATATCTGTTTGATCTATAAGTAGTATCAAATGTAACTGTATCCCCAAAATAGGTGTAATTAGACCTTGCCTTGGAGTCCGCCCAAAAAATATTGCTCATACACTGATCCTCATCCCCCTGCACTGTATAGAAAAATGCAGGATCCTCCGAATGCATCTGCCTCAAATAATCCAAGAGAAGCTGAGTATCTCCTCCAAGAGTCCTCTGCTTACTACTTCTCATATAATTTCGACAATCACGTTCTGTAAACCCAACATTCTTAATTCCACCATATTCCTTAATCAATGCTGACATAATACCACTAGGTCCAATCCCAGCCCCTTGCAATGTATCAATCAAGGATTTCGCCGCACCAGACACGTGGCGGTGGGACCTGAGGCAATGAACCTTATCAGGAGGAACAAGATCATGATTATGATCCTTGACAAACCCCGAAACAACCCATTTCCCAGAATCCTGAATTTTAACCACCAGCATTGCCTTACATCCAACCCTAGTCTCAGCCCGGGGCCTTTTAATCCGCGAAAAATCCCGGCCACCGGGTTTCTCCTTCTCAACTCTAAACCCTTCTTTCGCACAAACAAAGGATCTTTGAATGATAGCACCGTCGCGCCTCGACCTACGTGACATGCTAACTCGTGTGCTAAACCCTACACGGCGGGCATATGAGTTGTAGAAGGCCTTGGCAGCCTCCTCAGTTTCAAACTCCATTCCATCATAGGGTTCAAGAATGGTATCCACCTCAGGAACATAAATGTCTCCGGCAGTGGCGGCACCATCACTGCCAGCTCCCACACCGCCATAAGAGACGTTAAGGAAGTTTTTGTCGTCATTGTAATCGACAGAATGTTCCATGTCAATGGCGTCATCTCCAAGACCCATAATGTCGAATTCAATTACATCGTTGCCTAATCCTAGTGGTTCAAATTCCATTTTCGTGATAATTAAACTTAAATTACCCTAAAAAATTACTGATAGTAAGAATAAAACAGTGTATTTTTATTCGTATGAACATGGAATTAGTGAACTATAGAGTGAAGAATAGTATGTACTCACCATTGATTACGCTACAAAAAATTGAAACACGCAGTGGGATTGTGTTAGAGGAGAGAGAAAGATTCAAACTTTATTTGCTTTTAGGTGGAAATGGTTAGGGATCTTGTTGTACGGACATAGAGTTGCCGAGTAATAGGGAGGAAGGAGAAGAAGTGGATATTAGGGCAAAGATACGGTGCTTTATGGAAGTAGGTTTGGTCAGGTGTTTTGGATCGTCAGATGATGAGATACAGGTAAATGAATCTATCATTGGCCCTAACTATTAGGCCGTGTTTGGAAAGCAAATACTACTCCATATAACTTTATATTTCATTTATTGTCTGTAATTGTATACGAAATAAAAGAAAAACAAAAATATAAATGAGATATTGTGAGAGCAAAAGTATTAACAACATTTATATAATTATTTTAGTGATACTTAACATTTTAAACAACACTTAATGCTTTGAAAATATCTTTTTTGCTTTGACAATATCAACAGCTAAAATTATACTCTCTCCGTCCCAAGGTGGACTTTTCACGCATATTAAGAAGAAGAATAAAATGATAAAATTGTATATAATAATATGTCATTAATCATATGGAGAAAGAGAATTAGAATATTTTCAGCATATAACTAATTATACTTATTAAATATGGAGAAATAATTAGAATAAGAAAAGTATGAGATATTAAATGCTAAGGGTATAATAGAAAAAATTGTGTAAAAGTTTAGTTATTAAAAGAAAATGGACATTTAACATGATACTACCCAAAATAGTAATAAAGACTTATCATTTTTGGGTAAAGAGAAAAATGACTTGAATGTAACTAGTTAATGAATAAAAACAAGTGAATGGAGTGAAGCTAATAATGCATCACTTTTGGATTAGTTACCTCCTTACTCGTATATAATTAGGATTCCTCATTAGGTGACTCCTCAATGGGATTGAATAGAATTTAGGGTTGAGTAAAAAATTAAATTGGAATCGAAACTGCACTGTTAACGCCAAGATTTTCTGCCACGTCCCAATCACGTAAGACGCCTCGATCCTCAAGACAAGAACACGATAAACACCTCAAAGCTTCGACTTTTGTTCGTCGGGGGATAGCTTCAGCGTAAGAGTCGAGAACGTGTTCACAAGGTTAACAAAATGGAGGATGTAATGCCTAGTGTATTGAGAGAGATGATATTAATTCTTGAGTGTATATGTGATTATGAATGGTAAAATGTGTGTACATACCTCTTTGTGAAGACTTCCTTGCTAAGCTATACTCTCCTTGCCTGGAATACCGTGTCACCCACTACTACCGACACACCCTTGATCCGATGGGTTCTACCGATCGCATGTAGTTTATCCACCGCTTTTGGTCATCGCTTTTACCACGGTAGGTTATAATCCCATCCACATTAATGCATGGGTGTTCTTCTAGTCAACCATCATGCTTTTTTCATCATTACAAGTCAAAATAATAGATATTAAAATGTCCAAAGGATCGATCCACCGAACCGAATTTACGGTCTTATAAGTTAAAATGGAAATAATAGGATAACTGGGCTCAATGACTTTTATGGTTCAATAATAAAGGCCCAATAGATTAATTAAATGAGTAAGCCCAATTTACTCCTACCAATGAAAGAAAATATCATGACCCAACATTGCCCCTAGTTTTTGTTGAATGTAATGTTTAATAGAAAACTATAAATGGTCCATGATATTTTACTGAAGATCCATAATAAGAAGTAATTGAAATGTACCCGATTATTGTTCATGAAATGAAATGAGAGGAGATCAAAGGCCCAAATCAGAAAGACCCTGTCTATTAAATATCTGGACCCGGAACCGGACGCTTCCCATTCAAATTCTAAATCATTACTAACATTTAATGTACCACTTGAACACCGTAAATCACAAGATAAAAGGATAACTTTATCAAATTCGGCAGCTTTTACTGCTCATTTGAAATTCGAGCGCCTTTCCGAACCTTTTCGATCTTTCTCTCGAAAATCGCCAAAATGGCTTCCCAAAACTCGAACAAAGTTCCCCAACACCGGTAACACCGATCACAGTGGTTCTACCAAACCCTAACCCTCGTGAAGGAACCACAAGCGTAAACCCCAAACCAAAAACTCCAAAAACCCCCTCTGAATACTACAGGAGTACGGATCGCTTCTCGCACGCCAACACTCCTTCTATCGTGACTGAGGCTGAACTAAAGAGGGTTCGATCTCGGTACCATATTTCGGATACCCACGCAATCAGGGTACCCAGATCTGGTGAAAAGATGTACCAACGGCCGGAAGGTTGGACGGCCGTCCCTGTGACCTTACTGGAGAAGGGGGTTCGTTTTCCCTTACACATTTTTATAGTGACCATACTGGGGTTCCTGGGTGTGGGGTTCTCCCAGTTGGTACCCAACTCCTACATTCACATTCTGGCCTTTGTGGCTTTCTGCCATGAGTTCAAGGCCGAACCCTCCTCGACTTCTTCTTCTTCACTGTCTACAAAATAGTACAATCCAGGGAGAAGGGGTTCAAGGCCCTTAGCAAACATTCTCCGAAGTCTGGAGAAAAGTTCGAGAGACGTTCACTGGTGAACACTCCTTCGAGCAATAGGGGATGGCATGAGAAGTGGTTCTACGTCAAAGGTCCGAGATTTCTTCTCACCGAATCGGGCAAATGATTTAAAAAGATCTCTCACGACTTGGAGATATTTCTGAAGAATGGGAAGTGGAAATGATGGAACTTTTCAACAATTTCCCTAAGGAGGAGTGGAAATATGGACTCCTCTCGAAGCAGGCATGATTATATGACCATAAGTGTGAGTATTGGTTTATTTCATATATATAAATTTTTGAAAATGTTTTATGATGTGTAATTCAACATAGGATTTCTTGTTTTATGCAAGATCTCGATCGTAATCGAGCTCCTTAGAAATAAAGGAGTTCAAGATTTTTTTTGTCCGGAAGTCTTCTAAGTCGTTGAGAATCTACCAATGTAAGCCACTCCCCGAAGTCGAACCAATTTTAAATTCATACGGATGAATTCCGAACAGAAGAAGCAGAGGCTGAAGAGGTTCTTGTACCGGAAGAGACCCTTCATCCTCGTCAGAAGAGGAGAGCCACCAGAAAACCCAGGTCAGCATCTCTTGTCACTCCTTCCGAATCCACACCAGAAACAGGGCCAACCCCCATACCTATTCCTCGACGAGGAGGTTTACTCGATCGTCCTGATCGAAGAAGTGTCCTCCGGACTAAAAAATTAAAAACTAAAATAACCCCTCTAACTGCCGAAGAACTCAGGGTACCTCAGTCTTCGATCATCCCACCCTTCGTGCCCCCTGTAGAGATACAGATTGACGAAGACGGTGACCAGGACGAAGGGATTCCAACGCTATCCAGGAAGAGGAAGCGCACTCCTGATAGCCATCCGAGTTCTGCTTCTGCCTCAACACCTCAAGGACCCACCCCAAATAGATCCCCTCCAATTGAAACCATACACGTGGACCCTACCCTCCCGAGCACCCAACTCTCTTTCTCCCGAAAGGCCAAGACCTTCCCGAACGAACGACCCGGGCCCCTCGTGTCAGGTTACCATGCCGAGAGCTATGGGATCTCCGACCTTGTGGCCTAGGTTCAATGCAAATTTCCCTTCGACCTCTTTCGAGCTTTCGTCGAACACCGACGACCACCACCGGTTCAAAGTTGATCACACTATTTTAAATCGCTTCGATGAGGGATGAGCTATTTGGCTAAGGTAAATAATAATTTCTTTATCTTCTATGTTTCTGTTCTCATTTGGATATTTGGACATTGACTTGAATATTTTGAAAATATGCAGGCTAATGCTGTCTTCGGACGATTGCGTCCGAGACACATAAATGGGGAAGCCGAGGAGGATTTCATGAGGCAGGAGATAAACATGCTGAAATCAACCTTGGATCGAGAGAGGGCCGATCGTGAAGATGCTTTTCATACCATCAACGGTCTTCAAACAGAATTAGATCGGGCTAGGATGGATTTGAAGACATCTGACGACGAATTAAGGGCCACGAGGGATGGGTTGGCTGCGTCCGAAGCCAGCCAACAAGCTTTGACTGATATGAACGCCGGTTTGGTCGAAGAAAACCTACTCCTGAAGGCAAAAAATGAGGAGTTTTCTTCAGCCAACCGAAGCTTGGTGATCCAACTTGGTGAGGCTCAGACGAAGGCCCGTGATTTAAGAAACGAAGGCATAAGGCCAAACGTCATAAACTTCGCCACAAAATAAAGGATCTTGAAGAACGGGGACCTCTCCCGATCAAGAGATCCCTAAGCGTATTCAAAGTGACTATGTGAATTTGGACGAACTTAATGCCGAAATCAAGGTATATTCTTGAGGGTACGTAAGATTGCCGAGAGCGAGGAAAAGAAAAGCTATCTACGCTTCGATTGGACCCGACATTGCTCAACTCCGATGATGAAGGCGGGGGCACGAATGTTAAATCTGCTTTTTATTCTATATAAAAAATTTAACTACTTTAAACTTTCTGTACTTATGGGACTAGTTTATTATTAACTTGAATGAATGAATGTTTTATTTTATTGATGAATCTTCAACTGTCTTGATTATGACTTCTGTCCCGATTAATTTCTTGTCAATAATTCAGTATCAATAAACTAAACCCAACTAGTGAATCAGATATGGCATATAACAGTTAATTTATGAAATGAAGTGAATTGAATTTTTTGGACAGGATTCAACTTAACTGAATTAAATGAACTGAACTCAACATTTAAACAAAATAAAGTAATATATACTCATCGGTATCGAAGTATGAGATCGGTCATGTGTGAGGTGGGCTTGGCCGATCCTCCTTGTACCATCGAAATCTTGCTTACCACTTGGGGTAGAACAAATATATAAGGACCAAGATATAAGGATCAATAGTGACCATTGATTTACCACCCTAGTAAAATCAATATATAGGATCATAAGGACCATCGTTGACTTAGGACAACAGACCAGATCGGCCGCCATCGAATGGATCATAGGACCTTTATGGGTCGCCATCGAAGCCCTACCATACCTCCTTACACCATTGTGACCTTAGACAATAGACCGGGATCGATAGTGACCATTGATTTACCACCCTAGTAAAATCAATATAGGATCATAAGGACCTTTATGGGTCGCCATCGAATGGCCAATGATGAGTCCTACCATACCTCCTTACACCATTGTGACCTTAGGACAAATAGACCGTGGATCGATTATGAAAAAGTGACTTTTTATTGATAATGAACAATCGTGTGCATGACTTTCCTAAGAACCGACTTAATCTTTATTGAAAATATTTTCAAGCTCGCCAAAGATGCCAAGTATTCTTGATCTCGGAACCATCTAGTGCCTTTTAACCGATAAGTACACGGCTTTTGGTACTTGATCACTTCATACTGGCCCTTCCGATTCGACATTAGCTTTCCGTGTTTTGAGGCGTAGATGCTTGGCTTTCTACAGGGATCTAAGTCTCCTACTTGAATCTACGAAGTTTGACCCCTTTGTTGTAATGTTTGGCCACCCTTCGTTGATAAGCAACCAATTTGAGCAAAGCTACCTCTCTCGACTTCTTCTAAGCAGGTCCAAAGTTAGCTTTCATCCTTCGTCATCAGTAGATCTCTTTGAATCGACTAACTCAAGACTTGGAGATCCGATTTCGACCGGGACTAAGGCATCGCACTATAGGCCAATCGAAAGGGTGAATGAATCCTCGTGGTGGTCCTCGGTGTAGTTCGGTAAGCCCACAAAGACGCTTCAAGAATTCTTCCGCCATCTCCCTTTAGCTTCATCCATCTGCGCTTGATTCCGATTCAAGCAGTCATCCCCCGTTAGTCACCTCGACTTGCCCATTCGACCGTGGATGAGCCACGAAGTCTTCTTGTGTTGAATCCCCTGATCCTTTAAAATCCTTCAAATTTTGAACCCATTTAATCAAGCGTCCGTTGTCCGATATCAACACCCTAGGGATCCCGGCGAAACACCATGCACTCTTTTATGAACTTTAGGCACTCTTGTTCCGTTATCGATCAAGTGGTTTTGCCTCCACCCACTTAGTCATATAATCGATAAGAACTATGATAAAGTCGACCGACCTTTAGCTTTAGGCAACGATCCCAATATATCCACCCCCGTGATAAATGAAGGGTATAGGAGATAAAATCGAATATAGCTTCTTGGGTGGTCGATGTGGATCGGACTATTGAAATGGCATTTTCACATTTCTTGACGTATCTCGTAGCTTCTTTGAAAATTCAGAGGCCAATAGTATCCTTGTCGAAGTACTTTATGAGCCAAAGACTTGGCAAAACCATATGATCACCGCAAGAATACCTTCGTGAACCTCCCAAGAAGCATACTACTTCGGACGGAACCAAACATTTCAACAATGGTGAGGAAAAAGCCAATCGATAGAGATCCCCATCAATAAGAATAAAATTGGCACTCTTGTACTTAATCTTCTTTGCCAAAGATCTCGATCCGGGAAGGAAGGACGCCATCCGCCAAATACTCGACGTGGGGTCATCCGTCCAGCCTAGATCGCTTCGATACACATCACCGCTTCGTCTTTGAACACTTACCGCCGCAAAACTTCCAAATATACCGATCCGTGGAAAACATCTGCATCTGCAGTGGCCAGCTTCGACAATGCATCGGCAATAGAATTATCGTTACGCTCTATGCCCTGAAATTCATATGAAGTGAAATATTGAAGTCGGTCTCTTAATTCCGTTAGATATTTGATCATCCGGGTCCCACGAGCTTCATAATCTCCCGACAACTGTTTAACGACCAATTGAGAATCACTATAGATGATCAACTTCTGGACTTCTAGACTCTTTGCCAGTCGGATACCTGCTAACACCGCTTCGTACTCAGCTTCGTTGTTCGTTGTTTTTAAAACCCAACTCGATGGCTCTTGAACCTTGAATCCTCCGGACTCATCAAAATAATTCCTGCCCCACTAACAGCCATTGTAGATGATCCATTTGCATACAGCGTCCAAGCATTCGGACCTCGTCAAGAACTCAGAATCGCTCGATCGATCGACGATTTAGCCTCCGCAACTCAGATTCCGCTTCGGTGAATGAACATTCCACCATAAAATCGGCCAAGGCTTGACCTTTGATGGCAGTTCGGGGATGGTACTCGATAAAAAATTGGGACAACTCCATAGTCCACGCCGCTAGTCTGCCTGAGACCTCTGGCTTGCCCATCACCTTCTTCAATGGCTGATCCGTGTAGACGACCAGGAGTCGACCTTGAAAATATTGCCGAAGCTTTCTACTGGCAATTATTAAAGCAAAGGCAAATTTCTCAATATTCGGATACCTGGTTTCAGCATCTCGTAGGACGTGGCTGACATAATAGACCGGATGCTGCTTCCCACTGATCTCCCGAACCAACACTGCTCCAACCGCCAATGAACTTGCTGCAAGGTATAAATATAAGGTCTCTGCTGGGGCAGGCTTTACCAATAAAGGAGCAGAAGACAGATATGTCTTTATGCCTTGGAAGGCGTCTTCACACTCCGAAGTCCACTGGAACGTCTTCGCATTCTTCGGCCCCTTCAATGTGTCAAAGAAAGGAAGGCATCTCTCCGCAGATTTGGCGACGAACCTCCTCAAAGCCACAATCCTACCAGTCAGACGTTGGACGTCTTTGAACGACTGAGGAGTCTTCATATCAAGAATAGCCTGGATCTTCTCCGGATTGGCCTCGATGCCCCTCTGACTGACCAGATAACCCAGAAACTTTCCTGCACCAAGGCCGAAAGTACATTTGGCCGGATTGAGTCTCAATTGACGATAACGGACAGTCTGAAAGCATTCCTCCAGGTCGTCCAAATGCTTCTGAATCTGCATACTCTTCACGATCATGTCATCTACATAAACCTCCATGTTCCTCCCTAAATTTACAACGTCGTCAAGATGAAGTTCATCATTCTTTGGTAAGTAGCTCCAGCATTTATGAGGCCAAAAGTCATCTTTTTATAGGCGTACACCGAACGGTGTGTAATGAATGCGGTCTTTGGAATGTCCTCTTTGCACATGGATATTTGATGATAACCTGAAAAAGCATCCATAAAACTTAGTAATGCATACCCCGAAGTGGCATCGATGAGCTGATCGATATGGGGCAGAGGATAAAAGTCCTTCGGACAAGCTTTATTGAGATCGGTGTAGTCGATGCAAACCCGCCATTTTCCATTCTGCTTCTGCACCAACACCACATTTGCTATCCATTCTGGGTAATCAATTTCGTAGATGAAGTCAGCAGCTAGCAGCTTTGCAACCTCTTCATCAATGATCTTCTGCCGCTCTGGCGCAAAGATCCGCCTCTTCTGACGAACTGGCTTCTTCGAAGGATCTATCTCCAATTTATGCTCAGCAACCTTTCGGCTAACTCCCGGCATGTCTTGTGGCTCCCATGCAAAAATATCCGCATAGCAAAGCGTAAGAGTTCCATAAGGTTCGTCTCAAGAGGTTCGTAGACCAACCAATCCTCACCGTCTTGTCCGGCTCGATGACCAACTCAATCTCCTCCGTCCCCCCGGCAGGATCACCAACGGTTCGAAGCCGCTCTCGGTGAAGGGTTCGATCTCAATTGTCATTGTCGTTTTTTTCGTTTGTCAACCCCATTCCGGATGAAATAACAAAGATTCCGATAACATCGCTTTTGCCAGTCTAAGTCTCCGCCACCTCTCCTACTCCATGCTACGTGGGGGAATTTGATTTTGAAATGAGGGATGGAGGTCACACTTGAGAGCCGCCAATGTAGGCCTTCCCAAAGATGGCGTCAGAAGTTTAATCCACATGCACAACATAGAATTTTCACGTTATCTCTACTCGCCGAGGGTCATCGTGTCAAGATAACCGGAGTTCAATAGTGCTCGCAACTCGATCGGGTCGCTGTCAAAACCGTATAGAGGAGCCTCCGCCCGACCTCCATTTTGTGCCCATCAAGATGCATCCTCCGATAAGCATGGGCATATGAGAATGTCCATCAAGATCCATTGTCTATCATCATCATGCGTTTCACATCCACCGAGCCCACTTCAGGTTGTGATCACCAATGCCCTTCATGCGGCTCGATGGGCTCAAGGATAATCAGATCCGTAAATGATATGACGGTTCTCGGAAATGGTCTCATCAATCTTTAGGGTAGCATCGTCATCGGCGACATGACCGAAATCAAGATAAGCCCTCTTCTTCTTCCCTACCAACTTCCCTACTGCACTCCACCACCGGTTATTACATCAACGACTTGCACCTTGGCGGTGGTGGTACTGGAGCATTTTGGATGGGGGTGGTGCTTGAACCGTCTCGAAGCAGACGGTTGATAGTTCATCGATCTGGCGGTCCTTCTCACCACATATTGAATCGTTAAGCCGCCTCTAATCTTCTTCTCCACGAAATCCTTTAAATTGCAACACACTCATTAGTGTCGTGGCCGCAATTTTGATGATAACCACAATATTTACGAGGGTTGCATGTCCCGGCCCTATAATTATCACGAGGTGGCTCGAAAAGAAAGGTCGGTTTTCGATCCGATCCAAAATTACCGACCTCTCGTGTTCAATTGGGTGTAGACCTTATTAACCTTTAAGCGTAAACAGTGCACGATCGCGCTTTGCCGCCACGAAGTTATTAGACTTCTTCAACTACCTTTCCGACCCTTGATTATATCCCCCACTCTTCTCTCGATCAACTTCGCATTGGGAACCTCTATCTCCTTTAATTGGCCCAAAGAAGGATTTTTCGGACTATTCATAGCCTCTTTTATTTATTAATATAGCCTTCGCCTTGTCAAAGGCTTCGCCAGCTTTTCGGATGGTGAAACATCAACTCTTCACCAACTTCTCTCGACTTAACCAAGTCTAGCCCATTCTCGAACAAACCCACGGCTTGAGATCATTAAGGCCGGACACCGACCAACCGCTTCCCTAAACCTCTTTACATATTGGCCTAAAGATTCACTTTGGTGAATCGCCGGATCTGTCTTTAAAGAACTCGTAAGCTTTTCCCTTCTTCGGTTGCTTCCAAAAAACGTATGGAACTTATCACAAAGCTCGGTCCAAGAGGAAATCGAATCCGATGGTAAAGTCCCCATCCACTGTCTTGCGTCTTTTCTCAGCGTCGTGACAAAAGTGTGACACTTGGCAGCATCAGTGAAGTCATAATAGTCCATCAGCCAGTCGAACGCCTGACTATGGTCATAAGGATCTCCGGACCCATCATAGCTCTCCATACGAGGCAACTTTTTGGTGATATCTGCCTTCTCCTTGAGAATATCGGAGGAAAAAGGGGACGCCTTCTTTCCAGGAGTGTCTTTCACCTGTTGGACCTCAGCCAGCTGCTTTCGGAGCTCTTTCAACTCCTTTACCAGAAAATCAACACCTTCGGGTTGCGATGAGATCTCCTTCTCTCCGAGCGACGTTTTCGATTTTGAGTGGATCGACCTCTTCCGCCGATCCCACCGCCTCGTGGGACTTCTCGATCTACTCGACGATAATTTCATCCTCACGATGAGAATGGTTGTCTTTGGTACTCTCTTCTTCCGGGTTTCGCACGATCTCTCTCGACCGCTTCTTCGCTTATCATCGCCATGATGCATGAACCAACGACCATCAATGCCTTCTTCGAGGCCAAGGAGTTCGCTTCCTCGATCTCCTCCTACTACGAGAACGATCTCTAGACACACATGCATAGAATGCTCGGTGCCTTACCTCTCGCCGGGGTATCTCCTTATGCCTACTCCGCTCTCTGATCGAACATGGCTAGATGCTTCGTCCCTTAACTCAAACCCACCAAGCATCTGTTCGGCTTATATCTTCCCTTTGTTTTAACAGAACCTCAAAGCCTTATCTCGCTTGTTCGCCATCCTCGCCAATTTGGCGACTCTGCCTTCTTGACCACTTTGACGATGAGTCCCGGTCGGTGAGCCTTCCGCCCGCCTCGATCATGATCACGCCCTTATCAAGATTGAAAACCAACTTCCGTCTGGCTCCACCATGGATCTTCGGACGAAGTTCTCCTGAGTTGTGTTTAGAGGCTGTGCTTTCGTGAGCACTTTTAGAAGGACCCAGACGATCCTTTACTGAAATACGAGGCAGTGATGAACTGACAGCCATCGCCTGCCCTTCGGGTGTACCATCTCTACTCCTCATCATCTTCCGAAGTAGGTTAAACAATTGTGATTGAAAATTTAAATGACACTAGAACCGCCCTCCTTCTAGCGCCAATGTTAACGCCAAGATCTTCTGCCACGTCCCAATCACGTAAGACGCCCTGATCCTGCACAGTAAACACGATAAACACCTCAAGCTTGACGGCTGTTCCGTCGGGGGATAGCTCAGGCGTAAGAGTCAGTAAACGTGTTCACAAGGTTAACAAAATGGAGGATGTAATGCCTAGTGTATTGAGAGAGATGATAATAATTCTTGAGTGTATATGTGATTATGAATGGTAAAATGTGTGTACATACCTCTTTGTGAAGACTTCCTTGCTAAGCTATACTCTCCTTGCCTGGAATACCGTGCCACCCACTACTACCGACACACCCCTTGATCTCGATGGGTTTCTACCGACTGCATGTAGTTTATCCACTGCTTTTGGTCACTGTTTCTACCGCCGGCCGGTTATAATCCCATCCACATTAATGCATGGCATGTTCTCTAGTCAACCATCATGCTTTTTCATCATTACAAGTCAAAATAATAGATATTAAAATGTCCAAAGGATCGATCCAACCGAACCAATCTTTGGCCTTATAAGTTAAAATGGAAATAATAGGATAATCGGGCTCAATGACTTTCATATGGTTCAATAATAAAGGCCCAATAGATTAATTAAATGAGTAGTTTCAATCTACCCTACTAAATGAAAAAAAAAAATATCATGACCCAACATGCACTAAAAACCGCACGTACAAACCACACCAATTAAAACTGATAAGTTCTCTTATTAGGCTACTACTATTGTGCTACAAGGGTACAAATCAAGCTACTAGCCGCATGAAGAGAGTTAACCATAGAGTCAGTGAAACTGAAGCCACTAAATATGTCCAGAGCAATATAACAGAACATTCACTCTGCCCGGCTCCAAACAATTGGGTAATTGTACCTGCCATATCAACAACAAAATAAATTGATTCATGTTAGTAAAATAGTCATTGATTTATTCAAAACTTTTGCTGTAATTAGTTGAGTCTTGCTGATTTTATTTCATTTTTATTTTTAAAGTGAAAGTTAGGATTCTAACCTCATTATATAGATACAAACACACAGTTGCCTAAACAAGATATATATAGTCCTCCATATTATACCTATGTTCATTGCTGGTGGAAGTGCAAACTGCACAAGAAGAACAAACTGGTACAGCGAATCCGAGTGCACCAGGCCAAAATGAATCGCCCCTTTAACAATGAGAATGCCCGATAGAGGCAGGAAAATATAACGAATTGCTATAATTCCAATTATAATTGACACAGGTACTCCTGACCCTTTCAAACCTGAAAAACATAATCCAGTTCAAGCAAAGTTGAGGTGTAGCAGCCTTTTAGTCGAACAGATTATTAATTTAATCACCTTTCTACAGGTTGCCTCCAACTATCAATGTCATTGTAGGGATTGCTGCCTCCCTGCCAGTCAAATTTAAGGAGCATAAGTAATTATGTAATCACAAGTTTAAGAATACAAAGATTTTTGAAATTTTATATTCAGAATCCAGGCCCCTAAAACTTTTGGAGTCGTCAAACTATAAGTTGATAAATAAATAACTAAATGCAGTAGCTTTGTTTGGTTTTTATTTCAATTGCCAACTGTTGGGATTGACTCATACTTTAGTGGGTTCAAGCGTCATGTGTATTTGGGCTTGGGGGATTCATTAGTAACCCAGCCTTAGATTTGATTGATGTTTCGAGCCTCATGGGTTTGAGCCCATGTTATAGTAGCTAAGATTTTCTAGTTACTATATAAATATTGTTTGGTATGTAGATCATTGTAGAGGTGTGAGACACATATATAAATAAGACAAATAGGACTAATCACAATTTGGTGAACATGACTATATTTTGTGTAGTTTACTTTCCGTTCTTCTTTAATTTCTGTGAGATTTTTTGCAATATTCAATCTTAAATCTAACATAAACTGTAAATTGATTTTATAGCCAAAAGACGAGAAAATGCAAGGCAATCATACCCTAACAACAGAGCAGAATCTTCGATTGCACGAAGAGGAGCTGTAGCACCAATCATTAACTTTCGTAGTGGGGAGACTAGTTCAATAAAAAATCCAGCAGCCTGTACAATAAGACGGAAAGTGTAAAAAAAACAAGGAATGACAACCACTATATGATGTTGTTATTATGGCCTACTTAATGGTTTGGTATTCAGAAAGAATGAAAAGGTAATTATGGAAATGTGTGCCAAATGAACAGTATTCATTAAACAGTTCATACAAGGAATAACAGATAAGATAATTACCGCTGCAATGGTTGAAGGTGCAAGTAATGCCTTCAAGTTAATCTTTCTTGAAAACTCACTAAACAGTTGCTTGATCTTATCTAAGATTGGAACCTGTTAGCAAACATTGGATTTCGACAGATCAGAACAAGCAAATAACCCTGTTCCATTAATTACGTGTCTTCAGTTACATTATTTGTTTAAAACATGGTGTTGTGAAAGCAATTTATGGCATAACTATGAGGCAAAATATAAGCCATGTATTGCATTTTTTTACTGAGTTTTATTTTACTCATTATTCCCCATATCCTATCATGAATCGGAAAGAATGCTGGTAATAACTTTTTAATGGCTTGATAATGATCATGTATATGGATTTTCAGGGTACAGATTTCCTCCATACTTGGGACATTCTAGCTACTTCTAATAAGAAAAAATTTGGATTTACCGTTGACTCAGTAGAAGACATTGGCATTCCATATTCATTGTCCACAGCGTAGTCCTTTGAAGGAAGAGTTGTCTGTGTACAGTTCCCTCGGAGCAGTTTTGTTGTTTCACTCGTAGACTTCACATTGATAGTGGAATCGGTAATACTGAGTACTTCTTTCTCCATACTCGAAACTCGCACAATATTGTAGACATAGGACCAGATATAAATGGCTCCTATCTGTAGTATGAACACAGAAAATAATGCTTTAAAATTTAGTTTACGCATCCATCCATTCAGTGAACTGTGTCGCTGATTAAATGTAAAAGAAAAAACATTTAAGCACAATAATTGCGTCAAGTGTTATCTGTAGATTCTTCAATACTGGAGTTGCTTGAAAAAATTATGATTTCAGGACTGGATATCATGTGTGTTTTGTACAACGGGATATATACCATTGTAGCATGTTGCAAAAAAGAGATCACTTTATTAGTAAGGAAATGACAACTATGACCCATATATATCTTAAAACGTATAACTAAGACTACTTGAAGTACACAAATTTAACATGTATCAGATAACTAAAACCAAAACATGAACAAGTTATTTTTGTGTCCATAATATGTCATAGTTATCAATTCCAAAATGGTTTGATCTACTTAAAATTTGTAATATAAGCTCAAAGACTCCAAAATAATGCCATTATCAAAAAAACATATGAATTTAATTTAATACATACCGACATAGAAAGTGAAGCGTAGGACATGGCCGACGTATTACAAACATAAGGATCTCCAAATGGACTACCTTTCTCTTTACATACTGCTGGGAAGATAATTAGAGGGAACATCCCCAAGTTTCCTGCACAAATACTTTGTTGTCACTTTGAACGACGTCGCTAACATGTGAACTTATGGTACCATATGACTTCAGGAGTTTGCAATATACTTACCATCTACCACTGCAATAACTGCTCCAAGCAAATGTACAAGACATCAGATTCAGACAGAAACTAACCTGCTGAACAGGAACCCAACACTATGCCCTTCAGATGTTGAGGAGCTCTAGTGATTAACACAAGTATCCATGCAAGTGCTGAGCCAATGATAAAAGTGAGCATGATATTGAGGGGCATGAACCATCTACACATTTCAATTGAAGTTAATCAAGAACTAAATTGAAAATTAGATATATATAACTTTAATAAATAAATAAACAGAATTGTTTAAACAGAAAATTACAGCAGACTCACAACAGGGTAATACTTTCCAAGGTAACTGTGTTGGCCAAGTTGCTGCTCACAATAGCTGAACTAAACACGTAAAATACAACCTGATCAAAAGTATAAATTGTCAACTTTAGTAGAATTTATTTAAGTACACGAATACATAATTAAGTTCCTACATATAGATTTGCACTGATGAAAAACCAGAAGTAAATAATGTGTAACTTAGTAATCAAACAAAATGAATTTATAGCTTACTGTATTTAGATTCTTCCTTGCACTTTCCCCTAAGATCCCAATACAATCTAAAGCAAGAAAAGAACCAAGTGCTGTAAGCAAGAGTAACTTCAAAACGGGCATAGAAGCTACAAGAAATAGATTCAGGAGCTCCATTTTTTATGTTGCTTGAAGAACTTCAAAAGTATTCCTCCTACAATATCATTAGGAAAGAAGAAATTAACAATCAGAAACCAGAGAGCTCATATCATTTCATTTCTTTTGAAAAAAGCTTTATAAGTAGATCGAATTGTTCTTCATAAATGCTGGCTGGGATTCTGTAAACAAACAACGATATTAATTCAATACAACTCAAATAAGTAAGCATATAAATCCTTGATTTGAAATACTGCTATTTGAGCTTTGGTGTAGTATTGTTGTTTCATTATTTTCCTGTGTCTAGGATTAAATCAAATATTCAGTCATCTCTACAAGCATTAATTTATAATAATACCTTCCAACTAGGATATAAATAAGATAGTAAATAAGATACTGCTTATTCATTTTTCCTTTGCTACTCCAGAAGAAGACACTTAGTACATGACATGCAGTCCATGTGTTGCAGATATGCCTGAAGTGTTGTAATCTATGAGACCAAATAAGACAATAACTAAAGAAGTAGATATATATATATATATATATATATATATATATATATATTATTTATGTCAATTAGATCACCACTGTCCCAAGTACAACATAAGCAAAAACAATAACACCCATAGATATATAGTTTAAGTTTAGATGATCACATGTTACTCAGCACAAATTTTGTCCAGTTTCTATAGTTCTATTAATCATCTTATTCCTCATTCAGGATTTACAAACATTTCTTCCTCGCATTGTTTCTTCTTTCACAACTATCTTCATAATTGGTTTGACAAAATTAAATGTGTTTATATAATTTTACATAATAAAATAAAATAAATCAGAAGTGAAATAGGCCCATTATTTAAAGTGATTTGGAGTTTGAGTTTGGATATATATATAGGGACGAATCCATAGCTAACGTTGTCAATTTAAAGTTATCCTTACAACACATTGTGACCCTCCATCTGAAGATCGAATGGTTAAATAGAGGTCCCGTCTGGAGTTTTATTTCTATTATTCGCAGTTTAATACCGCGGATGGGGCAAAAGACCAAAATGCCCCTCTTTTAACTACTCCCCCGTTCACAGTTTAATACTGCAGACGCTAATTCTCTAGGCTCCGCAGTATTAAATTGTGGATGCCAAATTATAGACCTTTCAATAATAATTCCAATTCCTTTCTTTTAGTCGAAAATTTGAAACCCAAAAGAATCAAATCGTTGGGTTTGTTTCCATTTCCATCGACGGAATTAATATTCACAGATGAATCAATCAACAGTTTGACGATGGTCACCGATGACTTAGACCCGCCGACACCAATGCAGTGAAGAGCAGTAGCCAAATTCGAAGGAGAATCTATGTTAACATCGATTTTCCAAGTCTCAATTATGTATTTTAGAATCTCTGTGCTTCCATACATGGACGCAATCATTAATGGGGTTCGCTCTTCAAATCCCATCTTTTTAGACCCAATCTTCTACCATACGAAAAGCTAACATCATCAATATCCAACCCCTTCTCTTTTGATGAATAAAGTCGACAATATCATCAGCAATAGCTAATTCAAGTAAACTTGAGGCATTACTCAAAACCCCATCTTTCTTTTCCTGAAATCCAGACTCCATGACTATATCTGATGAGCAAGTTTAGTCTTTGTGCCTTTACACATGAAATCTTGTAGTTTATATATAAGGAACCTATATCTCTAATATTTGACATTCGCGGTTTACTATTGCGAATCCTAGAAAATAAAAAAAAAAATTGAATTTGGCTTAAAAATGACATCGTTTCCCAATTGTGTCCCCCAGTTTAATACTGGGGACGAAACTTATTTAAAAACGGTCGTCATTTCCCAATTGGTCCGCAGTTTAATAGTGTACGAGAGACTTTTACAAAGAGGAGTATTTTGGACATTTACCCGTCCGTAGTATTAAAGTGTGGACTCTATTAACCGTTCAATCATGGACGGTCACGATGTGTTGTAACCTTAAATTGACAATGTTGTCAATGGATCAGTCCCCTATTTGTATATACACACATACATATATATGGCTGCATCCTGCACATGCAAATGTTCTAATTCAAGTTCTTCAGCGAGCAGGCTACTGAAATAAATAAATTGAGCAACTACAAATGATCATTACACTTGTATTTGAGACTCAAAAATCATCTATACAAGCATTAGTTTATAAAAATACCTTACTATACAATCAAAAAATTTACAAATACTACAGTCTGTTAGGAAGATACCGAAATTGTAATGAATAATGTTTGTCTGCATACAGTTTCAAAATTTTCTATTTCATAGTCTATCAACATAAAATTTGTCTTTTGAATAACACCATAAGTCCACAAGAGCATTTTAACTAGTAACTTCCACTGCAGCAATGTAACCCACTCACATGAAAAAACTGGACAAAATTCAAGTTAGGAAGGGTTAGATAAACAACCATCAGGCAACAAATCAATTTAGTCCAAACCCACTGCAGTTTTAAATTTCAGAGTTTATAACATTCAAACAAATTGTAGATGGAATAACTAAAGTAACATACTGTTTTGTTAAAATTAAAAGGAACTTATCATATAAGAATGCCATTAAGCCAGTAACAGAATTGACTCTAGACCAGAAACATAATTTAGTTCTAGCGCATTCTAAAGGCTTACCTGCTGCATTATTGGCAAAACCTTTGCTCTCTGCCACCAATAATCACAACAGGGGTCTTTGAGTGACGCTCGCAAACCCTATGGCACCGATGATACTCCCTACACTTACTAAGGTCTGAAGTGCACCCATCCACTAAGCATGACATGTTTTGAGTACTATTCGGCGCATGTATCTTCTTCGACAATCCTGAAGGCGATGGCAACATTGCCGATCCCTTTTGCTCCTCCAAATTGTCCCTGGTTCCATCTCGCATATCTCCTAATCTAGCAAGTCTCAAATCATTAAGGAAACCTCCTCTATTCTTCCCATCCCCTAAGCCATTGGATCCAGTTTGTGTTGGCACACGCCACACGGTAACAACGGCATGACCAAGTACACTAGAGCATGATTATACCTACGTTGATTCTTAACACATCCACAATGTGTATGATTCTACCTTCGTTGATTCTTAACACATACACAGTGTGTCACTCACCAACTACTGATAGACTAATTGTTGAAGTTGCTACCAGAACCAACACATGTTTTGATTATTATTATTATTATGATGATGAGCATGCTAATCATACAAGTGTGAATTGAAAGAAATTATGTGCACTTCCATGCCTGTCCACTCACATCAGCCACAATACTGAATTTTGTCCATGTAAAGGTAAAGGAAATTATAATGAAATCAATTTTTGGAAGAATATACAGTCAATTGCTAATACTTCATCCAGATAAGAAAACCTTTAAGCTTGCTACCAACTATATTGTCAGGTCTACTTGCTACATTACAAAGCAGTGAAATAATTACCCAATGAAGTGACATGAAAAACAAAACAAAGATTTATTTTGAAGCAAGCATTATCTGAAATATGTCAAACTTTATACATCATAGGACTATCAAAACCCAGAGGAAGATGGAACAATAATCAGTTCTCCTATGCGATCCAGGCTTCATTTACACACCTAGAGCTTATCTTCCTTGGGAACATCTTTATGTGGCAGCTCCTTAGGTTTTGCCTTCTCCATTTCCCTACAAAATATTAACAAATTGTGATTCATACTGACAAAAGATGGCTTGCACAAACTTATAAATGCAAATACAAAAGAAAGATGCAGGCTTTCTCACGAGAACAAAAAAATAGATAGCTCATCCACTATAGAGTTCGGAAAGGAGGAGAAACTCCAACCTCATTTACATGAAATCCTATAATAATCCACTCTTCCTGGGTGTCTACTTGTTTCTTCTTCCAGAGTAATACATTATTAGGTATCTCAACCATTTGAGTTCATATAATCTGTTTCCCACAAGAAACTTCTAGAGATTTGATAAACTGTATTAACATTGTGAGACTTGTCAAGTCGAAGCTTGCTGCCCATCCATTAATACACCATAAGGTCCATAACTATATCAGAATTTTATAACCGATTATAACTTTTTCACAAGTACAGTGATGAACCTCTATTGATCCACATATATTTACATCAAACTAGAATTTATGCACATGATGAACAAAACAAAAATTGTTAGAATTCAATTCCATCAAGACATTACATAAAACACGGTAAAATAATTGTCCAAGAGAAAATGAGAAAAATAAGCTGCAGATTGGTAGAAGGGAAATACAAGGTTCGACAATTAACACGGAACTTCTTCCAATTGGGAACCAACTAATCAAAGAAAATGTAATTAAAAAATACATAATCTCTCTGTCAATAAATGAACAAACTCCGGTAAATAAATGCTAAAGCATCTCATGATAATAGATAGAAGTAAAGATGTCATTCCCTAAGCTTTGTGTCATAAAGGTCGATAACTAGGATACATATAGCAAGAGAACCTATCTTTATCCCACAGATTGTTAAAAAATAAACCATATAAAATGAATATGAAGTTGGGACGAAAGGGATCCACTTATAAGAATGAAAAGATCTTGAGAACCAAATTATAATTTTTAGTGGAGAAAAGAAGTTTCCAATATTTGAGTTTATTGTTTTTGGAATTTTCTGGATGTATTAATGCCTCTTGTAACTGTATATATTTGTTTCTCCAATAAAGTTACTATGAACAAAAATTTGAAGGATGAAACCTAAATTCTTAGCCGTTACACTTAATGGCCTCATCTCCTAGCCATGAGGAGACTTACTCATTCATCTATTGTCTTCCTTTCTCGCTCTCATAATAGGATTTTCTAGCTAGGGAATGTGGATTTACATAGACTGGGAAGAAACATCAACATCCAACCTCAGAGGAAACTAAAACAATTACAAAACCTGCTTCTAAGAATTTATGATAAAAGACCATTTGAAGAATTAAAAGCATTTTTTAAGTTGAAAGCACAAACTAAGTGATCATAACAACCTAAGCCCCCAACTAATAAAACATTTTATTACCTTCATATAAACTGTAGCTGAACATTGAATTCTGAATAGGATAAAATTAACGTGCTTCCGTCCAATAACATAAATTAGTTCAATAAGAAAACCCACAACCAGCTCCAACCAGTGGCGGAACCAGGACATTATTGTAGGGGGGTCAAAAAATTTAAACCAAGCGGGCCGAAATTATTAATACCACCACTTGCTCGGAACTTGAAATCAGAAAAAGCTCATAGAAATCCAAAAAAATACTTAATATATAAATTTGAATATACTGAGAGACACAAAAACAAGATATAGCTCAACATTGAAGTTTTCAAACTAATAGCAGCAGAAAAGATGAGTTTAATCAATCAATGAATTTTCCGGTAGATTCTTGAACATATAAATTGGTTCCAGAAAGAAAACGAAGGAATCCTAGAAACAAATAGTAGTTAAACTAATCAGCTAACTATCCAATTTACTCCAACTCTGCAAATGTGAGTGGACTGCACAAATAACATATTAACTATCAAAACAAACACAAACAAGGAAATCAAAGATTTGGTTAAGCAATTTTAACATACCAGAGAATAAATTAACCTTGAGACCCTCTATTTAGCAAATGGGTAAATCCAAATTTTGAAGAAGAAGCTGCAGCAGAAAGAGGAAAGAGAAAAAAAGAGAAAGATGGTAGTGGGTTGTGGGAAATAGGAGTGAAATTGAAGAAATACTTGAAGGTGAGAAAGAACAAAAGCTGGATATGCCACCGCCCTCCACCGCCCCCGCCCTCCCCCCCAGTCCGCCTGTACCGCCGCCCTACCGGGTCAGATGACCCCCCGCCCCCCCTAGTTCCGCCTCTGGCTCCAACAGTAATAGGTATCGAGCATCCTTCATGAATCAACTTGATCAAAAGAGCAACTATATAGTCTATATATGAGTTATATATGTATATATACATAGAGAGAGACGCATACTTAGCGGCAGAGGCGGATTCTTCTTCAAGCCAGTGACGAATCTGACGAACGTTTCGCTTGAAGATGTTCGCCGATTGTTTGACATCACTTCTCATAAGTAGAATCACTGCGCTCACTCCTGCGACTGTCAATATCAAGTTCGTCAAGGCCATTTGCTATTTGAAATCCCTTAATTTCAATTTCTCGCAATCGAAACTTGTTCAAAATTAACCAACTGAATTCACGTTTGGAAATGTTAATTTGAGTTTGTTTTTAGGGTTTAGAGAGATCTCGGAGGAGAAGAAGCTCCACGATAAATTTGAGTCCTGGTTCCTTACCAGGATGGGCCTAGAGATAGAACTGGGTTTGATTTATATTTGGGTATAAACTATAAAACTAAACAGGCTTAGCCCAAGATCGTGAAGTACACTCTCAAGAAATACCAAATTTTATTTATTTATTTTAGACTTAAATATGATTTACTACCCTAAACTATAGGACATATTCCACTTCGGTGATCCACCTTTTAATTTTATCAATTAGGTGATTGAACTATCAATTTTTTTCGATTTCATTCAATTGGGCCTGCCACGTCAGAAATTGCTGACGTGGCATCCTAATAGGCAGCAGGAGTGTTTGTGTAAAAATATTATATATTTTGTGACGCCCCCAAAATTAGGTATACATCACCCATCTTGGGTCGCCACTTACATAGTACATGTAATTTAAATACAACTTACTAACATAAGCGTAGGTATGCAATACGACATAAATCGTGAGTTTAAATACAAATATCGCTCTACTAGATATTATACAAACTCAAAAAAAGAGTCCTCATTACAATTATTATCACACTATTTTACGTAATAGTGAGGACTACTAATGCTATCTTCAGGACCATCACTCGCTTCCCGACTCGCGTCAAATTTATATTCTCATTTCTGAAGAGAACGGTGAAAAGAAAGGGTGAGCTCAACTAGCCCAAGAAGAAATATTATGACTAAGATAATGCGAATAAATTATCAATAGTCTTCAACAATGTTAAACCGATAAAATACAATAGACAACCCGGTTTAATCGGTAGTTGAATATACAATCCATTAAAAGAGTCAAGTAGAAAATAAAGTCTCTACTATCTTTTAGGTTTTAAAGATTTTTATCATCATTGTTATATTTGAGACTCAAACTTTAATAAATATTCCACATCATCGAATCACCCACGCACTACTGGCCAGGATATTCTTTAGTATCACGACCACAATTATTCATGCATCATGCCAACGAGAATATTTGTGTATTCATTAATGGTCATGATCATGCCAACAATCGTCATCCATCAATGCACTACTACCATCGAGGATTTTTACCACATCATTTGTAACATTACTATCATGATTACACCGAATAGTCTCCGGTCATAATCATACCAAGTCCATCCATGCACTATGTGCCACAGATGACTTTAAAAAATATAAACATGAGGATGATGACAATGATATAAGAATTCAATAAAACAAGTTCAAGAATTATTTTATCCAGGAATTATTAACGCCCAAATTATCAACACGATCTTTGTTTTGTAGAGTAAAATTCAAGAATGATCGGAAGAATATTTTCATGAAAAGATATCTTTGGATGAAACGCAAATATCAAGGATATTTCACTAATTTCATGGAGTATAGTAAGTCAAAGTTTTAACCATTTGGGTATAATAAAGAATGGAATAACAAAAGAAATCACCCCGCATGCGATAGACCACCTGCAGCGAGTTATTCCAACAGAATAATAAAGAAGCGGAACCAAAGTCGTGAAATTACACTGCAAGCGAGGATGTTCCAACAGAATAATAAAGATGGAACTGATCCGTGTAAAACACATGATAGGATATTCCACAGAATAATAAAGAGGCGGAACCAGTCCGGTGTAAAAACACATGCATGTGATGTTCCAAGCGAGAATAATAAAGAGCGGAACCGTGTCCAGGTGTAAAAACACATGATGAGGATGTTCAGCAGAATAATAATAAAGGCGGGCGAACCAGTCCTGTAAAAACACATGCACAGGATGTTCCAATGTAATAATAGAAGAATGTCACCAAGTATAGGGTAAACCACTTATACAAAGTTATTCCAACAGAATAATAAGCAATGGAATAACAACAGTTCTCTTCGCTGAATAAGAAAGAATAACACCCTTACATTTGGTAGGAGATTGAAATTTGCAGCGGTGTAGTAACAAAATACTCTTCTTCTTCTCTCTTATTCTCTCTATACTTTTCTCTCTATAGCTTGAATGAATTAAGTGAAAAATAATGAAGCCCCAGGCCTCTATTTATAGAAGATTTCTAGCTTAGCACTCGCCAGTGTGAAAAGGCAAGTGGCTCGACGATTGGTTTGGCTTTGTAATGTGAAACGACAAGTGGTTCGGCCTTTGAATGTGAAATGACAAGTGGTTCGACGTCTGGTAAAGGTAATTACTATTTGAAGGTAAATAATACTATCGACGAAGAGACTCTTAGATGATGACATATGAGCCCCCCATAAAATAATCAAACTTACCACAAATCATTTTTTTTTCATCAACACATATTTAATCTTTCAACAATTATTAATCATTTATAACTTGTCGCCTCAATTATTGATTTAATCTTTATAACATATTATCTGAGATGATCATTGTGACAATAATTGAATCAATAATATAAGAGATATGATGCAAGAATTATGTAGTAATAATTGAGCATAATTGAGTGACTTCTCACGTAAGCATCGATAATAAATACCGTGTGCTACTTATGCAACTACGCCAGACATTGTACTTTTACCACCGGGTAGTTCAACAGCTTTTAACGGTAGAATACCTCCGTAGTTATTTTTATAAAATATTTTGTCGTTTTTTCAATCCAAATACAATAATTACATTAGTGGGTCCACCAATGATTGTTGAGCCATTTAATATTCCCTAACAAAAAGAATATTCTCCTAACCAAACGAATATTTTATAACAACTTGCATACTTTGCAAAATTTATAAATATTACCACAACTATAACATTATATCAAATTTATTCCATAATATTCAAAAATAATATTTATAGAAAAATTCATCTTTATTTATAAAAATTTGAGGGTCTTACATATTTTAATGAGATCGAAAGGACAAAAAGGTAAAATAACAAATAAAATAAATAAAAATTACACAAATAATATAAATTAGTTGTATAATTATTTATTTTAGTTATATAAATAATATAAATTATTATATAAATAATATAATAATTATTTTATTCAAAAAAAAGCGTATTTTTTTAATTTTTTTATTAAAAAAATTGTGTTTAATATTAATGATAATAAAAATAAAAATATTAATGATAATAAAAATAAAAATAAAAGTACAATTTTTTTAATAAAAAATAATTATTATTTTATTAAAAAAAAAATAACCAACTGCGCTTTTTTAAAAAAATAAAGCAATACGTTTTTGTTTTTATTATTTTATTAAAAAAAAACCAACTGCTTTTTTTTTATTAAAAAAACAGCATTTTTTTTTATTATTACAAAAAATAGAGTTTTTTTATTACAAAAAATCGCATTTTTTTTTTATTTTATTATCATTAATATTTTTATTTTTATTATCATTAATATTAAGCACAATTTTTTTTAATAAAAAAATTAATAAAATGCAGATTTTTAATAAAAATAATTATTATATTATTTATATAATAATTTATATTATTTATATAACTATAAATAAATAATTATACAACTAATTTATATTATTTGTGTAATTTTTAGTTATTTTATTTGTTATTTTACCTTTTTGTCCTTTGATCTCATTAAAAATATATAATATTTTTACACATAAGCACTCCTGCTGCCTATTAGGATGCCACGTCAGCAATTTCTGACGTGGCAGACCCAATTGAATGAAATCGAAAAAATTTGATAGTTCAATCACCTAATTGACAAAATTGAAAGGTGAATCACCGAAGTAGAATATAGCCTATAATTTAGGGTAGTAAATCATATTTAAGCCTTTATTTTACTAATTTTACGTGTAATTTCAAGCTATTTACAGAAAGATTATATTCAAAAATATTTATTGTTAACGCAAAGATTCGTCCACGCGCCTCAAACATCAAAGCGGGTCAAATCTCGCATGTAAAACGAAGTCTAGAAATCTGACTAAGTCACACCAAAATCTTGTACAGGGTTTAACAATGGAAACTTAATGCTCTAGTGCTATAAAATAATATGTTGTGTGTACCTGATGATTAGGGTGTAGCCTTATATTTTATAGTGATCATACCTCCTTACTCGTATATAATTAGAATTCCTCATTAGGTATGACTCCTCAATGGGATTGAATAGAATCTAGGGTTGAGTAAAAAATTAAATTAGAACTGAAACTGCACTAAAAACCACACGTACAAACCACACCAATTAAAACTGATAAGTTCTCTTATTAGGCTACTACTATTGTGCTACAAGGGTACAAATCAAGCTACTAGCCGCATGAAGAGAGTTAACCATAGAGTCAGTGAAACTGAAGCCACTAAATATGTCCAGAGCAATATAACAGAACATTCGGTCTGCCCGGCTCCAAACAATTGGGTAATTGTACCTGCCATATCAACAACAAAATAAATTGATTCATGTTAGTAAAATAGTCATTGATTTATTCAAAACTTGTGCTGTAATTAGTTGAGTATTACTGATTTTATTTCTTTTATTTTAAAGTGAAAGTTAGGATTCTAACCTCATTATATAGATACAAACACACAGTTGCCTAAACAAGATATATATAGTCCTCCATATTATACCTATGTTCATTGCTGGTGGAAGTGCAAACTGCACAAGAAGAACAAACTGGTAAAGCGGATCCGAGTGCACCAGGCCAAAATGAATCGCCCCTTTAACAATGAGAATGCCCGATAGAGGCAGGAAAATATAACGAATTGCTATAATTCCAATTATAATTGACACACGTACTCCTGACCCTTTCAAACCTGAAAAACATAATCCAGTTCAAGCAAAGTTGAGGTGTAGCAGCCTTTTTGTCGAACAGATTATTAATTTAATCACCTTTCAACAGGTTGCCTCCAACTATCAATGTCATTGTAGGGATTGCTGCCTCCCTGCCAGTCAAATTTAAGGAGCATAAGTAATTATGTAATCACAAGTTTAAGAATACAAAGATTTTTGAAATTTTATATTCTGAATCCAGGCCCCTAAAACTTTTGGAGTTGTCAAACTATAAGTTGATAAATAAATAACTAAATGCAGTAGCTTTGTTTGGTTTTTATTTCAATTGCAAACTGTTGGGATCGACTCATACTTTAGTGGGTCCAAGCATCATGTGTATTCGAGACTCATGGGTTTGAACCCATGTTAAAGTAGCTAGGACTTGGGTCCAAGCGTCATGTGTATTCGAGACTCATGGGTTTGAGCCTATGTTATAGTAGCTAGGACTTTCTAGTTACTATATAAATATTGTAGATCATTGCAGAGGTGCGAGACACATATATAAATACATAAGACAAATAGGAAATCATACCCTAACAACAGAGCAGAATCTTCGATTGCACGAAGAGGAGCTGTAGCACCAATCATTAACTTTCGTAGTGGGGAGACTAGTCCAATAAAAAATCCAGCAGCCTGTACAATAAGACGGAAAGTGTTAAAAAAAAAGGAATGACAACCACTATATGATGTTGTTATTATGGCCTACTTAATGGTTTGGTATTCAGAAAGAATGAAAAGGTAATTATGGAAATGTGTGCCAAGTGAACAGTATTCATTAAACAGTTCATACAAGGAATAACAGATAAGATAATTACGTACCGCTGCAATGGTTGAAGGTGCAAGTAATGCCTTCAAGTTAATCTTTCTTGAAAACTCACTAAACAGTTGCTTGATCTTATCTAAGATTGGAACCTGTTAGCAAACATTGGATTTCGACAGATCAGAACAAGCAAATAACCCTGTTCCTTTAACCGCGTGTCTTCAGTTACATTATTTGTTTAAAACACGGTGTTGTGAATATAAGCCATGTATTGCATTTTTTTACTGAGTTTTATTTTACTCATTATTCCCCATATCCTATCATGAATGCTGGTAATAACTTTTTAATAGCTAGCTTGATAATGATCATGTATATGGATTTTCAAGGTACAGATTTCCTCCATACTTGGGACATTCTAGCTACTTCTAATAAGAAAAAAATTGGATTTACCGTTGACTCAGTAGAAGACATTGGCATTCCATATTCATTGTCCATAGCGTAGTCCTTTGAAGGAAGAGTTGTCTGTGTACAGTTCCCTTGGAGCAGTTTTGTTGTTTCACTCGTAGACTTCACATTGATAGTGGAATCGGTAATACTGAGTACTTCTTTCTTCATACTCGAAACTCGCACAATATTGTAGACATAGGACCAGATATAAATGGCTCCTATCTGTAGTATGAACACAGAAAATAATGCTTTAAAATTTAGTTTACGCATCCATCCATGATTAAATCATTTAAGCACAATAACTGCGTCAAGTGTTATCTGTAGATTCTTCAATACTGGAGTTGCTTGAAAAAATTATGATTTCAGGACTGGATATCATGTGTGTTTTGTACCATTGTAGCATGTTGTAAAAAAGAGATCAGTTTATTAGTACGGAAATGACAACTATGACCCATATATATCTTAAAACGTATAACTAAGACTACTTGAAGAACACAAATTTAACATGTATCAGATTACTAAAACCAAAACATGAACAAGTTATTTTTGTGTCCATAATACGTCATAGTTATCAATTCCAAAATGGTTTGATCTACTTAAAATTTGTAATATAAGCTCAAAGACTCCAAAAGAATGCCATTATCAAAAAAACATATGAATTTAATTTAATACATACCGCCATAGAAAGTGAAGCATAGGACATGGCCGACGTATTACAAACATAAGGATCTCCAAATGGACTACCTTTCTCTTTACATACTGCTGGGAAGATAATTAGAGGGAACATCCCCAAGTTTCCTGCACAAATACTTTGTTGTTACTCAACAAATCATAAATTATTGAACGACGACGCTAACATGTGAACTTATGGTACCAAATGACTTCAGGAGTCTGCAATATACTTACCATCTACCACTGAATTAACTGCTCCAAGAAAATGTACAAGACATCAGATTCAGACAGAAACTAACCTGCTGAACAGGAACCCAACACTATGCCCTTCAGATGTTGAGGAGCTCTAGTGATTAACACAAGTATCCATGCAAGTACTGAGCCAATGATAAAAGTGAGCATGATATTGAGGGGCATGAACCATCTACACATTTCATTTGAAGTTAAGCAAGAACTAAATTGAAAATTAGATAATATATATATATATATATATATATATATATATATATATATATATATATATAACTTTAATAAACAAATAAACAGAAAATTACAGCAGACTCACAACAGGGTAATACTTTCCAAGGTAACTGTCTTGGCCAAGTTGCTGCTCACAATAGCTGGACTAAACACGTAAAATACAACCTGATCAAAAGTATAAATTGTCAACTTTCGTAGAATTTATTTAAGTACACAAATACATAATTAAGTTCCTACATATAGATTTGCACTGATGAAAAACCAGAAGTAAATAATGTGTAACTTAGTAATCAAACAAAATGAATTTATAGCTTACTGTATTTAGATTCTTCCTTGCACTTTCCCCTAAGATCCCAATACAATCTAAAGCAAGAAAAGAACCAAGTGCTGTAAGCAAGAGTAACTTCAAAACGGGCATAGAAGCTACAAGAAATAGATTCAGGAGCTCCATTTTTTATGTTGCTTGAAGAACTTCAAAAGTATTCCTCCTACAATATCATTAGGAAAGAAGAAATTAACAATCAGAAACCAGAGAGCTCATATCATTTCATTTCTTTTGAAAAAAGCTTTATAAGTAGATCGAATTGTTCTTCATAAATGCTGGCTGGGATTCTGTAAACAAACAACTATATTAATTCAATACAACTCAAATAAGTAAGCATATAAATCCTTGATTTGAAATACTGCTATTTGAGTTTTGGTGTACTAGTGTTGTTTCATTATTTTCCTGTGTCTAGGATTAAATCAAATATTCAGTCATCTCTACAAGCATTAATTTATAATAATACCTTCCTACTAGGATATAAATAAGATAGTAAATAAGATACTGCTTATTCGTTTTTCCTTTGTTACTCCAGAAGAAGACACTTAGTACATGACATGCAGTCCATGCGTTGCAGATATGCATGAAGTGTTGTAATCTATGAGAACAAATAAGACAATAACTAAAGAAGTAGAATATATATATATATATATATATATATATATATATATTATATGTATGTAAATTAGATCACCACTGTCCCAAGTACAACATAAGCAAAAACAATAACACCCATAGATATATAGTTTAAGTTTAGATGATATCATGTTACTAATCACAAATTTTGTCCAGTTTCTATAGTTCTATTAATCATCTTATTCCTCATTCAGGATTTTCAAACATTTCTTCCTTGCATTGTTTCTTCTTTCACAACTATCTTCATAATTGGTTTGACAAAATTAGATGTGTTTACATAATTTTACATAATAAAATAAAATAAATCAGAATTGAAAATGTCTTAGATTAATTCAGAGGGTTGAGCATACAGTGGTGTGAAATACGCCCATTAATTAAAGTGATTTGGAGTTTGAGTTTGGATGTATATACGGGACCAATCCATAGCTAACGTTGTCAATTTAAAGTTATCCTTACAACACATTGGGACCCTCCATCTGAAGATCGAATGGTTAAATAGAGGTCTCGTCCAGTGTTTTTTTTAGTATTCACACAAAAGACCAAAATATCCCTCCTTTAACTACTCCCCCGTTCGCAGTTTAATACTATGGACGCTAATTCTCTAGGCTCCGTAGTATTAAACTGTGGATGCCAAATAATAGACCTTTCAACAATAATTTCAATTCCTTTCTTTTAGTCGAAAATTTGAAACCCAAAAGAATCAAATCGTAGGGTTTGTTTCCATTTCCATCGACGGAATTAATATTCACAAATGAATCAATCAACAGTTTGACGATGGTCGCCGACTGCAACGCAGTGAAGAGCAGTAGCCAAATCTGAAGGAGAAACTCTGTTAACATCGATTTTCCAAGTTTCAATTATGTATTTTAGAATCTCTGTGCTTCCATACATGGACAAAATCATTAATGGGATTCGCTCTTCAAATCCCATCTTTTTAGACTCAAATCTTCTACCATACCAAAAGCTAACATCATCATGAATAAAGCCGGCACGATCATCAGCAGCAGCTAATTCAAGTAAACTTGAGGCATTACTCAAAACCCCATCTTTCTTTTCCTGAAATCCAGACTCCATGACTATATCTGATGAGCAAGTTTAGTCTTTAAACTTTACACATGAAATCTTGTAGTTTATATCTAAGGAACCTATATCTATTATTTGGCATTCGCAGTTTAATATTGCGTACGAGAAATTTTACAAGGAGGGGTATTTTGGACATATGTCACGTCCGTAGTATTAAAGTGTGGAATACTAAAAGACGTTCAATCTACGGATGGACGGTCACGATGTGTTGTAACCTTAAATTGACAATGTTGTAATGGATCAGTCCCCTATTTGTATATACACACGTACATATATATGGCTGCATCCTGCACATGCAAATGTTCTAATCCAAGTTCTTCAGCGAGCAGGCTACTGAAATATATAAATTGAGCAACTACAAATGATCATTACACTTGTATTTGAGACTCAAAAATCATCTATACAAGCATTAATTTATAAAAATACCTTACTATACAATAATTGTTTTTACAAATACTACAGTTATTTGTCATGAATAAACAAAAAAAAATAGAACAGAGAAACTCTTACCTTTAACCTGCCTTGTTCTTCAATTTGAATTTCCCAATGAGAAAAAGAATTAATACCTACCTAATCTCTAATGAATCGTAGATTTGTGCAAATAATCGACTGGGTAACACCCAATTAATTTAATTTAAACCCACAAAATTGTATGGAAGCTAGATAGCAAAAGAATGTCGAATACTACTCGAGTAGAATTGATAGGGATGAAAGTCATAACACGCGCCAAAAGGGATTCATCAAAGGGAATTTAAAATTTTTGAAAACTAGAAAAACAAACAAGAAGAACACATAAATAAATAAATCTGTAGGTAGGGGAATAAAATATAGAAAAGTAGAGCATCTGAATTTCCGTTATTTTGACCGGTTCCGCCGTGTGAGTACTACTCTGGAGCGGCCTCTCCGTCGCTCGTTTGTCGTTGGTTACGTATTACTCCCTCCGTTCCTATTTAAATGACGTTTTAAATTTTTTTATTTGTCCCTAATTATTTGACGTTTGTTCAAATCTAAGATAATTAATGATAATTTTTTCAAAAATATCCCTCATTACTTTACCTATTTTTTTTGGTACTTTAAACTCATTAATGATTTAAGGGTATTATAAACAATTGAGTACTATATTTAATGCTTCCTAATCATTATCTTAATGGGTGTGCCCATCTCTAAAAGGTCATTTAAATAGGGATGGAGGAAGTACGAAATACGGTTTGGATTTTATGTCTATTCAAACACATCAAAACAATATAATAAAAGGGTTACAAATTTAATGTTACATCTCGATATATATATACACACGGTCTGAATTTTAAGTTTATCATTTATCTAACATACTTTCCTTTATTTTGGAGGCCGGAATACGATTCGATCCGTCCTATATATATAAAGCGTCGTCTTAACTTTTAAAGCACAGACAACATATAGCGATGAATGAATAAATCGTCGCTAAAAAGTATCTGAGATACATTAGATAAGAGGTAGTTTTAAGATATATATATATATATATATATATATATATATATATATATGTGTGTGTGTGTGTGTGTGTGTGTGAAGATGATCCATAGCAAGTATTTGCTATAGATAAAAATTGGACAAATAACATCATAACCGTTCATTACAAAAATTAATGATTGAGATTTAATACACAATTTTGCCTTCCGCTAGTTCAACTAGCGAACGTAGGGAAAAAAATTTCCGGACAGAATTGTTCCTAATATCCAGCTATCAAGCCAGCTATCGACAATTTCAAAAAATAAATCTCGAAAATTAACATCCTACATTTGGCTTTTGTCTACCGGTGGTTCTGGGTAATTTCGTTTTGGGCTTGGCTACTTGTAACATGGAGACAACATCCCTCATGGGCGGCCAATCAGCCGAATTCCGACTAGTGCAAAGCAACGCAACCCTTAGCAAAAGCATCAATTCTTCTCTGACCGAGGCATCAACCACATCTCTAACTCTTTGTTTTGTTTTACTTTTGGATCTCATCCAATCCACAATGTTATTGCCCTCTCCGAATTTTGTGTACCGATTTCTTTCCGCTTAAAATCTCCATCAACACCACTCCAAACAAGGGCAGAGCCAGGAATTTATTTCGTACCGGGCTACCAAGTACCAACATTAGATGGAAAATGTCCTTCACTAGTTGATGCACTTTCTCTTGATTTAAATAAAAAAAAAAACAAAGTTTTTTCTCTCTTGCTCCTTGACTTTCCATTATGACTTGTTCAAATTGAAAATTTCCAAAACCTAAAAATTCAGAAATTACCTTCAAAGTTCAAATTGAAATTCTCTAAAGTCAAACACTAAATTGGTAGAATCAATCGGTATGAATAGGTGCAATAGAATCAATCAATTATACTCATTTTCAACCAATTTAGATAAACCCTCTTATCAACTAATACTATAAAAAAATTAAAAAAAATAAATTAAAAAATAGCCCAGAAATGCCAAACCCAATTTGAATATGGGAAATTGAGAATTACAAGAAAATAGAGATGAAATGAACCACCAAAAAACCCACCTACAAATACATAACATTTTCAAATTATAAGCCCCAAGGCTATCTTTTTAACTAGATAGATAGCTTCCAAAAGTATCTGCATTTACTTGATATCTTCATCTGATATCTTCTCCATGACTCCTTTTTTTGATGCAACTCTCTTTTTTTTCATTCATTTAGGAATTAGGGCATCCTGTAAATGCCTTTATATGTACTCTGTCAACAAACTAGGCAATATGTATTCAGTATTCAATGTTGAGTTGGACCGTTGGGCTATTGAAAGTATATAACTTATAAGTACTAATACTATAACTAAAAAAACTTCACCCGGGATGGAGCCCCACCCCAGCCCAAGGGTGGCTCCGCCCCTGACTCTAAAGCTGTATATGTCGATCTTCTCATCAACTTGTAGAGTATAAACATATTCTGCAAAACCAAACTAGTTTTTTAATTCAATTCTAAACCTCAACTCACCAACTAACCACTGTTAATTTGAGGATGCCTGATGATTGATTGTAAACGTGTAATTTAAGCCCAAATTTGCTTCATTGGCTTGATAGCTGGATATTAGGGACAATTATGTATGGAATTTTTTTTTCCTACGTCCGCTAGTTGAACTAGCGGAAGACGAAATTGTGTATTAAATCTCAGTCATTAATTTTTATAATGGACGGTTATGATGTTATTTGTCCAATTTTCATCCATAGCAAATATTTATTATGGATCATTTCCATATATATATATATATATATATACGTGAAAATGTATGTACACAGCTGTGTATTATACAGTCGGTTATGGCGACGATTTTTTGAGCCATAGCGACGGTTTCACCCGTCGTCATAGTTATGACAACAGTTTACCGTCGCCATAGCCCAAAAAATCCGTCGACATAGCCCTACTGTGTAATACACAGCTGTGTATATACATATAATACATATATATATATATACATGGATAATCTACTTTCGTTAGTACTCCCTCCGTCCCATAGTTATAGGCTGATTTTCCATTTTGAGATGTCCCAATATATAAGCTACTTACTATTTATAAAATTTAGTTGGTTCATTGTTTTACTTTTATGCCCTTATAATAAATATTCAACCATTACTCTTTTTTTGAAGAAACAACATTCAATGTCATTATTTTTATCATCACATTTAATGTTATTGTATTCTCTTTGGTTAAATGTTTTATGGTTATAGACTTTAACACGTCAATCAAGGAAGTTGAGAGTTCCAGTGTGATAAGCAAGGAGTAATTAACTTATTCATTAATTTTATATTAAGGGGTATATATGAAAAATTTATGTTAAAATTGCCACTTAAATTGATTTTCTTAAACTATGTGCCAAAAGAAATCAGCCTATAATTATGGGACGGAGGGAGTATTAGATATCACGCTAATCAATATTTAAAGTTTATTAATTTGGGTTTATAATTTATTAATCAGAATTTAGGGTTTATTTTAGGGTTAATAAACCCTAAACTCTAGTTAATAAATCTTAAACTCTATTTAATAAATTTTAAAGCCTGATTAATAAACTTTAAACCCTAATTAATAAACTTTAAATATTTATTCCCTTAGTAGTTAATAAACCTAAATATGATTAGCTTCCGGATTGTTAATAGGAGCGGATGTTGATTTTAAATTTATAATTTTAATCATTTTTTTGTTTTGAATGGTATAAATGATGTATGCCTATATAAAGATTCATAACAAATACATGTTATAAATTATTCTCTGTATATATTTAATAACAATTTTATCAATGCTAAGCTATTTAATTTATTTTACCGTCCAATATATATTTATTGTTTATGATGTATTTGTGAGTCAAGTTAGAGATTTTTGGCTGTGAGGTTTTGCATTTGTTGAATTTGTACTTGGATGTTGCAGCTATTATAGTTGTTTTGCATCTAGGGACTGTCAATAATTTAATCCGAATTGGTCAATTTATTAAAAATATTTTAAATGGGTCAAATTACGGACTGAATTTGATTCGGTCAATTGATCCATCAAAATAAAAAAATCACACATGTTTCATTACTCATCCAAACAACAATATTGGCAAATACAAAATTTCGGATATGTTTAGAGTGAATTTGGTATCAACTTTTTCCTATTAAGTTCTTATACTTTTTTATTATATAGGTATAGAAAATATTGTATTAAAAAATTATACTCTCTCCGTCTCAAATTAATTGCTCAGTTTTAACTTTTTTAAGTCAAATTGACTATTTTTAGAATTAATAATTAAGCATATATAAATATATTTCTAAAATTATAAAAATTGGGATTAGTAATAAATTGTATATACTTTTTTTGGTTATAATCTCTTCACCTATATTTTAGCAAAAATTGTAAAAAGATTAGTTTTAAAAATGGTCAATTTGACTTTAAAAAATTAAAACTGAACAATTAATTTGGGACGGAGAGAGTATAACTTATCAATCTAATTTTTTTTATACCCAATATAATACTAATAAGTTAGAGTACTTATTAGGAAAAAGTTGATGACAACTTCACCTTAATGGAATTCCAAAAATCCATATCCGGCAAACACACCAATGCAATGCCAAACAGCAATATGGAAGTGCAATTGTTGTGGAAATGTGCAATCCCATACGTTTCATTACTGCCACGTTAATCATGTACAAATACACCCAATTAAGTTACAATACAAAAGTCGGGAACTGGTTAGATGAAAATAATTTTTATCAATTAATTAATACAGTATCGACACACAGGTGGGAAGTGGTCTTTTTCTTTGCGTATCAATATTGTATTGATCAATTGACCAACTTATTTCATGATAATCGGATCCCAAAAAATACACTACATGTTATTTTTGTTTCAAATTTTATATATGGGCAAAGGGTCAAAAAAGTCCCGATGTTTACCCCTCGATATCCCACTGCACCCTAAATTAATTTTTTTTTCTTCCAAAAAGTACCCTTAACGTTACATTTTTTTGGCAATTGAGTGCATCCTGCTTACTTAGTTAACGAGAAACAAGCGGGGGTTAAAATGTGATAACGTTATTGAACTTAAATATAAAATATATTCTAAATAAAATAATATATATCATTTAATCAAAACAAAAAATACTAAAATAAAAAATAAAAAAAGCATAACATATTTGCATCATTTAATCAAAATAATAAAATTCAAATTATTTTGTTAACTAATCAAAACAACTAATTAAATAAAATAAGTTGTATAACATATTTACATCATTTAATCAAAATACTAAAATTCAAAACATAACATATTTACATCAAATACTAATTTTAAAAAAATACTAAAATACTAATTAAAAAATACTTAAATACTAAAAAATCAAATTTAAAAATACTAAAAATACTAAAATTCAAATTATTTTTTTAATTAAGCAAAACAACAAAAATTCAAATTACATCATTAAAATACTAAAATCATAATACTAAATACTAATTGATATAAAATTTTAAATTACTAAAATCATAATACTAAATAATATTTTTAAACTATATAATTTTTTTGATGTAATAATTTATACATAATCTATGCATAATATTAAATAATATTTTTAAAATTTTGAATTTTAAAAATATTATTTAATATTATGATTTTAGTAATTTAAAATTTTATATCAATTAGTATTTAGTATAGTTTAAAAATATTATTTAATATTAAGATTTTAGTAATTTAAATTTTTTAATATATATGTACCAATACTACCATTCATATATACACCAATGTCATCATCAGCTTAAGTACGTACTTCTGTTTATTATTTTGGTCAGACGACTAATAGAAATGTTATCAACAATTAATTAATTTGCATGCATGGGTTAATTATTTTATATAGTTTAAAATATTATTTAGTATTATGATTTTAGTAATTTAAAATTTTATATCAATTAGCATTTAGTATTATGATTTTAGTATTTTAATGATGTAATTTGAATTTTTGTTGTTTTGATTAATTAACAAAAAAATTGAATTTTAGTATTTTTTAATTTAATTTTTTAGTATTTTAGTTTTTTACTTAGCATTTTAGTATTTTTTTTTAAAATTAGTATTTGATGTAAATATGTTATGTTTTGAATTTTAGTATTTTAATAAAATGATGTAAATATGTTATACAACTTATTTTATTTAATTAGTTATTTTGATTAGTTAACAAAATCATTTGAATTTTATTATTTTGATTAAATGATGTAAATATGTTATGCTTTTTTTTATTTTTATTTTAGTATTTTTTTGTTTTGATTAAGTGATATATATTGTTTTATTTAGAATATATTTAATAAGAATTCACCAAAAAAATTAAATTTTCGTTATTCCAAATAATAATAAGGAATGGAATATTATCAAGTTTTTGAATACAAAAGAATTTTATCCCGATTATTTAGTAGAGATTTTGAACGCAGAAAGTACAATCCTTAATATTTGTTCTTTCTCTTATTCCTCTATATTTTCTTCTAAATATTCAATGAATTCGAAAAAATAAAGACTATCTATTTATAGAAGATATATTTAAGACCCGCCATGAAAAGGCAAGTTTTATGATGTGAAAAGAAAAGTATTTCGTCAGAATGTGAAAGATGCAGTGTTTAGATGAAACATGGTACGAATGATGAATATCTTGTTCGATGTAAAGGTAATTACTATTGACGAATGTAATTACTGATTCACAAAGGTAATTATATCGATAATTACTATAATAAAGAGATTTTAGATGATGACATATATAAAATAATCAGATTACCACTTAACGCTTCTAATGAATTATTATATACATCAAGATTGAATAAATATTACCACAAATCATTATTATTTTTAATCAAGACACATAATTAATCTTTCAACAATTATTAATCATTTATAATTTGTCTATTCAATTATTGTTAATACTATAATTATTTCGAGATGTACAATAATCGAATCAATAATATAAGAGATATGGACGCAAAATCGAAGAATAATCGACTTTAGTAGTGACTTCTCACGTAAAGATCAATAATCAATCGATTCTACTATGAGACATCGTATTTGAGTGTGGTATTCAATGCTTTATTTAAACTCTGCTATTTTTATAAAAAGATAATTTTGTAGTTAACTACTACAATTTTGACGACTAACGATGGGTATAATATTTTAAAAAGAATATACCAAACTAATATTTTATAACAACTTGCTTACTTTGCAAAATTTATAAATATTACCCACAACTATAATATTATATCAAATTTAATTCATAATATTCAAAATAAATATTTTTAAAAAATTCAAATCTTTATTTATATATGTAATTAGTTTACAACCTTCTATAAATTTTCATAATTAGGGTAAATTTTTCAAATAATATTGATTTATTTCATTCTAACAAGTCATTTCCTCAACATCGTTTTTTTTCTGAGATATAACCATTTATAGTATGTTCCTTCTATCCAAGATTTGAACAGAATTCATACGTCAAATCTTCCGCTATTTTCTGGCTCTAACTCAATTATTCTTTACATATTTACGTAATACGGATTTTGAAAAAATAACACGAGACATATTTTAAATATTATAGCCAATACCGATCGAGGATTAAAATGGACCGATAAAGATGAATTTTCTCTATAAATATTATTTTGAATATTATGGAATAAATTTATATAATTTCACGCCCTTCACGAAGATCAAGATAACTTTTTTTGTCGATGCAGGGTTGTTATACGTCTATTGTAATATTCTTTTTCCAGGAATGACAACTCCTTAACAACGTGTTCACCTAATTCATCCCAAAGATTGAGAGAAACGACATATTTTATAAAAATAACTAATGGAGTGTTACTTGTTTCGATAACTGCAGAACTCCACCAATGGTAAGAATTGTCCCACTTCTGAAATCAAGGACACAGAGTCTTAATAGATCTTCAAGAGTTCAATAGTCCTCTCCGATCGCTTATGATATTAGCAAATCGTAAGTATAGCTTGCAAATAACCTAAAATTCTTAATATTAGACTCGATAGACTATGGATACCACATACCATTCAATGATGTACATACGAGCAAGACGCTTAAGTGTATAAGTTTTCAGATTGAAGAAATGGGCGACTATTTATAAATGACCCAAATCGATCTGTTGAGAAACCTTAAAGACTGTGAATAAATCCACGGTAATGTATTCCATTCGGAATTTCAAGTGTAAATGACCTTGGTACTCGATGCCCGCTTAACTCGCTGACAAGTAAGACACCTTCGAGATAAACAATAATTATCTCTCTTCATATTTACCAAAAATGTACGACCTAATATCATGAATTACCTTTGTGAATAGTATTTACCATGATATTATACTTTAAATCGTGGAATAAGAATTACCCGTTCAGAGTCGATAAGTATTACCTTCTTCATCGATTCTCGCATAAAGACCTTGACTTCTCTCACACGCATCATTCCTTCAAATACAGCCTTTTAACTTTATCGATTAAAGTTTGGCTCTACTCAGATACCGCTATCATCACATGATAGTCTTTAACCTATCTCCATCTTTGCAAGTCACACAAACGGGCTCATAGATAATATCGCACTCAGCGTATACGATCTTCTACTCAATGCTATACCACGCTCGCTTCCAGATGGTATCGATGGTACGATTCATAATCTTTCAACAGAAGCTTGTAGAGTAGTTCCTTTGAGAAGAAATATTTGTTTACATCCGTGAAGATTCAATTTCTCCTACCAAATGTAATGCCTCCAAATTCTTAAGAAGAATAATCTTATTGCTTAAGAGGATAATTTCCTCATTCTTGAGTTGTCGCAGGCATGTTATAACTTTTCTATTATGGAACACATCCCAACCTGTTCAAGATCATTTAGAACAATCCTCCGAGCATGGTATTTAAATAAGTCTCCCTCGAGTTTTGAAAACTCTTCTCACATTCTTCGCTCAAATCAACTTTGTTCTTGAGTCACCGAGTCGGAGGATTCGAGAAAATCCTTTATTATCTCCGATAATAACCAAATCCGAAAAGCTACGATTTACATCGACGGGTTCTTTCATTCTTAATTCATTATCAGATATTCCATGATTTATACCATCGCGCTAAGGAATATTTCTTCAAGCCGTAACTCGTGATTTCTTCAACTCGCATAAAGCTATATTCATAGTGTCATTCAAGTGTTTCATATCTTCACTTTTAATAAATAAGGATCATAAAGATGACTACAAAGGATCCAAATATTCCTCGAATATTTTCATCATATAATAGGAGAATTAGTCAATCCAGCGATATTACTAGAATTCATAATGCCCGCATCAGTTCAAAGCCTTCTTTCGAATGTCACTTCTAATCTTCAATTGCGTGATATCCGGAATGAAGATCAATCTTTGAAAGAATTTGGCTCAGAATCGGGTCAAACAGTATCAATACGCTGGATATTTATTGATGTGACATGATTCAACTATAATCAATACAAAGTCTACTCCCATCTTTCTTCTTCTCTTTTAATAACAGAGACAAGGAGAAGTACTAGGATTTTA
Organism: Panax quinquefolius; assembly: GCA_020205615.1. Lineage (NCBI taxonomy): Eukaryota > Viridiplantae > Streptophyta > Magnoliopsida > Apiales > Araliaceae > Panax > Panax quinquefolius. The sequence goes on along the minus strand of CM035169.1, from coordinate 27,919,633 downwards.
ATAAAGCCAGCTAACAATTCCTCAATATTTTTAACTCGTTCAATAGAGTCATTCGACATGGGCTTTGAAAATTTATTGCACTTATCAAGGTCATACAAAATTCATTTCATTCGGGCCAGATGTCGGGAATATTTCAGAAATTTATTAACAATAGAAATATCGTCTCAAATCGACGATTTTGTTTAAATCCGTGAAGCTAAGAAAGCTTACATCCGCTTTTCAATAAACTATTTTACTTGAGATAGTGATTGATTTTAATGGTTTTTAATTCGAAGATAATAGGTTGGTTAGAATACGAGTAACAATTATGAAAATAATCATTGTAATATAGTTAACCAATCAATCCCTGTAATCGTAAATGCAAGTATTTTAATGAAATAAGATGAATGGAGGGTACCGATGAACCAAACATAATTATAACGTGATGTAATGGTTTCTCCCAAGAGTTCCATAGATAAGTCAAAATCCAATCTCCTGAGTCAAATTTAATCGACGAACATAGGTGAGAAATAAGAATGGGTAGAATCCTTATCAAATAAAGTATGATATTAGAGTTTATGATAAGCTATTGATGACCCTATTCGGTTCTCCTTCCGGGAGGTCACAACAAACGCCTCCTCAGATAATGATTTTTCGACAAATTAAGGCCCATCCTAGAATTTTGTGAAACGACAAAATCGAGCTGCCGACCTTCTTCCACAATTATAACATGCTTTGAGGAAGATCGATGTCCTCTGCCAAGCATACAGTGGTCTTTCTCCTTCCTTAACAACGGTTGAGACGCTTTCCATCATTGTAATCTCCTTTTCAAATGTCCATTCTATTGTTTTGGGATTACCACCGGGTTACCATATTCGCGATTCTCCATTGTTGTCACATCACGACTACTCGGCCGGTGTTATAATTTTTCGCCTTCTTTATGTCAAACTGCTATCGAGCCCACTAATCGAGCCTATTTACAACATCTCAATACAAACGCATGAGAAATAAGATGTTCGAGATTCACTTCAAACCTCTTAAAAATATTTACCATTCTCCCTTCATTATCCACCAAGTGACGCAACCGTGATAACTCGCAAATTTTGTCACATGTATTAAGGCCATATATGTTTTGTTCCAACTTGATAAACTCCACCTCCTTCACGCTTAATACGAAAGTATTTGTCGACGAATGTTGTAAGATATCTTCAAGATACCGAGTAATGCATCGATTCTAAAGAATCGCGACATAAAGGAGAGGGAATGCTCCTGAGCATCCCAAGACATTTGTAAGACCGAAATTTTTTTAAATAAAAGGAATTTCCTTTATTTATTATTTTGAAATAGTAAGGGTTGATTTGATTAATGTGGATAGTTAAAGGGTTAAATCATAAATATTTAAAAATAAGCGAAGTGGTTATAAAATATTCATTTTTAGCCGGGAATATTAGTTTGGTGTAAGTGGAATATTAAATCTTTGGAGGGAATATTAAATGCGGCCAGTAGCGACCAATGTATTGAGCCCCATAGCGGAAAGCGATTGGATGAAAGAAAGCGTGCAAATATAAGTTGGTTAAAAATAACGGCGTAGTTATTCTGAATTAAGGCATTGGAATACGGTGGTTAAAATCGATGTCTGGCGTGGTTTGCGATGGCACGCGGTTACCATGATTGTTGAATTATTGATCCTTACGTGAGAGGCCTTTACTCAATAATTTTCACAGTGAATTCTTATTCAATATTTTATTTTATTGATTCGATAATTCTTTGCGTTGATATTTTATATTATTGTTGTTGATAATTGTCCTTTGCATTATCTCCATTATCGGATCAATAATTCATATTATTTAAATAATATTATTAGATAGCATTATTGGCAATGTCTAGAAAGTTACTGTCGAGGAGAGGTTTGGTCACTAATTGCGGCGATAAGGAGAAATCCTTATCGGAAAGCCCCCTCTTTCTGAGGAGCGGCACGGTTATCGTAATTGTGATTACGTAATATTATTTGTGAATAATTAATTATTGATTCATATGATAAAGAAATATTTATTTTATGTGGATATAAATGATGGATTTATTTATGTGGTTATAAATGAAGAAATTATTGTTGAGGTGTTTTATCGATATTTTACGGATTGGAGGTATTAAAAATTAAATCGGGGTTTTGAGATATATTGCGGGGTTATAATTTTTAATCCGACAGTTGGATTAATAGTAATTTTGGGTATGTTATACATACATAAGTTGAGTATATGTCCACAAATTTTGAGCGAATTAAAAATGCACGAATGATTTGTTATGAATTTTAAGAGGTGTATCGATTGGAAATTAGGGTTATAATTGATTTTGGTGGAAAATTCTAGAATTGAGTGGGCCCCACTTGTGGTTGGTGAAGAAATGTGCTGAATTTTATTTCAAATGTGGTGGGTGGCAATAGTAGCAGGTAAAAAGCCATCGGTTGCAGTCGAGAGTGCCTTGGTGAGGCTAACATTTTCCTATAAATAGAAATTTAAGTTAGAATTGAAAATCACACGGAAACAAAGTTTTTCTCTTTCTCTCTCTATATTATTGAGGCGTATTTTGTGAGTATTTAGATACTTTGAGAGTTCTTTGCTTTAGTACAAGTTTCATTCGACATCACTTGAGCCTTTCCTTAGAAATCTTGATTCTTTGAGGTAAGGGATGTTATTTTCTTTTAGGATGATATTATTTCTTGATATCATTATCTTTGAAATATTGGTTGGAAGTTTTTATCAAATTTGGAACTTTTTCATGTAGGGTTCTTTTATTCATGAGTTCTTATTCACGAGTTACTATTCACGAGTTACTATTCAGAAATTCTTATTCACGAGTTACTATTCACTTTAGTACTATTCAAGCGTGAAAATGTTTTTTTGTGGAATTTCTATCTTTTGGTGTAAGAGTTACTTATTCACGTATATCGGCCACTATTCACGATATCTGACTTATTCACGATATCTGACCTATTCATCGAAAAATAAAATTTCTTCTTTTCGGTAAAATATCTAATACGGATACTAGCTTTGATTGTATCCGTGTTTTGATCATTCTTGAATTTTACACCACTTATGATTATTTTGAGGTATTGTTGGACATGGATAAAACAAAGTCTGAATCATAAATCCTTAATCCTTGTCATTTTGTTTCTTTGGATTCGTTCTTTAAAATATTTTTCATCATCCTGGTCTTAAATGATGATATTATTGAATATCTTTGGCTTAGCTGTATGAAAAAAGATGAATGATTCTGAAGAATATCTTTGGCACATGAATATCTTTGCAAAAGATGAGCATGAGTGTTTAAATGAACATGACTAAGTGATGAATATCTTTGGCTGTAGTGCAAAGATGAGCAGTGTTGAGATGAACATGACCGATTGATGAATATCTTTGGCTTTGGTGCAAAAAGATAAATGTTTGATTTGAGATGAATATTGATTGATGTTACGAGGATAAAATTTTGATGATGGTTTATTAAATTCATAGATTATAGTAGATTTCATTCTCTCGTAACTCTTCATGAATTATTATTTCATTGCGAATATTGATCTGAAACTTGTTGTCTATTGTATTACATCGATTTTTCCCATTGAAGACTAACGATAATTTGTTGTATATTATCTTAGTCATAATATTCTTCTTGAGCTAGTTGAGCTCACCCTTTTCCTTTTGTTCCATTCTTCTCGGGAGGCGAGAATATAAGCGAGTACGAGTCGGGGTATGGAATGAAGGTTTTAGAAAAGGATTGTTTAGTAGTCCTCACCATTTTTGTAAAATAATGTATCGATAAATGTGATGAGGATTTATTTGATATATAAATATTATACAGAAGATAATATTTGTATTTAAACTCACAGATTTCTTGTTGTAATAATAAAGTTGTAGTTGTTTTACGTACCGTGTATTGACAACTCGGAATGGGTGATGATATACCTATTTTTGGGGTGGAATGGGTGATAAAGAGCCCCGAGCCTCTCATGGTGACTTCTATTTATGGGGATGCTGGGGCGTCGTAGGGGACGCCGGTTGGTATCGATAAATACCATTGTGAGCTTGAAGGAGGGTAGTTGTATAGGGATATGATCTCTGGCGGAGATCGGGGAATAGAACTAGGAGGGAGAGCAGAGTAAATCCTTCAGCTAGTGTGTCCTACTAAGCTTATTTGTTAGTTGGTCGATATATAGGGATATTATGTGATATATTGATTTCCTTAATTAACCCTTGTTTTATGGCCGATGTTGAGAATGTCATTGAGAATATTAACGAGTGGAGTAAATGAGACCGTGGAGATGATGTCTTGCCAGAGGAGGAGAGAGCGTGCATTGGTGGCAATGTTCCTCCTGTGAACAACACCACCTTGAAGCGAGATGATGAGCGAGGGATGTTTAGAAGCTTTTTGCAGTTCATACAAAATCGCAGACGAGGAGACTTCGTGTTCAAAATCGAGGAGAAATGATAGCAATTCACGGGTTGTCGCAAATAGCGATTCAAAGAAGTTGGGACCACGAAATTTAAGGGAAAGCGGATCCGATCATGGCGGAAACATGGGTCAAACAAATTACCAAGATATTCGATGTCTTGGGATGCACGGAAGAAACGAGAAGGTTCCATTCGCCACCTTATGTTAAAGTGGAAGCGGACTTCTTGGTGGGGAGAATGTAAGCGTACCCATCCAGTACAAGACTCGGCATGTCTTGGAGAGCGTTTCAGAGACTATTTAATGACAAATACTTTCACGAAAGTGTTCGTCGTATATGAAGGAAGTGGAGTTCATCATTGGAACAAAACAACATAGCGGTGTCTCGATGCGAAGGCAAAGTTTGCGAGTTATCGAGTTTGCACCTCATTTGGTGGAGGATGAGAGCGTGTATGTGCGGATGTTTCTTAGAGGTTTGAAACCCGTACGTCGGTATCTCATTTCTCATAAACTTTCTCTTTATTGAGATGTTATAAGCAGGCTCAATTATTAGAAGCGAGATACTTGAAATCACGGTCGGCTGCGAGGACCATAACTTGAGATCGTACCGTAGAGATAGCGATCAATGAGAATAATGATAACCTGCGGAGAAAGAAAGAATGAGACGAAATGGTAACCACTACGGTGGTAATCATGGCCATGAAAAGCAGAAGAAGCGAAGTTAGGAGGAGATTTTAAAGAGGAGATTTAACAACGCGACTATGAAGGCAGCGGTCACCGTAGACAAGCGGTTCTAAGGGAGAGATCGACCACCGGTCGTATCTTCTAAATCACGGAAAAGAGGACATATCGATCAAGCGCCTGACAGTTCAAGGTATGCTATAGTTGTGGAAGGAAGGACATATCGCTCGAGATTATGCAGATGGCGAAACCTAGTTCAATGGAAGGCGGTGACTCAAAAATCATCCCCGAGAAAAGTCAAAATCAACGATTAGGAAAGGCGTTTGTTGTATTTGGTCATAATCGAGGAACAAACGAGGTGATCGGGTAAGCTATTTATAAATTCTTGCGAAGTTTATACCTTACTTGATCTGGTGCTACCCATTCATTTATCTCTCTGCATGTGCTCAGCGTTTAAACTTGACTCGGAGAAATTAGACTTTGATCTATCTGTGGAAACTCAGATTAGGAGAAACTTTCATCACATCCGCATTTATAAATCTTGTTTGATTCAAGTTGGCACCATCACACTTACATTGACCTTATCTCTTTAAAGATACTTGCTTTTGATGTGATTTTAGGGATTGATTGGTTAACTACTCATCATGCCAAAATTGATTGTTTTCGTAAGGTTGTTAGTTTTCATATTCCTAACCAACTTTGTTGTACAATTCAAATGACTAAACCATTAAAATCAATCACTATCATATCTAATCATAAAGCTATTCGTTTATTGAAAAGCGGATGTCAAGCTTTCTTAGCCCATGTTATGGATTTGAATAAAGACACGTCAAATTTGAATAATATTCTGTTGTTATTGACTTTCTGGCGTATTTCCGAAGAACTTCCGGTCTACCCCGAGCGTGAAGTTGAATTCTTTATTGATCTTGAACACAGTACAAAGCCCATTTCTAAAACCCCATATCGAATGGCTCTATTGAACTTCAGGAGTTAAAGGTCCAACTACGAGAATTGTTGGACATCGGTTTCATTAAATCTAAGACGTCTCCTTGGGGTGCTCTGTTTTATTTGTAAAAAAGAAAGGCGGGAGTATGCGACTTTATATTGACTATCGGAATTGAACCATGTCACCATCAAGAATAGGTATCCTCTACCTCGTATTGATGACTTGTTTGACCGATTAAACGAGGGCACAATTCTTTTCAAAAATCGATCTTAGATTACGGATATCATCAATTTGAAAATTAGAAGCGAGGATATTCAAAAGGCGCCTTGAGAACTTCGGTATGGGCATTATGAATTCTTAGTCATGTCTTTCGGACTAACTAATGCTCCTACTTGACTTTCATGGATATGATGAAGCCGAGTATTCAAGGAATATTTGGATCGATTCGTTGTTGTCTTTATTGATGACATCCTTATATATTCCAAAAGTCGTGAAGATCATGAGGCACCATTTAGAAGTTTGGTACTCGAAAGGCTTCAAATGAAACCAACTATATGCCAAATTGAAGAAATCGCGAGTTACGGCGAGGAAGTAGCATTTCTTGGGCATAATCAGTGTCAAAACATGGAGTATCTGTTGATCGTGAAGATTGAAAGCAATCTGAAGTTAGAGAAGCAAATAGAAAGTCGATTGCCATGAAATCGTAGCTTTTGGGCTTATTTGGTTATTATCGGAGATTCGTGGAAGGGTTTTCTCGAATCATTACTCCATTAACTTCATTAACTTTCGGAAGGATACAAAATTCGTTTGGAGCGAAGAATGCGAGAAAAGTTTCAAGAGCTAAGAGGAGACTTATTTTAAGACTGTTAACAATACCATCCGGTTCGGATGGATTTGTTATCTCATAATGATGCTTCGGAGCAAAGGGTTAGGATGTGTTCTCATGCAAGCGTGGGAAAGTCATAGCCTATGCCTCATGACAACTTAAAAGAGTATGAGAGGAATTATCCTACTCATGATCTAGAGTTAGCGTGATCGTTCAGCATGCTAAAGATATGGAGAGCACTATCTATATGGGGAGAAAGTGGAGATATATTAGGATCATAAAAAGCCTTAAATATTTTTTCACTCAAAAGAACTCAACATCATGGCGGTGACGTTGGCTCGAGCTATTGAAAGACTCGACCACCTTATTGATACCATCACAGTAAAGTGAGCGTGGTGGTAGGTAGCGCATTGAGTAGAAGATCATATCTTGAGGCGAGTGCGATGATGTCAAGTATCGCGTAGAGCCAACTTTAATAGAAAAAGTTAAGGTTGCTCGAGCCACAGGCAGGAATGATCGTATGAAGAAGAAAGTACAAGAAGGAGCTATTAGGAAGCGAGAATTGATGAAGAAGGAATACTTGAGTCCACTCTAGACTTTGTGTTCTAACGACTACGATTTGAAGTACAAGATTATGATGGAGGCACACAATACACCATTCGCAATCCATCACGGAAGTACTAAAATGTATCGTGATCTTGACATACATTTTGGTGGAATAATATGAAGAGAGAGATTGCAAAGTTTATCTCGATGTGTTTAACTTGCCAGCGTGTAAAGGCGAACATCTAGTACCTAAGGGTCCGTTGCAACCACTTGAGATTCCGGAATGGAAGTAGGAACACATTACCATGGATTTCGTTACGGGTCTTCCTACGGTTTCTCAAGGCATCAATGCTATTTGGGTTATTGTTGATAGATTAACCAAATCTCGCTCATTTCTTGCCGATCTGGAGACTTATTCCTTGAGCGTCTTGCTAGTATATGCGTAAATGAGATCGTGAGGTTGCATGGCATACTGTATCCATAGTTTGGATCGTGACCCAAGATTCACTTCAAGATTTTGGGTTAGCTTGCAAAAAGCTATGGGCGCAGATTGCGATTTAGTTGACATACCATCCCCAAAGCAGACGGAGATGATCGAGAGAGGACTATTCAAACTCTTGAAGATTTATTAAGACTACTGTGTCCTGACTTCAAGGGCGGTTGGGATAAGTATTTACCATTGGTGGAATTCTCCCTACAACAACAGATTATCGAGCGAAGTATAAGTGTGGCTCCATTGAAGCATTATATGGGCCGAAAATGTCGATTTCTCGATATGTTGGGATGAGGTGGGTGAAGCAACATTGTTGGGACACGAGTTGAAATCGTATGACTAAAGAAAAGATCCAAATGATTCGAAAAGCGATATACAAGCGGCTCAAGATCGACAAAAGAGTTATATGCGGATCTTCATGAAAGGACGTGGAATTTAATGTGAGGATCATGTATTGTTTGCGAGTTGCTCCGTGGAAGGAGTTACAAGATTTGGGAAGAGGAAAGCTCGATCCACGATTTATTGGTCCATTTCAAATTCTTGTACCAAGTAGGAAATGTAGCCTATAGACTTGCATTACCTCAAGTATGTCTCGTGTTCATAATGTGTTTCACATATCTCATGCTTTTCGTAAATATGTGAAAGACCGAACCACGTTATTGAGTTAGAACCGGACGAGATAGCGAAGACTTAGCGTATGAGGAGGTACTGTCAAGATTTTGGATAGGAAGGAGCATGTCCTACGCTGAAAGGTCATACCACAAGTTAAAGTTTTGTGGAGGAATCATGCTATAGAGGAAATGACACAGGAATTGGAAAGCGGAAATGAAAGCGAGGTATCCTCATCTTTTGAAACACAGAATGCGTCGTCGATTCGAGACGAAATTTCATAAGAAGGGAGGTTGTAAGACCGAAATTTTTTTAAATAAAAGGAATTTCCTTTATTTATTATTTTTGAAATAGTAAGGGTTGATTTGATTAATGTGGATAGTTAAGGGTTAAATCATAAATATTTCAAAATAAGCAAAGTGGTTATAAAATATTCATTTTGTTTGGGAATATTCGTTTTGGTCGTGGAATATTTAAATCTTTGTCGAGGGAATATATTAAATGCGCCAGTAAATGACCATGTATGGGCCCCCATGGAAAGCGATTGGATGAAGAAAATGATGAATATAAGTTGGTTAAAAATAACTTGGCGTAGTTATTCTAAATTAAATTATTGGAATACAAATTGGTTAAAATACGATGTCTGGCATTGGTTGTTGACGTGCTGCGGTATTACTGTATTGTTGAATTATTGATCCTTACGTGAAGAAGGCCTTTACTCAATAATTTTCACGGTGAATTCTTTATTCAATATTTTATTTTATTGATTGATAATTCTGCGTTGATATTTTATATTATTGTTGTTCAATAATTGTCACTTGCCGCATTATCTCCATTATCGGATCAATAATTCATATTATTTAAATAATATTATTAGATAGCATTATTGGCGATGTACAGAAAGTTACATCGAGGAGAGGTTTGGTCACCTAATTGCGGCGATAAGGAGAAATCCTTATGGAAAGCCCCTCTTTCACGAGGGCAGCTTTGGTTTATCATAATTGTGATTACATAATATTATTTGTGAATAATTAATTATTGATTCATATGATAAAGAAATATTTATTTTATGTGGATATAAATGATGGATTTATTTATGTGGTTATAAATGAAGAAATTATTGTTGAGGTGTTTTATCGATATTTTACCAGTTGGAGGTATTAAAAATTAAATCGGGTTTTGAGATATATTGGGGGGTTATAATTTTAATCAAATAGTTGGATTGTGGTAATTTTTGGGTATATTATACATACATAAGTTGAGTATATATCCACAAATTTTGACCGTTAAAAATGCGAATGATTTGTTATGAATTTTAAGAGGTGTCGGATTGGAAATTAGGGTTATAATTGATTTTGGTGGAAAATTCTAGAATTGAGTGGGCCCCACTTGTGGTTGGTGAAGAAATGTGCTGAATTTTATTTCAAATGTGGTGGGTGGCAATAGTAGCGAGGTAAAGCCATCCAGTAGCAGTGGTCAAGTGCCTTGCTATGGGCTAACATTTTCCTATAAATAGAGGCTAAGTTAGAATTGAAAATCACACGAAACAAAGTTTTCTCTCTTTCTCTCTCTATTATTGTTAGTATTTTGTGAGTATTTAGATACTTTGAGAGTTCTTGCTTTTAGTACAAGTTTCATCAAAGCATCCTTGAGCCTTTTCCTTAGAAATCTTGATTCTTTGAGGTAAGGGATGTTATTTTTTTCGGATGATATTATTTCTTGATATCATTATCTTTGAAATATTGGTTGGACTTTTTTTATCAAATTTGGAACTTTTTCGTATGGGGGTTACTATTCATGAGTTCTTATTCATGAGTTACTATTCACGAGTTCTTATTCATGAGTTCTTATTCACGATTCTTATTCACGAGTACTATTCATGAAGCGTGAAAATGTTTTTTGTGGAATTTCTATCTTTTGGTGTGGAGATTACTATTCACGTGTCTGGCACTATTCACGTATCTGACCACTATTCACGTATACGGCACTATTCATCGAAAAATAAAATTTCTTCTTTTCGTCAAAATATCTATTACGGATACTAGCTTTGATTGTATCCATGTTTTGATCATTCTTGAATTTTACACCACTTATGATTATTTTTGAGGTATTGTTGGACATGGATAAAACAAAGTACGAATCATAAATCCTTAATCCTTGTCATTTTGTTTCCTTTGGATTCGTTCTTTAAAAATATTTTTCATCATCCTCGGTCTTAAATGATGATATTATTGAATATCTTTGGCACCTGTGGTGCAAAGATGAATGATTCTGAAGAATATCTTTGCTTGTGTAGTGCAAAGATGAGCAGTGTTTAAATGAACATGACCAAGTGATGAATATCTTTGGCACTGTAGTGCAAAAAGATGAGCAGTGTTGAGATGAACATGATGGATTGATGAATATCTTTGGCATGGTGCAAAGATAAATGTTTGATTTGAGATGAATATTGATTGATGTTACGAGGATAAAATTTTGATGATGAATGTTAAATTCATAGATTATAGTAGATTTCATTCTCTCGTAACTCTTACATGAATTATTATTTCGCCTGAATATTGATGCAAACTTGTTGTCTATTGTATTCTATCGAAATTTTTCCTGTTGAAGACTAACGATAATTTGTTGTATATTATCTTAGTCATAATATTCTTTTCTTGAGCTAGTTGAGCTCACCCTTTTCCTTTTGTTCCATTCTTCTTAGGGAGGCGAGAATATAAGCGAGATGCAGTCGGGGTATGGAATGAAGGTTTTAGAAAGGATTGTTTAGTAGTCCTCACCATTTTTGTAAAATAATGTATCGATAAATGTGATGAGGATTTATTTGAGTATAAATATTGTCTAGAAGATAATATTTGTATTTAAACTCACAGATTTCTTGTTGTAATAATAAAGTTGTAGTTGTTTTACGTACCATGTATTGACAATTTCGAGAATGGGTGATGTATACCTATTTTGGGGGTGTCACAAACCTTCATTACATCCACCTTGTTTATAAGTCTTGTTTTGGTTCAAATCGGCACCTCACATTACCAGTCGATCTTATTTCATTAAAAATACTTGCATTTGACGTGATTCTGTGGAGTTGATTGGTTAACTAATTATCAAATGCGAAAATTGATTGTTTTCGTAAGGTTGTTAACTTTCATATTCTAATCAACCTATTATGCTAATTCAAACAACCAAACCATTAAAATCAATCACGATCATCTCAAGCCATAAAGCTATTCGTTTATTGAAAAGCGGATGTCAAGCTTTCTTAGCTCATATCATGATTTAAATAAAAATACGCCGGTTTTAAAGCGATATTCCTATTGTTAATAAATTTCCGGCGTATTCCTGAAGAACTTCTGGCCTACCCCCAGGCGTGAAATTGAATTTTGTATCGACCTTGAACCCTTGCAAAACCTATTTCCAAAGCCCATATCGAATGGCTCTATTGAACTTGAGTTAAAGACCCAATGCAGGAATTGTTAGACATTGGGCTTTATTCGTCCTAGTACTTCTCCTTGGGGTGCTCTGTTACTTCGCGTGAAGAAGAAAGATGGGAGTATGCGACTTTGTATTGATTATCGGGAGTTGAATCACGTCACCATCAAAATAGGTATCCATTGCCACGTATTGATGACTGTTTGACCGGTTGCAAGGAGCCAAATTCTTTTCAAAGATTGATCTTCGTTCAGATATCACCAATTGAAGATTAGAATCCGTGACATTCCAAGCGACTTTCGGAACTTCGAGACGGGCATTATGAATTCTAGTCATGTCCTTTGGATTAACTAATGCTCCTCTTGCGCCTTTCATGGATATGATGAACCGAGTATTCAAGGAATATTTAGATCACTTTGTGGTCGTCTTTATTGATGACATTCTTATTTATTCAAAAGCCGTAGATCATGAGCAACACTTGAGGTGACACTCCAACCGTGAATATAAGCTTTATGCCAAGTGAAGAAATGCGAGTTCGGCAGAAGAAGTAGCATTCCTTGGGCACGTGGTATCAAGTCATGGAATATCTGTTGACCAAGCAAAGATTGAAGCTATTCAAATTTGGGAACAACCTAAATCGATAATGAATACGTAGCTTTCTCGGTTTAAATTTGGTTATGCTCGGAGATTCGTGGAAGGATTTTCTCGAATCGCTATTCCATTATTTCGGTGACTTTCGGAAAGATACAAAGTTGGTTGGAGCGAAGAATGTGAGAAGAGTTTTCAAGAACTCAAGAGAGACTTATTTCAAAGACATGTTACGGCAATACCATCGGCTCGGAGGATTTGTCATCTCTGATGATGCTTGAGCAAAGGTTGGGATGTGTTCTCATGCAACATGGAAAAGTAATAGCCTATGCCTCCGCGACAACTCAAAGAATATGAGAGGAATTATCTACTCATGATAGAGTTAAGCGGTATTATCTTTACTTAAAATTTGGAGGCATTACTTGTATGGGGAGAAAGTGGAGATCTTTACGGATCGTAAAAAGCCTCAAATATTTCTTCACTCAAAAAGGAACTCAACATGCGACGACGTTGGCTTGAACTATTGAAAGATTATGATCATACCATACAATACCATCTGGAAAAGCGAACGTGGTAAGGTGGCGCATTGAGTGAAAATCATATGCGAAATACGAGTGCGATATTGTCAGCATATGAGGCCCATTTTGTGTGACTTGCAAAGAATGGAGATAGAATTAAAGACTCGAGGACGCGTGTGATGATAAGCGAGTATCTGAGTAGAACCGACTTTAATTGATAAAGTTAAAAGTTGCTTTCGAGCTACGGACACTGGAGTTTGATGCGTATGAGGAAGAAAGTGCAAGAAGGTCTATCTTGGGAAGCAAGAATCGATGAAGAAGGAATACTTGAGTCAACTCCGGACTTTGTGTTCCTAACGACCACGATTTAAAAGTATAATATCATGATGGAGGCACACAACACACACTATATGCAATCCATCACAGGAGTACCAAAATGTATCGTGATATTCGCCATACATTTTGGTGGAAGCAATATGAAGAGAGAGATAACTTTGTTTATCTCAAGGTGTCTAACTTGTCAACGAGTTAAAAGCGGAGCATCAAGTACCAAAAGGTCCATTGCAACCACTTAAAATTCCGGAATGGAAGTGGGAGCACATTACCATGGATTTCGTTCTGGGTCTTTCCTAAGGTTTCTCAAGGCATTGATGCGATTTGGGTCATTGTTGATAGATTGACCAAGTTTGCTCATTTCTTCAAATCGAGAAACTTATACACTTGAGCGTCTTGCTCGTATGTACATAAAGCGAGATTGTAAGGCTATGGTATCTTAGGTATCCATAGTTTACGATCGAGACCCAAGATTCACTTCACGATTTTGGGTTAGGTTGCAAAAAGCTATGGGCACGATTTACGATTTAGCTCGGCATATCATCCTCGAGATGGATGGACGATCGGAGAGGACTATTCAAACTCTTGAAGATCTATTAAGACTACGTGTCCTTGATTTCAAGGGAGTTGGGACAAGTTCTTACCATTGGTGGAGTTTTCCTACAACAACAGATTATCAAGCAAGTATTGGCATGGCTCCATTGAAGCGTTGTATGGAAGAAAGTGTCGTTCTCGGTATCTTTGGGATGAGGTGGGTGAAACAACGTTGTTGGGACCAGAGTTGTAATGCGTATGACTACGAAAAGATTCAAACGATCCGACAACGTATAAAAACCTCACAAAATCGACAAAAGAGTATTCTTGATCTTCATCGAAAGGGCGTGGAATTCGATATAGGAGATCGTGTGTTGTTAAGAGTTGCTCCATGGAAAGGAGTTACAAGATTTGGAAGAGAGGAAAACTTAACCCCTCGATTCATCGGTCCATTTTAATCCTCGATCGAGTAGGGCGTGGCCTATAGACTACATTTTATCGCCAAATATGTCTCGTGTTCATAACGTTTTTCACATATCTATGTTACGTAAATATGTGAAAGACCCGAACCATATTATTGAGTTAGAAGCAGGACGAAATAGCGGAAGATTTGGCGTATGAAGAGGTTCTGTTCAAATTTTGGATAAGAAGGAACATATTCTACGCTCGAGGTTATACCTCAAGTCAAAGTTTTGTGGAGGAACCAAGATGTTGAGGAAATGACTTGGGAGTTAGAATGAAATGAAATCAAGGTATCCTTACCTCTTGACATACCGATGCGTACCCAAATTTCGGAGAAATTTCATAAGAAGGGAGGTTGTAAGACCCGACTTTTTATAAATAAAGATGAATTTTTTCTATAAATATTATTTTTGAATATTATGGAATAAATTTGATATAATGTTATAGTTGTGGGTAATATTTATAAATTTTGCAAAGTATGCAAGTTGTTATAAAATATTCGTTTGGTGGGGAATATTCTTTTTGTTAGGAATGTTAGATCTGATGGCTCAATCATTGGTGGACCCCATAATGAAATTATTATCGGATTGAGAAAGCGAGCAAAATATTTTATAAAAATAACGGCGGAGGTATTCAGAATTAAAAGCTGTTGAACTACCCGGTGGTAAAAAAATGCGATGTCTGGCGTAGTTGCGTAGTAGCGCGGTATTGATTATTGATCTTTACGTGAGAAGTCACTCCATTTATGCTCAATTATTACTCACGATAATTCTTTGCATCATATCTCTTATATTATTGATTCAATTATTGTCACGCGTATCATACGTATAATATGTTATAGTATTAAATCAATAATTGAGACGACAAGTTATAAATGATTAATTATTGTTGAAAGATTAAGTATGTGTTGATGAAAAAAAAATGATTTGTGGTAAGTTTGATTATTTTATGGGTGGCTCATATGTCATCATCTAAAAAGTCTCTTCGTCGATAGTAATTACCTTCGTCAATAGTAATTACCCTTGTGAATAGTATTTACCTTCGTCGATAGTAATTACCTTACGTCGATATTAATTACCCTTGTGAATAGTATTTACCTTCGTCGATATAGTAATTACCTTCGTCGATAGTAATTACCCTTGTGAATAGTATTTACCTTCCGTCGATAGTAATTACCTTCGTCGATAGTAATTACCCTTGTGAATAGTATTTACCTTCGTCGATAGTATTTACCTTCGTTAATAGTAATTACCTTTACAGACGTCGAACCACTTGTCGTTTCACATTACAAAGCGCCGAACCACTTGTCGTTTTCACATTACTGAGGCGTCAAACCTTCGTCGAGCCACTTGCCTTTTCATGCGGCGGTCTTTAAGCTAGAAAACTTCTATAAATAGAGGCCTAGGGCTTCATTATTTTCACGAATTCATTCAAACTATAGAGAGAAAGTATAGAGAGAATAAGAGAGAAAGAAGAAGAGTATTTTATTCTTACCTTTGCTGCAGTATTCAATCTCCTACAAAATGTAAGGGTGTTATTCTTTCTAATTCGTGAAGAAGCTGTTGTTATTCCATTGCTTATTATTACGTTGGAATAACTTTGTATAAGTGGTTTACCCTATACTTGGTGACATTCTTTTATTATCTACATTTGGAACATCACATGCATGTGTTTTACAGGACTGGTTCTTTTATTATTACATTAACATCACATGCGTGTGTTTTACAGGTTGGAACATCATGTGTTTGAACATCACATCGTGTGTGTTTTACGGGGAGACACTGGTTCCGTTATTTATTATTACATTGGAATAACATTTGCTGTCTTGATCTATCGCGTGCGTGGTGATTTCTTTTGTTATTCCATTCTTTATTATACCTAGTTGGTTAAAACTTTGACTTCTATACTCCATGAAATTAGTGGAATATCCTTGATATTTGCGTTTCATCCGATATCTTTCATGAAAATATTCTTACGATCATTCTTGAATTTTACTCTACAAAAAGCAGATATCATATTGATAATTTGGACGTTAATAATTCTGGATAAAATAATTCTTGAACTTGTTTTATTGAATCCTTATATCATTGTCATCATCCTCATGTTTATATTTTTTTAAAGTCATACGTGGCTTTGTAGTGCATAGATGGACTTGGTATGATTATGACGAGAGACTATTCGGTGTAATCATGGTAGTAATGTTACAAATGATGTGGTAAAAATCCTCGATTGGTAGTAGTGCATTGATGGAATGATTGTTGGCATGATCATGACCATTAATGAATACACAAATATTCTTGGGCGAAGTCGTGAATAATTGTGGTCGTGATCTTAAAGAATATCTTGGCCGTAGTGCGGGGTGATTCGATGATGTGGAATATTTATTAAAAGTGAGTCTCAATTTATATGATGATGAAAAAACCTTTAAAACCTAAAAGATAGTAGACTTTATTTTCTACTTGACTCTTTTAATGGATTGCATATTCATTTGCAATTAAACTGGTTGTCTATTGTATTTTATCGGTTTAACATTGTTGAAGACTATTGATAATTTATTACGCATTATCTTAGTCATAATATTTCTTCTTGGGCTAGTTGAGCTCACCCCTTTCTTTTCTTTATTCTCTTTGAAATGAGAATATAGGTTGGGGACGAGTCGGGGAAGCAGTGATGGTCACGAAGATAGCATTAGTAGTCCTCACTATTATACGTGAAATAGTGTGATAATAATTGTAATGAGGACTTTTTGTTTGAGTTTGTATAATATCTAGTAGGCGATATTTGTATTTAAACTCACGGTTTATGTCGTATTATTATGCTGTGAGTTATGTTAATAAGTTGTATTTAAATTACGTACCATGTAAGTGGCGACCCAAGATGGGTGATGTATACCTAATTTTTGGGGCGTCACGTTTAGTATCGAGCTTAGGGATATGATCCTGGCTAAGATGTGAGAATAGTACTAGGAGGGGGGAGGGGAATACTACCTTCTTTAGTATGACCTACCTAAGTTTATGTCTTTATTTTATTGGTTGGTGGGAAGATAGGGATAATTTGTTACATGACAATTAACCTTTTGTTTTGTGGCGAGATCTGAAAATGACATCGAGAATGTTGAGAATAGCAATGGAGCGCGGAGCGATCGTTGATTCACCACATATCGATAATCGAGGATAATGTGCATCGAGGAAGGCGACAATCCTCATGCAAACAACAACCTTGACCAAATGATGAATGATCAAATGTTCGGAGGCTTTATGCGATTTATGCAATGCAATGAAGCGAGGCGCTCATCAAAAGCGTAAGTGGAAACACGGAAAACTCTGGCGGTCACCGCTAAACAATTCAAGGAGCTGGGACCACGGAGTTTAAGGAGAGCCAAAACCACTTACGGCGGAAGCATGGATAAAGCAGATTACCAAGATATTTGATGTCTTGGGATGCTCCAGGAGCAAAGGTTCCCTTCACGCCTTTTATTGCGGCGGAGGCGGATTCTTTGGTGGGAATCGGTAAAAGCGTACTCGACTCTTTGTCTTGAAGATATCTTGGGAGAAGTTCGAGAGGTACATTCAACGACAAATACTTTCACGAAAGTATTCGCCACATGTGAAGGAGGTGGAGTTTATCAAGTTGGAACAAAACAATATGGCCAGTGTCGCAATACGAGGCAAAATTTGCGGAGTTATCACGGTTTCGTCCCACTTGGTGGATAATGAGAGAGATGGCGCGAATGTTTTTAAGAGGTTTGAAGCGGGAATACGTCGACATCTTATTTTCATAAAGCGTGTTTGTATTCGGATGTTGTAAATAGGGCTCGATTAGTGGAAGTAGCGATAATGAGTCAGCCTAACTAAAAGAAGCGGTAAGCAAAATTATAATACCGGCGAGTAGTCATTGAAGCGGTGACAACAAGCGTGGAGGAATCAGCGGGCGAGATATGGTAACCACTTGGTGGTAATCGAGGCCAAAAACAATAAGAATGGACATTTCGAAAGCGGAGATTCAACAATGGTGGAAAAGCGCAAACACAAAGCACCCATTGTTAAGGAAGGAGAAAGACCACTATCATATGCTTCAAATGCGGAGGAGAGGGACACATCGAGTCAAATGCGTCATGCCGTCAAAAGCATGTTATAATTGTGGAAGAGAAGGTCACTTAGCTCGATTTGTCGTTTCACAGAAGACAAATTGACTAGGATGGAAGCACCAAAGGTCATCGAGAAAATTCAAAAGCCCGGTAAGCGGTCTGAGGAGGCGTTTGTTGTGACCTCCCAAAGAGCAAGGAATCCGAATGAGGTCATCACGGGTAAGCTTATCATAAACTCAAGGAAGTCTATACTTTATTTGATCTGGGTTCTACCCATTCTTTTATTTCTCCTACTTGCGTTCATCGATTAAATTTGACTCAGGAGAAATTAGACTTTGACTTATCTGTGGAAACTCCGTTGGGAGAAACCTTCATTACATCCATTTCATTTATAAGTCTTGTTTGGTTCAAATCGGTACCCTCACATTACTGTCGATCTTATTTCATTAAAAATACTTGCATTTGGCGTGATTACAAGGATTGATTGGTTAACTAATTATCATGCGAAAATTGATTGTTTTCGTAAGGTTGTTAGCTTTCATATTCCTAATCAACCTATTATCTTAATTCAAACAACCAAACCATTAAAATCAATCACGGTATCTCAAGCCATAAAGCTATTCGTTTATTGAAAAGCGGATGTCAAGCTTTCTTAGCTGTATCCTGATTTAAATAAAAATCGTCGGTTTTAAGCGATATTCCTATTGTTAATAAATTTCGGCGTATTCCAGAAGAACTTCTGGCCTACCCCAGGCGTGAAATTGAATTTTGTATCGACCTTGAACCCGTACAAAACCTATTTCCAAAGCCCCATATCGAATGGCTCTATTGAACTTGAGAGTTAAAGACCCAGCTGCGAGGAATTGTTAGACATTGGCTTTATTCGTCCTAGTACTTCTCCTTGGGGTGCTCCTTACTATTCGTGAAGAAGAAAGATGGGAGTATGCGACTTTGTATTGATTATCGGGAGTTGAATCACGTCACCATCAAAAATAGGTATCCATTGCCCACGTATTGATGACTGTTTGACCCGGTTGCAAGGAGCCAAATTCTTTTCAAAGATTGATCTTCGTTAGGATATCACCAATTGAAGATTAGAAGCCACGACATTCAAAGGCGGCTTTGAGAACCGATGCGGGCATTATGAATTCTAGTCGTGTCCTTTGGATTGACTAATGCTCTCTTGCCTTCATGGATATGATGAACCAAGTATTGAGGAATATTTAGATCACTTTGTGGTCGTCTTTATTGATGACATTCTTATTTATTCCAAAAGCCGTGTAGATCATGAGCAACACTTGAGGGTGACACTCCAAAAGCTTCGTGAATATAAGCTTTATGCCAAGTTGAAGAAATGCGAGTTACGGCTTGAAGAAGTAGCATTCCTTGGGCACGTGGTATCAAGTCATGGAATATCTCATTGACCATTGAAAGATTGAAGCTATTCAAAGTAGGAACACTTCTAAATCGATGATAGAAGTCACGTAGCTTTCTCGGTTTATTTGGTTATTATCGGAGATTCGTGGAAGGATTTTCTCGAA
Organism: Panax quinquefolius; assembly: GCA_020205615.1. Taxonomy (NCBI): domain Eukaryota; kingdom Viridiplantae; phylum Streptophyta; class Magnoliopsida; order Apiales; family Araliaceae; genus Panax; species Panax quinquefolius. The sequence goes on along the minus strand of CM035169.1, from coordinate 27,899,621 downwards.
TCGCTATTCCATTGATTTCGGTGACTCGGAAAGATACAAAGTTCGGTTGGGCGAAGAATGTGAGAAGAGTTTTCAAGAACTCAAGAGGAGACTTATTTTATTTTTGTTACGGCAATACCATCGGCTCGGAGGATTTGTCATCTCTGATGATGCTTGGGCAAAAGGGTTGGGATGTGTTCTCATGCAACATGGAAAAGTAATAGCTTTATGCCTCATGACAACTCAAAGAATATGAGAGGAATTATCCTACTATGATCTAGAGTTAGCATTTATTGTCTTCACACTTAAAATTTGGAGGCATTACTTGTATGGGGAGAAAGTGGAGATCTTTACGGATCATAAAAGCCTCAAATATTTCTTCACTCAAAAGGAACTCAACATGCGACAACGACGTTGGCTTGGCATTGAAAGATTATGATCATACCATGATACCATCACGAAAAAGCGAACGTGGTAATGGCGCATTGAGTGAAAATCATATGCAAATCTGAGTGCGATATTATTGTCAACGAAAGGCCCATTTGTGTGACTTGCAAAGAATGGAGATAGAATTAAAGACTCAGGGGACGCATGTGATGATAAGCGAGTATCTGAGTAGAGCCGACTTTAATTGATAAAGTTAAAAAGGCTCAAGCTTCTGAGACTGGAGGTGATGCGTATGAGGAAGAAAGTCTGAAGGTCTTATCTGGAAGCAAGAATCGATGAAGAAGGAATACTTGAAAGTCGACTCCGGACTTTGTGTTCTAACGACCACGATTTAAAGTATAATATCATGATGGAGGCACACAACACACCATATGCAATCCATCACAGGAGTACCAAAATGTATCATGATATTAATCATACATTTTGGTGGAGCAATATGAAGAGAGAGATAATATTTGTTTATATCTCAAGGTGTCTAACTTGTCGGCGAGTTAAAGCGGAGCATCAAGTACCAAAAGGTCCATTGCAACCACTTAAAATTCCGGAATGGAAGTGGGAGCACATTACCATGGATTTCGATTACGGTCTTCCTAAGGTTTCTCAAGGCATTGATGCGATTTGGGTCATTGTTGATAGATTGACCAAGTTTGCTCATTTCTTACCGATCGAGAAACTTATACACTTGAACGTCTTGCTCGTATGTACATAAGCGAGATTGTAAAGGCTGCATGGTATATGCGGTATCCATAGTTTCGATCGAGACCCAAGATTCACTTACGATTTTGGGTTAGTTTGCAAAAAAGCTATGAGCACAGATTTACGATTTAGCTCGGCATATCATCCTCTCGAGACCCAGACCAGACGATCGGAGAGGACTATTCAAACTCTTGAAGATCTATTAAGACTCTGTGTCCTTGATTTCAAGGGAGTTGGGACAAGTTCTTACCATTGGTGGAGTTTTCTACAACAACGGTTATCAAGCAAGTATTGGCATGGCTCCATTGAGCGTTGTATGGAAGAAAGTGTAGATTCTCCGATATCTTTGGGATGAGGTGGGTGAAACAGCGTTGTTGGGACCAGGAGTTGATACGTATGACTACGAGAAAAGATTCAAACGATCCGACAACGTATAAAAACCTCACAAAATCGACAAAAAGAGTATTGCGATCTTCATCGAAAGGGCGTGGAATTCGATATAGGAGATCGTGTGTTGTTAAGAGTTGCTCCATGGAAAGGAGTTACAAGATTTGGAAAAGAGGAAAACTTAACCCTCGATTCATCGGTCCATTTTAATCCTCGATCGAGTAGGAGGCGTGGCCTATAGACTCACTTTACTGCCAAATATGTCTCGTGTTCATGCGCGTTTTTCACATATCTATGTTACGTAAATATGTGAAAGACCCGAACCATATTATTGAGTTAGAAGCCGGACGAAATAGCGGAAGATTTGGCGTATGAAGAGGTTCTGTTCAAATTTTGGATAAGAAGGAACATATTCTACGCTCCAAGGTTATACCTCAAGTCAAAGTTTTGTGGAGAAACCAAGATGTTGAGAAATGACTTGGGAGTTAGAATCTGAAATGAAATCAAGGTATCCTTACCTCTTGACATACGGTAGTCACGTACCCTAATTTGAGGGCGAAATTTCATAAGAAGGGAGGTTGTAAGACCCGACTTTTATAAATAAAGATGAATTTTTCTATAAATATTATTTTTGAATATTATGGAATAAATTTGATATAATGTTATAGTTGTGGGTAATATTTATAAATTTTGCAAAGTATGCAAGTTGTTATAAAATATTCGTTTGGTGGGGAATATTCTTTTTGTTAGGGAATGTTAAATACAATGGCTCAATCATTGGTGGACCCTATAATGAAATTATTGTCGGATTGAAAGCGACAAAAATATTTTATAAAAATAACTGGCGGAGGTGTTACCGTTAAAACTGTTGAACTACCCGGTGGTAAAAAGAAATGCGATGTCTGGCGTAGTTGCGTAGTAGCACTGCGGTATTGATTATTGATGCTTACGTGAGAAGTCATTTTCACTATGCTCAATTATTGCTACTGATAATTCTTTGCATCATATCTCTTATATTATTGATTCAATTATTGTCACATTATCATCTCATATAATATGTTATAGTATTAAATCAATAATTGAGGCGACAAGTTATAAATGATTAATTATTGTTGAAAGATTAAGTATGTGTTGATGAAAAAAAAATGATTTGTGGTAAGTTTGATTATTTTATGGGTGGCTCATATGTCATCATCTAAAAGTCTCTTCGTCGATAAGTAATTACCTACCTTAAATCGATAGTAATTACCCTTGTGAATAGTATTTACCTTCGTCGATAGTAATTACCTTCGTTAATAGTAATTACCTTTGTGAATAGTATTTACCTTCGTCGATAGTAATTACCTTCAAATCGATAAGTAATTACCCTTGTGAATAGTATTTACCTTCATCGATAGTATTTACCTTCGTTAATAGTAATTACCTTTATCGGAAGTCGAACCACTTGTCGTTTCACATTACAAAGTGTCCGAACCACTTGTCGTTTCACATTACTGACGTCGAACCGATTCGTCAAAAGCCACTTGCCTTTTCACGCGGCGGTGCTAAGCTAGAAAACTTCTATAAATAGAGGCCTAGGGCTTCATTATTTTCACATTTAATTCATTCAAACTATATAGAGAGAAAGTATAGAGAGAATAAGAGAGAGAAGAAGAAGAGTATTTTATTTACTACTTCTGCGATATTCAATCTCCTACCAAATGTAAGGGTGTTATTCTTTCTTATTCAAGAAGAGAAGCTGTTGTTATTCCATTGCTTATTATTACATTGGAATAACTTTTATATAAGTGGTTTACCTATACTTGGTGACATTCTTTTATTATTACTGTTGGAACATCACATGCATGTGTTTTTACAGGACTGGTTAAAATCTTTATTATTACTGTTGGAACATCACATGCGTGTGTTTTACAAGGACTGGTTAAAATCTTTATTATTACTGTTGGAACATCACGTGCATGTGTGTTTTACTGCGGACTGGTTCCGTTATTTATTATTATTACATTGGAATAACACATGCGTGCGATTACCTATCGCATGCATGGTGATTTCTTTTGTTATTCCATTCTTTATTATACCTAGTTGGTTAAAACTTTGACTTTATACTCCATGAAATTAGTGGAATATCCTTGATATTTGCGTTTCATCCGATATCTTTTCATGAAAATATTCTTGATCATTCTTGAATTTTACTCTACAAAAACGAGTATCATATTGATAATTTGGGACGTTAATAATTCTGGATAAAATAATTCTTGAACTTGTTTTATTGAATCCTTATATCATTGTCATCATCCTCATGTTTATATTTTTTAAAGTCATCATGGCACTGTAGTGCATAGATGGACTTGGTATGATTATGACGAGAGGAGACTATTCGGTGTAATCATAACAGTAATATTACAAATGATGTGGTAAAAATCCTCGATGTGGTAGTAGTGCATTGATGGATGATTGTTGGCATGATTATGACCATTAATGAATACACAAATATTCTTGGCCCGTAGTGCATGAATAATTGTGTGTCGTGATCTTAAAGAATATCCTTGGCCGTAGTAGTGCGAGGGGTGATTCGATGATGTGGAATATTTATTAAAATTTGAGTCTCATTTATACTTGATGATGAAAAACCTTTTAAAACCTAAAAAGATAGTAGACTTTATTTTCTACTTGACTCTTTTAATGGATTGCATATTCTGCTGCAGTTAAACTGGTTGGCTATTGTATTTTATCAGTTTAACATTGTTGAAGACCTTTGATAATTTATTCTGCATTATCTTAGTCATAATATTTCTTCTTTGGGCTAGTTGAGCTCACCCTTTCTTTCTTTGTTCTCTTCTTGAAATGAGAATATATTTGGGACGAGTCGGGGAAGCAGTGATGGTCTGAAGATAGCATTAGTAGTCCTCACTATTCACGTGAAATAGTGTGATAATAATTGTAATGAGGACTTTTTGTTTGAGTTTGTATAATATCTAGTAGGCGATATTTGTATTTAAACTCACGATTTATGTCGTATTGCATACACGACAGTTATGTTAATAAGTTGTATTTAAATTCTGTACCATGTAAGTGGCGACCCAAGATGGGTGATGTATACCTAATTTTGGGGGCGTCACATTTACAATATTAGTGCAATTAGGATTCCTTAATTTAAGGAATTAGTATGCAATTAGGATTCCTTAATTTAGGGGATTAATATTGATTTACTTATTAAATTAAATAAAATTGGAACTTTTGTACGCATCTTTCTCTCTCCTCCTCCTAATTCTCTCCACCAGATTATTTTCAAAATCAAAAACTCGCCGTCGTTTACCGCTGAGTCCACTCCTAAAACTACCACTACTAGGCCACCTCCACCTCCTCAATGGCTCACCACTCCACAGAGGAATCTGAGTCCTGATGACTCGGTTTCGAGTATTGGGATCTGTGACTCGTTTTGAACCACCATCTCTTTCCAGCAAGGCACTATTGAGATCATCCGAGTACTCAACAGATGGGCTCATTTCCTCACTAGATAGAGATTCTCGGGCACTAACAACATCTTCAGATTCGGCAGAATCCATTCCTTTAATGAAATTCCCATCATCTTCGTTGCTGCTGGTTCTAGCAATTTCCTTCAACTTCAAACTGTCATCGTTGCATTTTAGAAGTCGTCGGCACCGTCTCCAAAGTTCAACTTCAAACTGCCGATTTTTTGCCCATTTTGAGTTGGATTGATTATAATGGATTGATTTTTCATAGTACAGTTGTTGCGTTTTTTTATAGTACAGTTGGTAGTCAAACATTCATACCAAGGTAACTAATTTAGTGTTATTAGGTTTCTAATTTATTTTTAAAAAATATATTATAGATTTTTTTATTTAATAGTGCAGTTGGTAGCTAACACTTTATACAAATGTAATCAATTCAGTTTTATTGGGATACCAATTAATTAAAAAAAATGTATTGTAGACTTTTTTTTTATAATGCAGTTGGTAGCCAAACCTTAATACAAAGGTAACCAATTCAGTTTTATTGGGTTACCAATTAATTATAAAAATTTATTATAATTTTTTTTTATAGTGCAGATTAGTAGCCAAACCTTAATACAAATGTAACCAAACAAAACTAAAATTGTTACCTTTGAAAGTTTTGGTTACCAAGCGACTTGAAATTTCTCTTGAAGTTACCCACAAAAACTAAAATGGTTACTTGTGTATAAATATTTGGATACCAACTGTACTAAAAATTTTCTTTTTCTCCTTTTAATTTCTGGACTAAATCAACCTTCGTCATAATGGCAGCTGTGGCCGGCGTCCATGGTGTTAAAGCGGCGGCGAAGGGGAGGAGGAAGATGACGTTGCCAAACTTTGAATATTTGAATTTTAATTATTATTTTTGAATTTGAATTTGTTTTGTATGTTAGATCCAAGATATTTGAATTTGAATTATTAATTATGGTAGTTATTTCTCCTTGATTTTAAGTTTCTTTATTATTATGAATTGAATCCTATACTAATTCTCTAAATTAAGGAATCCTAATTGCCCTAATATTGTAAATAAATATAAAAAGTATATTAATTGTATAAATATTTTATGAGTGCACTAATAATATAATTACTTTTTAAATATTGTATACTTATGTAAAGTACCCTTGAATTTACCCATTGACAAGTCTAGTAGTACCATGCAATGACGCAACTATATATTATGTTAGATTGTTTATTTTGTTGGTTAGGAAAATCACTCTAACTTTGCGTATATCTCATGTTTGTTAGTTTGTTTAGATCTTTGTGTTTTGTTTGGAGTAGATCGATGATGCTACTTATGGCAGGTGTGAATAGTACATTGCCTTCTTTTAGGGTAAATATATATTTAGCGACACTTCAAACTTTTAAATTATACTCCCTCCGTCCCATAGTTATATATGATTGATTTCTTTTGACACATAATTTAAGAAAATCAGTTTAAGTGGCAATTTTAACAAAAATTTTCCACATATACCCCTTAATATGGAATTAATGAATAAATTAATTACTTCTTACTTATCACATTGAAACTCTCAACTTAATTGATCATTTTAATCTACATAAACTTTCAACCAATCACAAAACGTTTGTTATTCCAAATTCATTTATTGAGCTTAAAAAGTTGAATTCTTTTATTGAGAATACAACAACATTAAATGTGATGAAAACAATAATGACATTGAATGTTGCTTCTTCAAAAAAAAAAGTAATGGTTGAATATTTATTATAAGGGCATAAAAGTAAAACAATGAACCAACTAAATTTTATAAATAGTAAGTAAATTTATATATTGGGACGTATGCAAAATAGAAAATCATTTTATATAACTATGAGACGGAGAATTACTTATTATCTTAAAAATGATATTTTTGTTTCGGTAATTAATATCATCCACTTTCTTATATAATGTACTTTATGATGAAATGAATAGTTTTTATTGTTGATAATAAAACAATAAAGAAGGAAAAAGAAAGCCAATTAAGGAAGACAGGAAGTAATGTATTAGGATGCCTAAGCTTCTTCTATTTAGCTACAAAAATAAACTTGTAATGAAAACACACAACACAATCTTCGGAATAGTCATTGGCACATTGACCTCCTTTCGACTAACAACAACACCCAAATAATATTGCTACTCTAATACTCCCCAACCGCAAATCTCCGGGATAAAGCTTTTTTATTCTTATTTCGGTGATATCCCAAATTAAATGTCTACTTATCTTAAATGATCTATTTTTTACAATAATTTACCTATAATACCCTTATTATTAATTGTTATATTTTTATTCTCTATGCATATTTATGGAGCATCACTAGTAATTATGAAGAAAACTATGCAATTAAATGAGAATTTAAATATGAACAATTTTATCATTTTATCCTCTTTCTTAATATGCGCAAAAGGTCAACAAAGACTTTTATACTGGGACGGAGAGAGTAATTTATATTGGTCTATATATATATATATATATATATATTGCTGTAAATACTGAAATCAATATAGGATCGAGTGTGAGTATATGAATCTATAAAGTACGTATCAAGATAAAAGCCACATGTAGAAGGTGACCCAAAGTGTGAGGGAGAGTGATGCCACAGCATAAGTCCATAGCATTATAACAGAACATTCACTTTCACCAACCTCAAACAACTGAGTGATTGTACCTGCATACGTTAAAGTAAACAAAACTTATAGCCAATTCTTACTGCATATATATATTTAGAAGGTATGCTATACCATTTATACTATTGAAAACAAAAATGAGCATTAAGGAGAATATTTAGAATAATAGCGAACACTAATCAGAATAAGAATAAATGTTTGAGGTTTATTAAATAAAGTTTGAGATTTATTAACTAGGGTTTATGGTTTATTAATCAGAGTTTAGTATGGTTATGTGTTTATTAACCCGAGTTTAATAAGATTAATAAACCCTAAACATTTATTAGTAAATATTTATGGGTAAAGGTAAACCCTTATTTTTATTAGCATCCGGTACTATTCATATGTTGATTTTCAATTTTAATCTGGTCGTTCTTTTGTTTTCAAAAGTATATATAGATAACCACTAGCATTTGGCGCAGCGGTTAAGAATTGATTGGGGGCGAGCCGTAAACCCGGACGTCTTCATTTCGACCCCCACCAACAACAAGTGTTAAGCCAGAAATGGTCATGGTGGCCACGGACCGCGAGCGCAAGTTGGTTATAAGAAAAGGCTGGTTCGGGCTTGGGGGATTAGTCCGACTACGGTTGGAAAACCCAACATTATCAAAAAAAAAAAAGAAAAAAGAAAAGTTTATATAGATGGTGTATGACCTATAAGGATCCATAGCAAATACATGCTGGGTATCCTTCTCCTATTTAGAAACAAAAAGTTTGTCAAACTTAAAATGAGGAGATTGAACCGAACAAATTGTACCTATAGCCATGGCTGGTGGAAGTGCATATTGAAGCATAAGAACGAAGAGATATAACGAATCGGATCCCACCCATCCGAAATGATGTGCACATTTAACAATACCGATGCCGATCACAGGCAAGGCAACATATCGGACTACCAGGATTCCTATTATCAGAAATAGGCCTACTCCTGAGTTTTTTAGACCTGCAGGGAGACGGATCGATGAGAAAAATTAGTTAGTTAAACACGAATAATTAATAATAATAATCGCAATGAATAATTAATAATAATAATCGCAATGAAAATACCAGGTATAGAAATTACCTTTAAGAAGATTTGCTCCCACTATCAATGTCATGCATGGGATTGTTGCCTCCCTGTAATATATCAAAAAGAGTAAAGGGAAAAGGGCATGATATTCTAGACTAAAACTGTTGGAAATTGGTTTGATAAAATAAATATTAAAGCATTTTGAGGCTTAATTTATTGTAGGACACACATTCTGTAAATGTCGGGTTTTTGCATAAATGCGTTCTCCTCAATGAGGAGTATAACATGATATATTTATGTATTCAAATCGATTAAGAATTGAATGAGAAAATTGACTCCAAAATCACTACTTGAAATGGTGAAAACTGCAAAGTCCCACATAGGGTATTAGATGGAAAAATGAAGTCTTTATATATGAGATGTTTGCTCAATGGAAAGGGCCCCAAAGGGCACCCCACTTTTGTGGAAGGGAGATGACCTAGTCAAGGCTTGGGTCAAACCTGCGTGCTGCCATCCGGATCATTTTGATGACAGTTGAACACTAACGGACCGCGCGGAAATGTTCTATAAATAAACTATGTGGTATCCCATTTTAGATATATGTTTTTTTCCCGTTCAGAACATTTCCCGTTTTCCGTTTCTGTAAAACAGAATCTCATTCCACAGTCTTAAAACAGAGTCCCGTTCTGTGTGCTGCAAAATCCCATTTCTGCAGATTCCACCGTTCCTTCCCACCGTTCTGCAGTGTTTTCCCGTTCTGCATGCAAATATTTTCCCCTTTCCTGTTTCTGAGTAAGTGTATTCATGCACCATTTTCATTCATCATTATTATTAACAGTAAAGTTCGAGTATATAACATAGAATTTGCGTTTACTGAATTCTTAATTTTGTAGTGCTACTAATTAAAAATTGTAAATCCGTTTTATCTTGGGAAGCAATTATTCATTTAATCCTTAGCACCTGTGAGAGAATAAATTTGTTTTAAGGAGATTTTGTAAATTCAAATGACTTGAATTTATTTGTTACTCATTTTATAATTTGTTTATATTCTGCATAAATTTATTATTAAATAATACTATATATTACGGATAACAAAAACCACGCCGCAATCTACCGGAGCAAAATAAGTTAATGTTCATACCCTAGCATAGAAGCAGAACTGTCGATCACACGAAAAGGAGCAGTATCACCAATCATTAGTAATCTTATTGGAGAGACTACTCCTATGACGAGACCGATAATCTGTACATGCCAAGAGAAGAGATTGAATCATGTCGACCAACTGATGAATAAATTAACCTTTTTACTTCTTCAAAATATAATCATACCGTTGCAATGGTAGAGGGTGTGAACACCATCTTCCAGTTGACATTTTCAATTAAAGAGTTGACATACTTCTTAATTTTCTTGTAGCTTGAAACCTGCAGTCAAAAGATAGTTACAAGGTTAGGTTAAGTTATGGCAGTTTTATAAGTTCTTAAACATTGAGAGACTTCCTTACTAAAAACCTCAAACTCTAGCTAGATCATATATATGGTAATTAAATTTTTTTTTCCCATCAAAAATAATGTTTTTAATTTATTTATTTAATTATATTTTGAAGGATTTAATTAGAAATAAGTAGTAGAAAAGAAAGGAAAAGTTTTTAAATTTTCCTTAGTTATATAGAGCAGTGGTTGATCAGACTGAGCTTCATAGTCGTCTTTGAAACTTTGAAGTAATGCTTGTGTGCAGCTCTCTGAGGATATATCCGAGGCAGAACAGTCTGTGGTTATGGTGGAGTTTACCCCCATCATGTCTTCAATAGTATTTTTCTTACAGCTTCCAAATACGCGTATAATGTTGTACACATAAGACCATATATAAACAGCACCCATCTGAAATCACAGACAATAATTAATGATAAGTACTCATAAATCCATAAATCCATAATGATAACTTATGTGAATATTAATTACCGCCATAGATAGGGACACATATGCCTGTCCATTAGTAGAGCAAGTAGTAAAATCTCCAAATGGATTGTTTTTCTCTTGACAAACTGCAGGGATGATAATCAGAAGCAAATTCCCCAAATTTCCTGTAAATAAGTAAAGCTCAAACAAAATTTTAAAAAATAAATAAATCATTTTAACATCTTCTAGAGAAATTTGCATGTTTTATGGGATATCATATATATGGTCTATAATATACGTACATACCTGCAGAACAGCAACCGATAACAAGGCCATGCAAATGTTCAGGAGTTGGAGTTATTCTTACAAGTATCCATCCAAGTGCAGAACCAATGATAAATGTGAGAAGGATATTCACTGGCATGAACCACCTGAACAAAATTTGAATTTATTTAATTCACTTTTTTATTAATTAAAATTCTTTGAAAGAGTAAACAGCTAGCTAGAATTGGAGTACTAACAAAGAACTTAAGTTGCTCGCTGTAATGGTGTCAGCCAGGCTGCTAGCAATAAGTGCTGGAGTGAACACATAGAACACAACCTGTTGAATTCAATCACAAAGTTTTCGTTTTAATTAGTCCGATCCTTACTGTATATAAAATGGATTAATTAATGAATAATACATCATCAAGTAAAGTAAGGTATAAAACTTTAGTTCAGTTTCAAAATATCTCATATATGTTGTGGCCATTAATTTAATTACTATATATATATATATAGCAGACTAGCTAGCTAGCTAGAGTATGTTTATTTAAATGAATTTGTAGGTCCAAAAGTTACGTTGTATAAAACAAAAAAGAATTTATTTTAATACCTTCAAACTTTTGTTTGTATATATCTTTTTCAAGAAAATATATATTAAAAACAATAACCCTTTAGTTACATTGTTCAAGTTGTGCCTTGCCGTCATGCCCAACAGATTCACACGTTCGACTGCAAGGTATAATCCTACAGCGGTAATCAGTAGTGTTTTCAAGACCGGCATCAACGCCACGACGAACAAATCCAGAAGTTCCATTCTGAAATTAATTTGCTTCGATCCGAAACTTGTCTAGAATTAATTCTTCTTATCGATCGACTTCTTTCAAAAGAAAACATTACACGTTTAGAAGCATAAGATTTATTTTTATTTTAACTAAAATGGATTATAAACTTCTGGTTAGAAGACATCAAGCTTCTAGTTTTTTAAACATGAGACAGAAATCCGAATATATATTGATGAAAAATCAAATACCTAATTAAAATATTATGCTGTGGCGACAACCACACGCGCATGCATGCAGAGCAAGAGCAGCAGCAAGAATAATTAGATGATGCATGTGTACTATAAACTTGCAGATTGAATAAAGAAAAAGACGGTCATTTTTTCAGACTAAATGGAAAAACCAGACACTACTAGCTAGCTCGAAACAATAAGATGAAAATTAATGCTCTTACGATTTAAGCTGTCTTAAAAGAAAAAAAGGGTGTGTGAATGAGAAAAGGGAAGTAGTCGGCTCATGAAAAAGAATTAAGCATTCAGTGCTTGGATATTAATTCAAAGTCAGGCCAGTGTCCTTTTATTAAGGAAAACCAAATTGTACCTACTCATTCAATCATGGTGGACAACCATTAATTCTCCATGAGTGTATATATGAATGTGCAGCAGCTGATTCCTGCCCAAAGTTGTGTTACTTAATGCAGATTAATTAAGGAAGTTCATTATCGATGTGTCAAAGTCACATTGACTATTGAGAAAGAAAATAAAAGAAGAGAGATTTTTGTCAATTAAATTCATTTGGCTAATTACATGCGACTCCAGAATACATGCATTCCTGCCCAAAGTTGTGTTACATATGAAATGTGACTCAAAAAAAATGTGATTATGAATGACAGATTAAGGAAATTAATTAATTATCGATGTGTCAAAGTCACATTGACTTTTTAGGAAGAAAATAAAAGAAGAGAGAGATTTTTGTCAATTAAATTGTTGTTGTATTCATTTGGCTAATTACATGAGCCTCCAGAATACTTCCATCTACATACACAATCATATATATATATACTTGTTCAATATATTTGTTGGGTACGTATAATGTAAAGCAAAATTTTCAATATATATATATAAAATTGACCTACATCTTGAACACATAAATATTAATCGCCAAGAATCTTTCTCCACGTCCCCAATCACCAAGACGTTCAATATCCCGCATAGCCAACAAGTCAACACCAAAAGCATTTTTTGGCCGATTCGAGGAGGATATTCCGGCGTGAGAGTTAGTCTGACGATGTGAAGGTCAACAATGAGAGAAAATATTATCTAATGCCTCGAGAGATAGAATCGTAATCATAATAATGAATGTATTATTTACCCTCTTATGTGATCTTAATTTCTACGCATACTCCAATCCCCGGTTCATCGTACACCCACCATCTCCCGACACCTTTTTCCCCACTTGGGTTATTTCGGTAGAAAGTAAGCATGATTACTTTCATCCCTCGCTACCACTGTTTGCCATCACGTAATCATCCGAGTCCCATCCTCATTAATGCCATTCAAAGAAAGTGGCGGGATACAATAGTCAATTGTCACTTGATATAATGATTGGTCAAAGTTGGGTTAAATGACAATTTGTATAATGTGCCAAAAGAATGACTAAGCCCAAATAATGGAAATGACCCAAGTGACCGGATCCAACCAGGACTTAGCATAACATGATCCAAGGGAGGAGCCCATTAAGTTTGGTCCAATAAGGAAAATGATTATGGCCTAACATTACCCCCTAGTCTTATATTAAACAGCGTGTTTAATGAAAGACTATAAAAGCGATCTGAGGCCAGGGACATAACAAACTATGATAAGTCATAAGAGATCCAAAGTGAAACTCACCAAAGCCCATCAAAATCGGTCCAAATTGATATCAGGAATGGAAGTGGGAAGCCCAATAGACGTAAGCCCACATAAGTGAAGATATTTAGATCTAAAAACGGACGAAACCTCTTCCCATTCATAATCATTGCATTGAATTAAATGTGTCGCCCTCAATTACCGTGTAAGCTTGTCGTTATAAAAGGTAAACTTTACAATTCAGCGGTTTTACTGCTAATTTGAAATTTGAACCTTTGAGCTTTCTCCTCTCTCGCAAACTTCTTTCTCTCGCTTCACAAAATCTTAACAATGTGACCGCAACCTCCGCCAAAACTCTCCCTTCGTAATGACTCCCTATCAAGATCGTCGTTTCCCAACCCAACCCCTAACCAAGAGGGTTCGAGTTCCAACCCCAATCAACAACCATGGGGGAAATCCTTCCGATCCCTACGCCTCGAGACTTCTTCAGGATCGGGAACAGTTCCCCCATGCCAACATCCGTTCCTCAGTCACGGAATCTGAGATATGCATGCTCAGGACTCGTTATCGATTCGACATATACGCGATAAGGGCCCTCGCTCTGAAGAAGCGTATGTACGCGTGATCAGACGGTTGGGTCGCCATACATGTCACTTTCACGGAAAAGGGGTTCGCTACCTCTCCGTGTCTTTATTATTACCTCCTAGGGTTCATAGAGTAGGCTTCGCCCGATTGGTGCCCAACTCCTACATCCACATCCCGGCATTTATTGCCTTACGCCGTGAACTAGGATTGCTCCTCTCGTTGACATCTTCACCTCTTCTCTGCCGGTGGGTCTCGAGAACGAGGCTTCAAAGTGTTGACCAAGCAGTCTCCCCGACCCAACACGAGTTCGAGAGAGACCTCGATGGATACTCCTTCCAATGAACAAGGTTGGCATGAAGTGGTTTTTCATCACGGGACGAGATCTCTTCTCTTCGATGGACTACCTCCGTAGGGTCTCTCTGCGACTTTGGAGATATATCAGAAGGGCGGGTGAGAGGAGATGGCGATTTTTTGAAGAAGATTCCTCCAAAAGAATGGAGTTTCACCTTACGACCAAACAAGCTCGGTTATATAACCACAAATGTAAGTTTTGAATAACTTTATAACATAATTTCGAAGCTATATAAGTGATCTGAGTTACGATACATGGTTTTTGCATTGTCTCTCGATCAATCCGACTCTCTAGAGGTGAGAGACCTGGAAGATTTTTTGGCAGGGATGAATGTAGATGCAAGTGAAGAGCATCCGGCCGAAGAATCTTCCCAGGTTAACCCCCCTACCACCGATCCACCAACTTCTTCCCTTCAAACTGACGAACCTCAAACTGACGAACCCAACATACCCGAAGAAAACCTCAGACCTCGCTGAAGAAAAAGATCCGCCAAACGATCCAAATCCACCCAACCAGAAACAAACCCCGAAAGTGACCCTGAAACACTTCCCGAAGCAATCCCCCAAACAACCTTCTCAACCGACCCCAATCCTCCAACCTACGAACCCCGGTGAGGAGAAGCCTACTTGATATTCCTTTGCGATCGACGGCTAAGGTCCTTCGTAAAGAAAATAAGAACCAAGATAACCCCCGACCGCAGAAGAGCTCCGAAGTTCCCACCTCTTGTACATGTCACTCCTCGACCACATCCACGAAACCCATGTGCTCGACGATGAACCAAGCGGTCTCATCCTCACTCCATCCCAAAAAAGAAAACATCTATCAGGGCGATATTTTGTTCATCTCCCCGCACCTTCGTGACTCTGAATGCACTCTGCCCGATCCCCTCTCCCGAAACCATACCGTGGACCCCTCACCGATTCGCGATGAACCTCCGCCTTTCTCCTCCAAGACAACGAACTCAAGAAGTCGATCGGGACGCCATGGCCTCCCCCAACAATGTGGGCCCGACTCAATGCCCATTTTCCTTCCAACTATTCGACACCTTTGTTTCGTGAAACCAACGATCATCGGTTCGAGAGCAGATTTGAATGGAGATCTACTCAAGGCATGAGCTACTTAAAAAGGTAAATGAGTCTCTTCTTTATTTCGAATTTATCTTTATACTTATATATCTCGGCCGATCAAATAATATTGGAAATATATAGCCAATCTTTGTGTTGGGCGTCTTAATCGAGGTTCCTCGGCGAATCGAGGAAGAGGCCACGAGGAAGGAGAATGCCCTTGAAGTCTACCACTTCAAGCAAAGAGAAGACTCAAGCGTGAATGCCTTCTTCATACGAATGAAGGTCTTCAAAAGAGTTAAGCAAGACCCGAGGAGATGTGAAGGCCTCGATGAAGAACTAAAAAGTCAAGCAAAGCCACAAAGACGAGGAGATCGTCAAAATGAATGTTGACTTGGTTCGGAGGAGCGAGATAAGGATGAGAAGATCGAGGAATTAAAAGGCGATGCTAAGATCTTGACCAAGACCATCCATAAGCTGGAAGGTGAGAGACTAAATCACATGAATAGGCGGCTCAAACTCGAAGAAGAAATTCGAGAACTCAAGGCTCTTTCGGGACCTTGGGCCTCCTTTTAAGACGACCTTCGCAAACAAATATCGCGAAGAATGACTTAAACTTCAGACCGAAATCAACGGGAAATAATGAAAATATATTACGAGAGTTCGAGCTCTCTTAGAAGTCGTGGCAAGGAGAAGTTGTCTGCAACCCAACTTGGACCCATCCTTACTCGATTCTTGAGGACGACGAAGATGGGCGCTGAAGGTGATGTTCTGCTTTTTTTTTTTACATCTTTAATTTATAGTATTTATAAAAATTATCCAATATTGTAATTAGATTAAATATTAATGAAAATGGCTTCATTCCTTATGACTTTCGGTATATTTATTTTCTTCGATACTCAATATTTATTTAAGTGAAAAGATGCACAAACTCCTTCGTACGGGTTTGAACCCAAACTGTTAAGTAACAACTAAACATGTCATGTAACAGATAAGATGAAGTTTAAGAATGAAGCTTCCCGAACTCAACACTTAGAAAAAAAAAATTAGGTAATAAAGTAAAGGGATACTTATTAGTTACCGAAGTATGAGACAGATCTGCTTCATCAGGAATTTGTTTACCCCGAAAGGCCTAACAAAACCAAAAGATGACATTTGCCTACCACGAAGGGTCCGACAAAGTCTAAAGGATGACACTTGCCTACCCCAAGAAGAACTGACAAGGTCTAAGTGTCGACAATTGCCTACCACGTAGGGGCGACAACGTCTTAAAGATGACACTTGCCTACCACGAAGGGCACGACAAGGTCTAAGTGACCACCTAGAAGAGGTCGCCATCGAATGGCCAAATGAGTCCACCGAACCTCCTAACACCAATGACGTTTACCACGAAGGGCCCGACAAACTCATAAGGACCACCTAGCAGAAAAAGGTCACGCCATCGAATGGCCGGTGAGTCACCCCGAACCTCCCTAACACCAATGACATTTGCCTACCACGAAGGGCTGACAAACTCATAAGGACCACTGCACCGAAAAGGTCGCCATCGAATGGCCGTGAGTCCACCCGAACCTCTAACCGTTGGCTGAATCGATCAAAGAATGAAGACAAGATTTGTTCGAGAAAAAGGGAACTTTATTGATGATGACATAAATATTTAGGACTTCGAGTATCTTGACATCATTTCTCTCGAAAGTACTTTCTAAGCCCGCGCCGTGCCAAGTATTATTTAATTGTTGACCCATCTAATGCTTTCAATCGATAAGTTCCGGCCCGACACTTCGTTGATTTCATACGGTCCTTCCCGGTTTGGTATCGAACTTTCCCAGATTCTCGAGGTGTAGATGCTTGAACTTCTCCGAGGACAAAATCTCCTACTTGAACCTTGAAACTTTACCCCTTATTATAATGCTTGGCCACTCTTCGCCGATAGGTTGCCAACTTTGATTATATTGTTTCTCTTATTTCCTCAAGCAAATCAAGGTTGGCCTTAATCCTTCCTCATTGTAGATCTCTCGAATTGGTGACTCAAGACTTGGAGATCCAATTTCAACTGGGACTAAGGCATCGATTACCATAGGCGCCTCAAAAGGTGAATCCCGTTGTAGTCCTCTGAGTAGTTCGATAAGCCCATAACACGCTAAGTAGCTCCTCCGCCATCCGCCTTGAAACCCGTCCAATCTGCAGCTTGATCCCATTCAAGCAGTGATTCATTGGTCACTTAACTTGCCCATTCGACGTGGATGAGCCATGAAGTCTTCTGTCTTTGAATCCCAGTTCTTTCAAAAATGCTTCAAATTTCGATCCCACAAACCGGCGTCCATTGTCCGATATTACCAACTTAGGAATCTCAAAGCGAAATACTACAGATTCTTTCAAAATTTCAAGCACTCTGTTAGTTATTAACCTAAGTGGTTTTCTTTACCCACTTGGTCATATAGTCGATTGCAACTATAACAAAGTCGACTTGACCTTTTGCCTTCGGTAGTGGACCCAGTATATCAACCCCAGAGACAATGAAAGGGTATAGGAGATAAGATCGAGTATAGCTCTTACAGTGGTGATGTGGGATCGAATTTGTTGAGTTGACACTTCTCACCTGCTTGGCGTATTGATCGCTCGCTTCTTTGAAGATGGTAGGCGATGGTATCCTTGTCGAAGTACTTTATAGGCTAATGACTTAGCCGCCGTATATGGTCGCATACGAGATACCTTCGATGTACTTCCCGAAGAAAGCATATTCAACGGATGGAGTCGGGCATTTTGAGAGTGGAGATGAGAAAGCTCTTGAGCAGATCCCCATCAATCGAACAAAATTAGCACTTTTGTACTTGATTTTCTTGGCGAGCATCCGATCCAGAAGGTAAGACGCCATCGCCAGATACTCTATATATGTAGTCAACCGGTGATTGATTCGATCGATGCACATTCTGGATTCATAATGGACACTAGGATGTTGCAAAGTTTCTAAATAAACCGACCCATCAAAGGCGTTAACATCCGTAGTGGCTAATTTGGAGAGTGCATCGACAATTGAATTGTTATTACGCTCGACCCCTTGAAACTCGTAGGATTGGAAATCTTTGAAGTTGTTCCTTGATTCATTAGATATTTGATCATTTTTTGGGCCTCGAGCTTCAGTATTCCCCGAGAAAGTTGCTTAACGACTAAGCGAGAATCATCAAGATGATTATTCTTTGCAGACTTCAAGACTCTTTGCTAATCGTAACCTCGCAAGTATCGCACTTACCATACTACTCAAACCATTGTTTGTCGTTTGAATCGAAATCGATGGCTTTCTGACCTTGAATCCTCCGGACTTGTCGAATAATCCTCGCTCCAGCGGCGTCCGTGGTAGAAGACCCATCTGCATCGGCATCCACGAACTCTGCTCGCTTCATTGAAGAAGCTGAATCGCTCTGTCAGATCCTTGACTTCGCCACAACTTCATCGACTAAAACGAGCATTCAACAACAAAATCAGTTGAGGCTTGCCCTTTTATGGCGGTTCGGGGATGATATTCAATGAAAAATTATGACAACTCCATCGTCCACGCGGCCTAATCTCCACGATACCTCGGGTTTGCCCATAATCTTCTTAGATTTGATCTTTTATATACTATTACCAATCTATCCACGAAAGTATTGCTAAAGCTTCGATTAGCGATTATTAATTAAAAGCAAACTTTTCAATGTTCGCAATTACCTTGTTTGACATCCAGAAGGACATGACTTACATAATAAATCGGGTCGCTTACCCCAACTTCACGCACCAAAGCCGCTCCTATCGCCAATGAACTAGGCGCTAAGTACAAATATAGGGGTTCAAGGAGCGGGCTTCACCAACAAAGGCGTAGAAGATAAGTAGGACTTGATGCTCTGAAAGGCGTCCTCACGCTCCAAGTCCATTGAAACAACTTTGCATTCTTGACCCTTTCAATGTATCAAAGAGCGGTAGACATCTTTCCACGACTTGGACATGAACCTCCTTAAAGTTGCAATCCTTCGATCGGGACGTTGAACATCTTTAAATGGTGAGGAGTCTTCGTATTGAGGATCGCTTGAATCTTCTCGAGATTGGCCCGATTCCTCTCGGACCGACAAGATAACCCGTAAATTTGCGACCCCCTAAAAGAAGGTGCACTTTAGTGGGGTTCAATCTCAAAGTGTGTTGGCGAATTGTGCGAAAGCATTCTTTAAATCATCCGGATGTTTATGCACCAACATCTCTTGACAATCATGTCGGGTGTACACCTCCACATTCCCGCCTGCCGGTGATATCCTCAAGACATGGTTCATCATCCTACGGTATGTGGCTCGGCGTTGATGGTAGAAAGTCATTTTCTTATAGGCATATCTTAGAATGATGCGTAATGAGCGCGTCTTTGGTATATCCTCCTCTATACGTGGAAATTTGATGATATCCGGAGAATGCATCCATGAAACTTAATAAAGCATACCGAAGTGGCATCGATTAGTTGGTCGATGTGGGGTGAGGTAGAAATCCTTCCGGACAAGCCTTATTTAGATCGATTAGTAGTCGATCTTGAGACTCGCCATTTACCATTTTGCTTACGCACCCAAACACCACATTCGCCATCCATTGTGGGTAGTCAATCTCGAAAATGAAGTCGGTACGCCAACGGTTTTGCAATCTCTTCATCAATTATTCATTTGACGTTCAAAAGCGAAAATCCTCTCTTCACGGGAATTTGACTTCTTTGACGGGTCCACCTCAACCGATGCTTTCGTGATATCCCCGCTTTACTCTCGGCATATCCACGAGGCTCCTATGCGAAAATATCAACATAGCATTGCGGGAGCTCTATGAGGTTCGTCAGGAGAGGTTCAAAAGCGGAACCGAACCTATTTTCAAAATCTTGTTCTCTTTGCGGGATGAGGTTGTATCTCCTCGTTTCTTCAAATTGGCATGACCAATGGTTCGAACTACTCTACGTGAAGGTTTGATCTCTATCGCCGTGGTCCGCTTCGCTTCGATATTCCCACTCCCCAAGTGATCATAGCATTTCTATAACATCTTACGGCGAGATCAAGTCTCCCTTTACCTCATGAGCCCATGAGTAGTAGGAAATTTGATTTTGAAATGAGGAATAGAGTCGCGACTTGAAAGCAATTAAAGCGAGCCTTCCCAAAAATAGCATTATAAGCGTAATCTCATGCACAACATAAAATTTGCAAATAATTTCTACTGTTGGGGTAGTTCAAGATATTTGGCGGTTCAATGGTTCAGCCACCTTGGCCAGGGTCATTACTAAAAACCATATAAAGGAGCCTCTGTCTATCTCCATCTTTTCGCCCATCTAGGTTGTAACGACCCCAAAATAGGTCCATTCCATCCAACCCATTCTCGAGTCGCCAAATACATAGTACGAAATAACTACAACTTTATTACAACAATTGTCGCGGTAAAATACAACAACACATATCTTTGTGAGTTTGGATACAAATATATCTTAAGCGTAGACGTCACAATGACACCTTACATAAAGGTATAAAAAAGCTGTTTTAGAAATTAGAATCTTTGGGAAGTGCTCGAGGAAACCTTCATACATGGGAGGCCATGCTTTTGGGTTATGGTAGATATCATATGGCCACAATTATCCTTGGTTGACCCAATAGACCCCTAAAGAAAAACGAGAAGATTCTTATCATATTCTTCCCTTTGGTGAGTCTTCTCGACATATCATTATCTCCACATCGTCTCTAATTGGGTATTATACTCCAAACAAAACACCAAGATTATATAGGTAGTGCTTGTAAATATACTTAAGCGGGTGGATGAAGCACAACCATGTCTTATGATAACACGCGAGTGCAGTATGTCATTAGACATCTTGTATGATAGTGACAAAACACCCTTCCAAAGTTCAGTTCGCTTTCACCCTATTTAATTCTCCAAAATAGCTATTAAATGATGTATAAAATACAACACATTAAAGTCCTCAATAAAATTATTTCCATACTCTTTAGGAGAACCTCAACAACTATAGACCACCGTTATATTCCTTGTTATCCCCTGGCCAACCCAAATTTACACTTTTATTACACGAAAGGAATTGTGAAACAAAAGGGTGAAACACAACTAGCTTTCGATAAAGAATATTATGACTAAAGATAAATAAATTATCAATAGTCTTCATCGAAGAATAAATCGGAGATTTAGAACATATGGTAGATGATAAAACTTTTCAACCATAGTTGCGTGGAATGAAGCAATCCATTAGAAGAGTCGAATAGACTATAAAGTCTATTGTCTTCTCCACGTTAAAAGTCCACCAACAATATTTTATCCTGTAACATCAATCAGCAGTTCCTTTCCACAATCATATGAATAACTCATAATCATAATTGTGATTCTAAATTCCTCTTCTCATCCGGGACGAAGATAATTTTCATCACTGTCTTTACCGAAACATCAAATATCATGATTATACCAAATCACAGTTCACATTCATAATCATATTAATAAATTCATCTTTGCACCACGGCCAAAGATATTCATCAACAGTTCATCTTTACACTACAAAGCTAAAGATATTCAACAACAGTCATCTTTGCATTACGAGCCAAAGATATTCATCAATAATTCATCTTTGCACTACGGTGCAAGATATTCAACAACAGGTCATCTTTGCATTACGAGCAAAAGATATTCATCAATAATTCATCTTTGCTTTCTAAATTTAAGATATTCATCAACAAGTCATCTTTACACTACGAGCCGAAGATATTCATATATCAAAGAAATACATAATCATTTCGAAGTTATATAACAATAATTATAACCGTGTTGATCAATTCACCTTTGGACTTAAGCTAAAAATATTCAATTGTAAATTCAATGGTCATGATCATATCGTACCAACAATTCAACTTTTGCCTTTCTTGGCCAAAGAGAACCTATGGTCACGATCATACCAATAATCTACCCATCTTTACACTCAAGTCAAAGAGAAATATCATCATTAGGGTTATAAGAATGTTATATAAAAACAATATAATCAAAACATGGTTTTAATTTCAAGAGTAAGATTCATAAATCAACGATAATTTGGTCGAGAGAAGAAACCAATTTATCGTGAATAGTACCGTATTAAATACGTAATCTCGTGAGTATCGTCGCGTAAATATCTCTCGACACGAAAAGATAAAGTTTCATAATAAAATTCATATCCATATTTATAACACCTTAATCCAAATGTTATAAATCACTTAGAAATCTCATAATCTAATATTATTAATATTATAATAATATTTTAATCATTTTAAAACTTATAAACAATTTATTTAAATTATTTACACTTTACTAATAAATGCATTTAATCATCATAAAATGCCAAACTCATAAGATTTCATCACCAATAACCAAAACCCTCATCAAAAATCTGCATATACCTCATATATGATTCTCAAGCCATAAAATCATATTTTCCAATTTTCTTACTTCACATAACATATTTAATTCATTTACTCATAACTAGAATATTTTCATGAAAATACCAAATCAATTCCAAAAATATTTCTTTTCTGGGATTTAGCATAACATAGTCCCATATTGAACATATATTTTCTCAAAATTTTAAAAATTCATTTACTATTTTCATATGGCCAAAACCACGAATATTTAAACATTTATCATACATTATACTTTTATCCAAAAATTCTGAAATTTACACGGTATACTGATATTATATAGATGTACTCCCAATAAAAATTTCATCAATTTTGGAGTTAATCACAAGGAGTTATAAATAGTTACTTTTAAAATAGTCTTTTCTCATAAAATCCATAACTCCTAATCTATACATCCAAAAATCGCCATTTTTGGACACACTCTACAAAACTCATCAAAATATCATTTCAAATTTTTCCAGAATTTTTGAAGGTTCAGAAAAATTTTGTAACTAAAAACATAATAACCCTTAAAATCCCTTACTATCCTTACCTCAAAAAAAGTAGTACTTACATTGGAATATATTTGAACGAACTTGCACCGTATAGCAATACTCAAAGTATACTCAAAATACTCACAAGAATACGCTCAAAATATCGAGAGAGAAATAGAGAGAAAACTTCAGTTTCTGGTGTGATTTTCAATTCTAACCTAAGCACCCTATTTATAGGAAATTGTTTAGAACACCAAAGCAGAAAATTAAATATAATATTAATATAATTATACAAATTTTCCTTAGCCCACCTTTTGGTCAAAAACACCAGCCACACATGTTAATGATGTCCAATAAAATACAAAAAACGTTTTTCTAACAAAATAATTTAAACTCCAAAAATCAATTCACACCCGATATATCTGAAACTTCAATAATTCACAATAAATAGCTCTTTATCAGAAAATTGAATCTCGAGTTTTTATAGGAAATTCAATTATCTACAACTTTGCGTAGAAGAAAATTTTTCAAATTCCAAACAGAAATTAACCGAAATCCACAAACAAGCGATTTATTGTGCTATAATCAAATTTCGATCAAAAATTGTGTCCACCAACACACAAAACATGTGTTAAACATTTAATGCCACAAAATACTCTTCCTCCTCATATACTTATATATTCCACATTCATTGTAAAATATCACCATTAATATATTATTAAAATAATATATTTAAATGAATTATTTTATCGAGAAAAAGATAAAATATTAATTTTCAACAATTGTCACATTAAAAATTTTCTCCATCTATATCCACATAAAATCAATATTTTCCTCATCATATAAATCAATAATTAATTATTTACAAATAATATTACATAATCACAATATTAACAACCGAGCAAGGTTCAGGAAGAGGGGCTTTCGATAAGAATTTCTCCTCACTTCTTGGCAGCTTGATTAGGTGACCAAACCTCTCCTTGAAGCAGAACTTTCTAGGCATTGCCAATAATGTTATCAATAATATTATTAGGATAATATGAATTATTGCTTCGATAATGGAAAATCTTTCGTACGTGACAATTATTGAAACAACAATAATATAAAATATCAACGTAGCAATTATTGAATCAATAAAATAAAATATTGAGCGATAATTATGTAACAATTATTGAGTAATGCCTTCTTATGAAAAAATTATCATGCTTCATGAATAGTACTCGTGAATAGTAACTTCGTGAATAGTAACTCATGAATAGTAATTAAAAAAATTGAATACTTTTATTTCATAAAATTCGGGGTCTTACATGGGTGCATCCTCGATAAGCGTGGGCATCTGAGAATATCTACTGAAGACCCATTATCTACCATCATCCGCTTCATATCCACCGAACCCCACATGCGATCGATGTCGGTGATCCCTCGTGCGGTTCGATGACTTAGAAGGTAATCTTCATCAGTAAAAGAGATTACCGTACTCGAATAAGGTCTGTCAGTCTTCAGGAGGGTACCCGCCATTGACATGACCGAATCCAAGTAACTTCGGCGCTTCTTTCCAACGAATTTGCCAGAAGTACCCCCAGTGATGACATCTATCACATGCCTTGCGAGGTTATTCGAGAATGGCAACACTTCTCGAATCTGGTTGAGCTACGAGAACAGCCCTCTGTCTGCTTGTTGATTAGTTTAGTGATACACATCTATGAATCAAAGCTCCGCCTTGTACCTTTCTTTCAATAAAGTCTTTCAAACTAGCACACTGTCGTTTGTATCGACCGAAGCTTGATGGTAATCACAATACTTACGAGAATTTCCTTTTCGGGCTTAATGTTATCTCGAGGTGGTTCGAAAATAGGTTGATTCTTAATTTGATCCAAGATACAGCAATACATGCATGTGTTAAGTCTTTGTGTCGTCCTATTCACTCTTTGAAATTTGGGCGGATTAACGTCCTCCACCCTATCTCCAATTGTTATACTTTTTGACGAATTCGCCGTGGCGGTCTTTATTACCATCATTCTTTCTCGGTCTCTATCGGTTTACATCCGTCATCTCCTTTAGTCGGTCAAAGCGGGGCGTTTGAGGCTATCCATGGCTTCCTCCACCACGATATAACCTTGACTTTTGTCAAAGGCCTCAATGAGACTCTTCGGGTGATGAAACATCAACTTCTTCACTAACTTCTCCGATTGACCGGATCTAACCCATTTCAAAGCAGTCCAATGACTTGTAGATCGTTCGAGTCTATATCACTTGGCCGATCGCTTCACTGAATCTCTTCACATATCGCCCAAAGACTCATTCGAAAAGCCGGTCGAACTGAGCCAACCGAACAGTTGGTTTTCCCTTCTTTTGTTGCCCCAAAGCGGCATGAAATTTCTTCGCATATGTCTCCCAAGATGAAATTGAATCGAGGGCAAAGTCCCCATCCATCACAGGCATCCTTTCCGAGTGTTTTGACAAAAGTATGACACTTAGCAAAGCATCGCTAAAGTCATAATAATTCATCACCGATCGATTCGAGCGCTTTGTTGTGGTCATAGGATCCTCGATCCATCATAACTCTCGATACGGGCAACTTCTTGGTGGGGTCAGCTTTTTCTTTAAGAATCTCCGCGAAAAAAGGGGATGCCTTCTTTCCTGAAGTATCCTTCATTTTCTGTACTTCGGCAAGCTGCTTCCGAAGTTCTTTTAACTCTTTAACCAAATACTCTACACCTTCTGGTTGAGATGATGCTTTTTTTTCTGGTGACTCCTTCCTCCTCTGAGTAGACCGGTTTCTTACAATAGAGCCTTCAACTCTAGAAGGGCTTCTTCGATGACGAGTGTCCACAGGGTGGTGTACCCTCAGTAGACTCTCGGGAGTACGATCTCTAGATATGCTTCGTCTTTGAGCCAGACAATCGAGGCGAGAATGTGCAACAACAAGGGCTTTCTTTTGTGGTTTTGAGAGTACGATCTCCGGATCGACCTCTTCGTTCTCTCCGAACCACCGCTCCTTAGAATCGGCAGGTGATGTACCCTCCTTGATCTTTGAGGAGTAGGGCTTGGGATCTTCTTCTTTCTCGATTTTGGCCTCGAGACTCTCGTCCTGAATGAATGAGGTTCTTTCCCACTTGGTGTCTTTGCTCTTCTTGGATTTGATTATAATCGAGCTCTTCATCTCTCAACTCTGTCATCCGCCATCCGCTTCAATTATATCCTGTCGTTGCTTCACAAGTACTTCCATAGCTCTATCACTTTCATCCGCCATCTTAGCGGTCGTGAAGCTTTTTCATCTGGTCCTCTCTTAGATCGAGTTCTAGAAAAGTGCCTTCTACTAGATTTTCGGCCAGTGGCGGAAGCTTTATCGGTCGAGGAAAACTAACCTCACGTTTAGCCTTGCCCACCACCTTCGATAGAAAATCTTGAGGATCGTTTGGATGTTGTCTTTAGCATGAACACTTATCACGGTCCCAAAAACGATCCTTATGAGACACTTTCGTGGTGTCGATTCACAGCGACCCTCGAGGCGCCCGCCGAGTGTAGGTGTTCTACTCTTCACCATGAATCTCGATGTAGAACAAAACACGGTCGTGATTAAAAATACTCGGGACACTAGAACTCGTCCTCCTCAGCCGCTTGATGTTAACGCCAAGATCTTTCTCAAAGTCCAATCACCAAGACGCGCGTCAATATCCCCGCATTAGCGAACAAGTCAACACCAAAAGCAGATGATTTTGGCCACGAGGAGGATAGCTTCGTGCGTGAGAGTTAATCTGAGGCGATCAAGGTCAGGTCAACAATGGAGAAAAATATTATCGTATGCACGAGAGATAGAATCGAGAATCATACTAATGAATGTATTACTTACCTCTTATGTGATCTTAGCCCGTACGATACTCCACTCCGGTTCTTGTACACCCACCATCTCGACACCTTTTTCCTCACTTCCGGTCATTTCGGTGAAAGTAAGCGGACTACTTTCATCCCTGCTTATCATCACTTGTTTGCCTGGCATGCCAATATCATTGAGTCCCATCCTCATTAATGTAAATGCGTGAAAGTGGCGGACACAATAGTCAATCATCACTGATATAATGATTCTTTGGTGAAGTTGGGTTAAATGACAATTTGTATAATGGTAGAAAAGAATGACTTTTCAAATAATGGAAATGACCCAAGTAATAGGATCCAACGTGACTTAAGATAATAGCATACGTGATCCGAAGAAAGGCTAAAATTAAATTTGGTACGATAAAAAAAAAAAAGATTATGGCCAACACATAGATATTCAACCTTTCTCATTGATTATTGCTTCTGATTTCTACCAAATACATTCAACATTGCAATAATTAATAGCAGAAACTATTTCTTTCGTTCTAAAATTGAATTATATATATTTTTAAATTCGTTTCAAATTGAAAGATATATTATTATTGTAGTACAATAAATTTATATAATATTCCTAATTTATTAATATTTTTAATTATTATCACACAATCACTATTAAATTATTTATTTGAGAATATAAAATTATTTTTAAAGAATGTCAGATTAAGCACAATGCCCTAAAGCCTAATTAATACGTAAAGAATTAGTGCAAGTTAAGCGGTAGTTTTTTATGGAGTAAAATTACCTCCTATTTGTTGCTGGACAGCAAATCATTTCCTGGTCAAAATTTCTCCTCTCACCTTTTTCTTTTTACTTTTTCCCCTTTAAACAAGGGCAAACATAAGATTTGTGAACAGTAGCGGGCAAAAGCTTCATAAAGTATAACTGAGGAACGACAAGCATAAGATTTGTGGATAGAGGCGGATCCACAGTGGAGCAAGAGGGAGGGAGGGAGGAGGGAGGGAGGGAGGGAGGAGGGGGGTGGGGAGGGGTGGGGAACGGGGTAAGGTTGTAAATCGAATCAAATAGTTCGTTCGAGTTTGATTCGGGTTCAATTCGAAAAAATGTGAGCGAGACTCGGATTCGTTAATAATAAAATTCAAATCTGAGTCTGAAAAAATAATTGAGTAAAAATCTGAAAAATAAAGCGAAAGTTATATTTAGCTTCCGATTAGGATTATTTATTTGAATTAACGATCGTGGATTAAATCATACTTTCGATTAAGGCGTATTTGAATGAATCTTGATATATTTTCTTATATATGCACAATTTAATAAAATTAGAATAAATAATTATTATTTTTTATTTATTTTAATCTGAGCAGAGTTTTTCAAATACAATTCCAATTCGAGTAAAAAAAATTATTTGTGAATTGAGGGGTGTTACCATCTTTACTAGGATTATTTGTGTAGATCATGTGAATGCTCGTATGACTTATGAGTTGTGTACCGAATCATCACCGCATGGGGCCTTGAATAATTCGGTAGTTCTGTAAATTAAAAATATATTTATAAAACGCTAATTTTTAAGAATTCTTTTTTATATATATATATATATATATATATTCAACATTGTCAAAATAAATATAGTAATGATGGCATAATACTTAATAAGAATTTGATGTTATTTTATAATTTAAAAATAAAGAGAAAATTTTAATTTGAAAGTAATAAAAAAGATTAATGTATGACTAATTATGGAAGCACTACAAAATGGGTTGAAAATTAGTTGTAAAACGCGCCAGTGGCTTCTTTCTAATCAATGCTCTTTATTTTGTTTTTTAAACCAAACCATTCTAATTTCTAGGCTAGGGTACAATAATGAGAAAATAAGCCAAGAAGTCCTCTCTCACATAAAATAATGTTACTCTTTTTTTTTTGTGATACGCGACACAAATTAGTTGGCGCGATCATGCTAGCCAGGAATACTGTTCTTTATTTCACATGCTTAAGCAATACTACTACAATAATGAGAAGAATAATTGAAGAAGTCAGGTCATATCGGGCTCCCATTTTCAGACAGAGGGGAAGCAAATGAAGGTGGAAATCAAAGTGAAGGCCATTATTAATGGGGTGGCCTACTGCCTTTCTTTTGCTGATTGCTTTTGTTTGCTACCTTTATCATTTCATTTCAACTGGAAATTGATTACCAATTAGCAATGCATGTGCGGAAGGAATATGATGCCTAAACTTTTTTAAATGGGGATTCGATCTCTCAATAGGAATTCATTTGTTTTGTTTAAATCAAAATGAGATATTTCTAAAATTTAAATTAATGGACTTCATTCCTTGAAAACATCTTATAATTAATACTACTATTAGATACTAATAATTTATAATTTACATAATTATATTTTCTAAAATTACTAATTTTAACTGATATTTATTTAAAAATTAAAATTTAATAATATCTTTCGAATGGATCTGATTTGCATGAAGTTAAGCTTCACGCTAAGTTATTTCACGCCTAACGTCAAATGTCTTGTGGCGATATACGAGGTGATCTCGATCTCGCTGCCAAGATCCACTTTCGTGAAATAAACTTATCATAAAGTTCATTTCATGATAACCTAGTCCCCTTTCGAATGGACTTCAAAATGTGGTACCAGAATAAAAAAAAAAAATTACAGTGAGAGTGAGGTTTCCACAGATGTTGGAGTGACAATGATCACACCACCCAATAATGTAGCAACAATGTTACTATCACATAATTAAAAAAATTTCACATAATATTCGCATCTGGCACATCGTGTTGTTGGTACGTGGCGTGTGGGGTCCACAAATATGCATTGATATTATCAGTATTATTATTATTATTATTATTATTATTAACGATTTGTAAAAAAATTAAAGTTCAGTAAGTTGACCGTAAGAAAAAAAAAGTTTATTGACTCATTTGTAAGGTCATCTAACGTAGAGTGACCAAAAAACATTTATCCAACTAAAACAATTTAACGTCCATCCAATTTTTGTAACGGAATGGTCCAATTTTACTATTATAATTAGTTTAATGGGATAATTAAAAGTTCAATAGTGTATTATATAAAACTTGCCAAGTATAGTGGCAAAAAACTTAATTTTGCCAAAAATGATAGATAAGTTTCCATCTTCTTCACATATTATAATATGATCAAGAAAGATTCTATTAATTCTTCATCCTGTTCAATATCTAACTGGGATTTTCCACCCAAAAAAAAAGAAGCAGATCGGTGACTTTTCAAAACATAGCTATACAAAACCAGAAATCACAACTAAACCTTGGATAGATAGCTAAATTGAGACAGAGAGTATAAAAAATGATTTTAAATTTGATAGACGAACACTATATATATATATATACACACACACGAACGGTGCATGTGTTAAAATGATAACAGTTTATTAAAGTAAAAATAATTTCGTCTAATATATATAAATATTTCATTAGTTATGGGGTGATTTTTTATGCTTAACCCATTTCGCATTATCTTACAATATTGTCCAAAGAAGTAGCACAATATATTTTACTTAAAATAAATAAACAGAGGGACCATTTGACTAATAAATATTTCACGTAAAATTACAATATATTTTTTATTTAATTTTTGAACCGAGGATATTTGGGATGTCTTTTTGCAAGAAGCTGGGTTAAAGCTTAATCGTTCGTCCCTTGCGGGTGCGGCCTTACCTGAAGATATTTCTTTTATCCCTCGGGTCAGACTAGACCACACAACTTTTCTCTCTTTAATTTTGTCTCTTCTTTACATATAGCCGATGACCCACAAAGGATCGAGACAGTGAGTTTAATTGCTCCACAATCATTAATTGTTTGCAGTTATGTCACAATTTAAGGGTTTGTTTTGAATTTTGTTTCGATTTGAATGGTTGAATTGGTCGGTCGTTTGTTTATTGCGAATTATTTGAATGAAGAAGATCATGAGTTGAATTCATTTAAGTCAAATCTTTTCGAATTTGAATGAAGAATTGAATGAAGTAAAAAAAAATTAAAAAAAAAAAATAGTTTAACTTTTTATTCAAATTAAAATTAATATCTTAATTTATTATATTTAAATTAATTCTTTCGGTTTGATTTTTTTTTGTATCATGTGTGTGAATTTTTTGACTATTATATTAAGTAATACTCATCCGTCTCCAAATTATTCTTCAGTTTATTTTTGCTCAAAAATATATTTGAAAGATTATTCTTTTACTACTAAAATAAAAGAAAGAGATATACAAAGAAAGTATAATGATTTATTACTAATCCTAATTTTTATAATTTTAGAAATATATTTATATATCCTTAATTATTAATTCTAAAAATAGTCAATTTGACTTAAAAAAATCAAAACTGAGCAGTTAATTTGGGACAGAGGGAGTATTAAATAAATTTATAACAATTTTGAATTTTTTTAGAAGGGGTAAAATAATAAAGTTTTGTCATTCAGATATTTCAGACATGTCAATTATCAAACAACTTTTTTCATTCAGATTCAGATTCAATTCATTTAGATTCAGATTCAGCTCATTCAAATTCAGATTTATTAAATTTTTATCAAACACCCCCTAAGTCTCCCCTACCTAACTTACGAGCTGTTAATTTTGATAAGATTAAGCAAAAGGTTTTGAATTATTAAAAAATTTGAATCAACCGAATGGAGTAAAAAATTTATGTTTGATATTTGTTTGTAACACCCTATTTTCGAAATAAAAAGAGAAATTATACGAAACACAATAAAATTGATGAAATTATAATTAGATTCTAGTCTCATAACTATTAAATGTCACTAGATAAACCATAATAAATGTCAAACCACAATGTGTAATTGGTTGTCATGATACTTTTATAGCAAGTATTAGTTCTATAGTTCCAGCTCTTGTTTCTTATGGTTGTGGCAAGATGACTAGTTCAATTGATAATCTGCAAGCATCATGGTTGCTAAAATTTCAATTTATTTTTATAGCTTGTTTACGCAACATGCTGGTCATGGATGAGGAAGTAAAATGCTACCCTAATGATGAAAATGAGTTCAATAAAATGCATGGAGTGATAGAGAAAGATGTGTTATTCACACATGGTAACAGTCTGTGCTTCACCCGAGTCAACTTCGAGGTGTCTACCTTGTTTTGAAATGAACTAGTTAAGGTGTCCACTCGGCATGTCATGATTGTGTTTTTGTTCTTGAATTCACTGCTAGTGCTACTTCGTGCAAAGGACCGAATAGAAGGTTATGGACGCTGGCAATCGGCTCATTGTCATTCTTGGTGGAGTTAATTTATTGTTACAAACAATGGGAGGGAATTTCGAGTTATCTACACAAGTGCGGCATTTTTTGTGATTGGAGCGACAACTACGTATTTGAGAATTTTCTCTCATTTAAAAAATAACTATGACTGTGATTGGTCAAGAAAGGACCTCCATAATTGCACTGCATTTTTGCTTAAAGGATTAACCATGTCAACAGAAGGTTGTGTCTCCGGGGTCCTTAAATGACAATGAGCCAGACATAGACAAAGACAAATTGGAGAAGGATCTGAACTCAAAGTCTTATGGTGGGACCTTGGCATTACATGCAAGTTGGGAGACAAGGCACTCAAAACACTATTACAAATACTCTTGACTGCAGTATGTAAATAAGTTACCACATCATGTGCAAGAAATTAAATGATGGCTTAATTTGTGATACATGTAACTAATGGGATTGTTTTAATGAAGTTTGCAACAATCGGCTTGGATATCAAAATGGTGACTGGTAAGGTTGGTGAAACTTAAAAGTTAGTTATCTATTGTGCCAAGAAATAAGAAGCTTTTGAACATTTAGGCGCATATATTTTTGTGATTAGCCATGATTCAAATCAGATGGAGGTTGCTACATGCAAAATGGATGGTAATATAAACAATGTATCGGCAGATCATCCAATTTTGTAATTGATTAACTTGTTAAAGCCACATGGAAAGCATGCAGATCATGCTTGGTGGACCAGTTAAGTCACTTGAGCTACCGGCCTTTCCTTTGCTTATAGATAGGAAATTAATAGCAGGGGTGCCATTGGTGGAAATTTTCAAAGTGCACATGGAGGGATGATTTTACTAACCATTGTTGGAGAGGCTCTTAAATTCCATTTTGAGGGTAACGGTACATAATTAATTAAAATCAAGTTGATGGTTGGGGTTATGGAGAATAACAATTTACTTGGTGCAATTGTATTTGGAATTAGTGAATAATAATGTTATATTTCCTTTTTCTCTCTCTCTCTCTAGGGTTCTATCTCCTTATTCTCTTATGTCTTCTCCTTCCCCAAAATTTTCTTTTAATTCCTCTCAAATTCCTATTCTATTTCTCAATTCCTTACAGAATCATCTGTTAATAACCAAAGGGTTGAAGCACTTGTTATTTCTCAGGTGGAGTCTATGACTAAGGATGAAAGGCATCGATCTGTTTGATAAAATGAATTAGAAATTTGGAAAAGGATGTACCCAGATTCAAGAAACATGACAATGGTATTTTCCCACCATTACAGATGTTGGCAAATATGGATTCCAACAAATAAGCCACGAGATGGGGATTGGAGGCCTATATATATATATATATATATATATATATATATATATATGTTGACTTCAGTACATAACTAACATTATACAGACTTTATTTAACGATCAATCTTACTCATCCATCTTAATTTAATCTCAATCCATATTAACTTATTATATATTATGTTATATTTGTTACAGTTAATAAGTAGGGCACGGGTAACATTGTATTTATATGCTGCTTTGCCCCCAGTTTGCAAGATATATATTTCATACGTTTCGGAAGGAAAAAATATTTTTATATAATAAAGTTTTTTTTTCTTTATTAAAAGTAAAAAAAAATTATGATGTCAAAACAATATATATTTATTGTAATTATTTTAGTAACACTTTAGGTGAAACTTATTAATCTGACAATAAAAATTGCCTTTCTAAAATGTAATCTAACAAACAAAAAAAAGAAAGTATTAATTTTTCAAGTTTTTGATAAGCCTTGGGCGAAACTAAGTTGGCATTGAATCTAATCAATTGCTATCGCTGGTCGGAAGATATATGAATGCCAAAATCTGCAATCAACTAGGAAATTTTTTCAAGATTTTAGAATGAATTTTTTTTAATTATGAGAACACCTTTATATCATGATGAATCCAAACCCTAGGAACTCTTAAAACCGTGGACGGATTGATAAGTGGTAACAATATATCCCTTATTCACACATTCCAATTTCTAAAAAATACTTCCTCCGTTCCTATTTAAATGACGTTTTAGAGTTTTTTATTTGTTTCTAATTAATTGACGTTTGTTCAAATCTAGGAGAATTACTGATAACTTTTCCAAAATTACCATTCATTACTCTACCTATTTTTTTGGTACTTTAAACTCTTGTGCTATGATAAATTAATGATTTAAGGGTATTATAGGCAATTGAGTACTATATTTAATGCTTTTCAATCATTATCTTAATTCTTGTGCCCATCTCTAAAACGTCATTTAAATAGGGACGGAGGGAGTATGTTAGATTTCAAGGACTATATTATTGGGATATTTCACATAAATCTCACATCGAATAAATTTAAGAGTGTAGATGAATTAATAAAGGCAAAACTATATTTTTCACCACTATATCTTTTGCACGCGTTTTACTTAATACTGTGCATCGAACTTTTAATTTTTTGGATTACATGACGCCCCCAAAATAGGTATCTAACACTCATTTTGAGTTGTCAAAAACGTGTATGTGAAACAACGACAACTTTATTAATACTGACATAAAAATTGTGAGTTTAAATACAAATATTGTATCTACAGACAATATCCACACTCAAATAAGTCTTTCATTACAATTATTAATACACTATTTTTACGTAATAATGAGGACTACTAGAACCACTTCAGAACCATCATTTCACATTTAATCGACTAAGACTGCCGCTACATTCTCGCGCTCATGAGAAGAAAAATAGAAGCAACAAGGAAAATGATGATTTTCATTAAATTTCAATAAAGAACATTATGACTAAGATAATATAGAACAAATTATCGTTAGTCTTCAATGAGAAAAATCTAATAGAATCTGATAGGCAACAAAGTTTTAAATCAATATTTGCGTAGCTGGAAGCAATAATTCATAGAAGAGTTGCGTAGAGAATGAAATCTACTATTATTTATGAATTTAAAAGTCAATCATCGATATTTTATCCTCGTAACATAAATCGATATATATCTCACGGAATCAAATATTCATCTTCGCACTTCTGAAAAAAAGATATTCACCAGGTTGGTCGTGTTCATCTAAACACATGTTCATCTTCAGACTACTGGCCAAAGATATTCATCGAAATCATTAATCTTCAGACTACGTCAAAGCCAAAGATATTGATTATATCATCGTTTAGATTTGAGAGCGGTGAAAAATATTTTAAAAAAATGAATCTAGTGAAACAAAATAATAAATATTAAGAATTTGTATTTCAGCTATTCCATGTCTAAAAATACCTCATAAATAATCATAGTGGAGTAAAATTCAAGAGTGATCAAAACATGGATACAATCAAAGCTAGTATTCATAATAGATATTTTTGGACGAAAAAAAAATTTAATTTTTACGTGAATAATAATGTCAGTATCGTGAATAGTAATCTCAAATACCAAAAGATAGAAATTCCACAAAAAAATCATCATGCTTCGTGAATAATCTACTCGTGAATAATAGCTAAGCTGAATAAGTAACCCCTGACATGAAAAAGTTTCAAATTTGATAAAAAGTTCCAACCAATATTTTGGATAATGATATTGAAGAAATAATATAAACTACGAAGAAAATAACATCCCTTACCTCGTAAAAAGCAGTCTTACAGTTGAAACACCTAGGATATAGTTTATGTCTTGAACTTCAGATCGTATAACAACACTCAAAGTATCAAAATACTCACAAGAATACACTCAATATATCGAGAGAAAGAGAAAACTTTGATTTACGGTGTGATTTTCAATTCTAACCCAAGACCCTATTTATAAGGAAAATCTTTAGAAAAGCAAAGCGAGTAAAATTTAATAAAATAATAATATATTTATATAAATTTTCAAGCCCACCTTTGAAATCAAATCTTAGCATTTCCCACATGCTAATCTTCTAGAAAAAAGGTAAGAAAAACGTTTTTGTAATTAAAAATAATTAAAACTTTCAAAAACCAATTATTTCGGAACTACAGAACTTCAATAATTCACAATAAATAACCCTTTTATCAGAAAAATTCAAATCACATGTCCTTTCCATAGAAAATTTTATTCTCTACAACTTTGCGGAAGAAAGATTTTCCAAATTCAAACAAAATTGAATAGAAATCCATAAGCAGACGATTTTACAATTTATAATCAATTTTCGATAAAAAAAATGGAATTAATACACACACAAAATATATATTAATCATTTAATGCAACAAAAATACTCTTCCTCCTTATATACTCATATATTCCACATTTATTGTAAAAATATCATCATTATTATATTATAATAATATAATAAAATATTATTTTATCGGAAAAGATAAAATATCAATTTTAATAATTGTCACTTTAAAAAAAAATTCCATCTATATCACATAAAATCAATATTTTCCTCATCATATAAATTAATAATTAATTATTCACAAATAATATTATAGAATCACAAGATCTTGCAATTGAAGCTGTTCCCAAGAAAAAGAGGGCTTTCAATAAAAATTT
This sequence comes from Panax quinquefolius, assembly GCA_020205615.1. Lineage (NCBI taxonomy): Eukaryota > Viridiplantae > Streptophyta > Magnoliopsida > Apiales > Araliaceae > Panax > Panax quinquefolius. The sequence goes on along the minus strand of CM035169.1, from coordinate 27,862,625 downwards.
CTCCTTCTTGGTAGCAATTGATTAGGTATCAAACTCTCCATGAATGTAACTTTCTAGGCATTGCCAATAATATTTTCTAATAATATTATTCAAATAATATGAATTATTGCTTCGATAATGAAAAATACTATGTAGTAACAATTATGAAACAACAATAATATAAAATATCAACGCAAAGAATTATTGAATCGATAAAATAAAATCTTGAATAAAGAACTCATCGTAACAATTATTGAGTAGTAAGGCTTTCACGTAGAATCAATAATTGGTGCAATATCGTGTCTTCTTGTGCAACAACATACGATATTAATGTGTTTTAACCATAGAGTATAACAGCGGTGTTAATCTTGAATAACTACGTCGTTATTTATAAACAACTTATCTTGTCGTTTCTTCATCCAATCGCTTTCAGTTATACCACACACAAAGAAATTTGCGTCGTTGCATGCGAATATTCCCCGGACAATGAAGAATATTCCACGACCAAACGAATATTCTCCAAACAACGATGAGTATTTTATAACCACTGCTTATTTGAAATATTTGCGATTTTACCCATAACTAACCACATTAATCAAATCAACCTTACTTATTTCAAAATAATATATAGAGAATTAAATTTTATTTATTAATAATTTGGGGTCTTACATTACCCCATTAAACTAATTAAAAAAATTTTAATTGGGTCATTCAAAGTTAAAATAGTTAATGAGACGTTAAAAGTAAATGACATTACACGCGACATGACGATATTGATATGGCAAAAATAAAAAAAAATTGCTTATGTGGCAAAAAAAATCAAAACAGATTTTTTTAAAAAAATAACATTTTAAAGTTTTAAAAATATAATAAAATACAACAAAAATATATTTTTTAAAAAACAGATTTTTAAAAAATAGAATTCTATAAAAATGGAATTTTTTAAAAAAGTTTTTAAAAAAAATATACTTTTTTAAAAACATATTTTTTTAAAAAATAGAATTTTTTAAAACAACTTTTTTAAAAAGAGATTTTAAAAAAAATAGAATTTGTAAAAAGCAGGACTTTTAAAAAAAAGATTTTTAAAAATAGTTTTTTGAGAAAAATAAATTTTAAAAATAATTTTTTTTTAAAACAGATTTTTTAAAACAAAAGAATTTTTTAAATATATACTTTTTTTAAAACAGTTTTTTCAAAAATTTTGTTTTTAAAAAAACTGTTTTTTAAAAAAGGCGATTTTTAAAAAATCTATTTTTTAAAAAATCATTTTTAAAAAATCATTTTTTTAAAAAAATCTACTTTTTTGAAAATATATTTTTTAAAAGTTCCATTTTTAAAAATCTGTTTTTAAAAATTCTCTTTTTAAAATCTATTTTTTTAAAAAATATGTTTTTTAAAAAAGTATATATTTTTTAAATTTCTTTTTAAAAAAAATCTGTTTTTAAAAAGCTGTTTTTTTAAAAAATCTATTTTTTTAAAAAATCTGTTTTTTAAAAAAATCATTTTTATAGAATTCTATTTTTTTTAAAAATTCTGCTTTTTAAAAAAATATTTTTATAGAATTCTATTATTAAAAAAAATTAAACAAAATCTGTTTTTAAAAATATATATTTTAAAAAAAAATCTGTTTTTTTAAATTTTTATTATTATTTTTGTTATATTTTATTATTATTTTTGTTATTTTAAAACTTTAAAATTTTAGTTTTTTTTAAAAAATCTGTTTTTGATTTTTTTTTTTGCCACATAAGCAATTTTTAATTTTTTTGCCACATCGGTAGCCATGTCATTACTTTAACTTTAACGTCTGTCATCAACTATTTTGGATTGAAATGGCCCAATTAAAAAAAAAATTTAATTAGTTTAATGGGTAATCCAAAAATTAAAAAGTTCGATTGGTGTATTAAGAAACGCACAAGAGAGTATAGTGGTGAAAAACATAATTTTGCCAATTAATAAATATGGTGGAAATGATACTCAATCTAATAGGTTAACCTTTTAGGTATATAGGTCGTCCAACATGCTTATTGGATCTATCTATACAATTCACAACAAGTGATATCTGAGCCCATGGTTTGATAGGAGTTGGAGCATTCACAGGCCAGATTGATCACTCATTGTTTTTTGATTTTCTTATTTGTGCGTATCATAGATTCATTTACCATGGATTCTCAAATTCAAATATCAAATACATTATATTCCTTTTTTCTTAGTCTTACTCTTACTCCAATTAAAATGACATTTATAAAGACTATATTTAAAATTAAATAAACTATTATTGTCGTTCAAATATGTTATATTTAAAACGTATCCGATAAGTGTTTTTAAGTTTACCCGTGCTTTGCACATGTTATTAAGTTTGTAATTTCAAATAATAATAGCCGACAAGATATAATTAGTTAATGATCCACCACCATAAATAAGTGAAACCTCATCATTTTGTAAACAATTTTGATAAGATTTTTTGTTATCAAAGTATTATTGTTTTGGCAAATATAGGTTTATCTTTTCATTTCTTACCTAAATCTCTAAAAATATATAATTTGTATTTTTAAATATATATTATGCCATCAATTAAAGAATAACTTGTTCTCCAAAAAAACAAAAAGAAGAAGAGAAAATAAAGAATAACTTGCATGCTAAGATAATTCGGCCAGGAGCATCAAATAAACATCAACTTATAATTTTTCATTTACTTGCAAAAAAGTCAATACCTAAAATATGCCTTTCCGATTGGGAGTTGCTTGCGTTGCGTCACGCCAATTCTAAATTCGAAACCCTAATTAAGGGGCGGAGAATGATAGAAGTATTCATTTTCATACCCTAATTTGTTTTTAGCGGGCGCCGGGCGCTACCCATTACCCGCTCCAGATTTATTTAATCCAATCAGAGGAGAGAGAAACGAGGAATATGAGAGACTGCTTCCGGAACTTCTTCAGAAAAGCCCGCCACTTGTTCCCACTCGCCACCACCACCACCACCACAGCTGCCGCCACCGCCTCCTTCACCACCACCACCAGCCCTAAACTCTCATCCGCCATGGATGACCTCCAAACCCTAAAAACCCACCTCTGAATCATCGGCAGCGGCCCCGCCGCTCACACTGCCGCCATCTACGCAGCCCGTGCCGAGCTCAAGCCTATTCTCTTTGAGGGATGGATGGCCAACGACATTGCCCCCGGTGGCCAGCTCACCACAACCTCCGACGTCGAGAATTTCCCGGGTTTCCCTGATGGGATTCTTGGTATGGACATAACGGAGCGGTTCCGCTGCCAATCGCTCCGGTTCGGTACTCAGATCTTCACTGAAACAGTGAACAAAGTCGATTTCTCATCTACTCCTTTCAAAATCTTCACCGATTCAAAAACTGTAGTTGCTGATACGGTAATCGTCGCTACAGGAGCCGTCGCCAAGCGGTTAAGTTTCCCCGGTTCTGGAGACGGAAAAGGAGGATTCTGGAACCGAGGAATTTCTGCTTGCGCTGTGTGCGATGGAGCAGCGCCGATCTTCCGGAATAAGCCTTTAGCTGTGATTGGTGGTGGTGATTCGGCTATGGAGGAAGCTACGTTTTTAACTAAATACGGGTCCAAAGTGTATATACTTCACCGTAGGGATGAATTTAGAGCTTCAAAGATTATGCAAAGTAGGGCTTTTGAGTAATCCTAAAATTGAGGTTTTGTGGAATTCGACTGTTGTGGAAGCTTATGGGGAAGTGATAGGTTCACGGAACGCTTGCGTGAGGAGGTCAGTCGCCACCGATCGCTTTTTAAGCTTGATTGTTGGGTAAATTCTTTTGCACCTTAACCCTCGCTTATACGTAGCATTGAGCGGTAATCTTTGTACAATCATGAATTCTCGTTGAATGGACACCAACGACATCACTTTCCCCTCGCTTATATCAAGCGGTAATCTCGGTGGTGACAATCGACGATTGATCGCGGAAGAAAGGCACACCTTGTTATGAATTGTTGTATGATAAGTCAAATTGAATCTCAAAAGAAATAACCAAGAATTACTTAGGAATTCTTCGAAGAGCCAAAAGTAGAGAATAAACTTACAAGTATATTGAATAATAATAATGATAATGTATTTGATTACATCAACTTGAACCTCTTTTTATATACTACTCAAAACAATCCAAATCCTAATAGGAATTTATAAACTATAACCCTAATTTCTATAAGGAAATAGAAGTCAATTTGGAAAAGAAATTTAATTAACAAAAATCCTAATTACAATAGAATTTAAAACTAATTCTAAATCCCAAAGATTTTCCGGTCGCGTTTGGACTCTTCGTATGCCTTGCGAAGCCATAGAAATTCCATCATGAAAGCCACGAATCCTCTTGTCTTTGCTAGGACTTTACATGCTCCAAATTTTAATGATTGGTGATATGTGACCATTGCTTTATGTATATTAATTGTTGAGAAGCCCACTTCAACTTGGTGAAAATATTAAGTCGATAACTTTGAAAAAAGGTATGGCCCACGAGAAATTTAATTTCCTTTGCACATGAATAAGCTTTAACTTGCTTTCAATATATACTTGGCCCAATTATTGAGATCGGTCCTCATCAATTTGCTAATCTGGAATGACCCTATATGACTTAATATAATACTTCCTTGGATAATCTTGTACCAATTATTTGAAATTATTTGATGAACTCATCGAGACTTGAATTGAGTTATTAACGTTTGATGAGAGATCGATCGAGATCATATCATTCCCTCCTCTTAAAAAGGATTTGTCCTCAAATCTGGCATCCACTCCTCTTGAAAAGAATTTGTCCATAAATCTGATCCTACATTAAAACAAACCAAGTTAGAATCACCAAACAAAATATAACCACAAGTCTCACCTAAAAAAATTAATGAATAAGCAATATCAGTGACGCAAGTAAGAATTTGAAAAATTCCAACTCCTCCTGGATCAAATATCATTATGTAGATCTCTTCATGTAATAGATTCTCCCGATGGCGAATCCGGATCAAAAGTTAATCTAATGATCTCAATCCTTCGCAGAAACACGATCTTGATGCACGGGTCAAATATCAATACTTGAAATTCATTATGCTTCTCATGAACTCTCTTGAATTCTCGGATTAAAACACAAAACAAAATAAATCAACAAGTCCGTTTTGTCTAATCACAAAGGAATCAAATAAATCAAAATCACATGCATAGTCTACTAAAACAATATTCAAAACACTTCCCTGTAGACTCTCAATGCGTTGTCCGAATGGATTTTCCCAACAATCCATACTTTCTTCCTTGATGAATATGAACCCATCAGGAACCTGTAAACCAGATTTAACCTTTCCCTTTCCATTGACATTAACACAATCAAGAACAAATAATGTTGTCAACGGAGTAAAAAGGTCACAACCAACTTCACAAGATAAAAACTCAATAGCATACTTATTATGACAAACAAACTCAACACATGCTATAGAATTTTGCAAATTGTTGGCATAAACTGGAAGATCATCAAAACGAATAATAACAAGTTTTCTCATGAGCGAATGCAAAATATGATTCAACAATCTCATGGAAGTATGCAATGCCTTAGCTAATCCAAATGATTTAACTAAACATGCAGATAAATCATATCTCAATTCATCTTGATGATAAACACTTCTCAAATCAAAACCATATGATACCAAATCATGCAATGAAGATTGCTCTAACGAAACAACATGATTACTACCATTGTTAACTAACGATAATTCATGTAAAGATTGACTAGTATGAAACCCTAAGTCGATATTTGGATAAGAAAATCTAGAATTAATTTCATGCAAGTAAGCACATCGAAAAGCGAGAATATATATCATGATCATAAACTAACTCAACATAAATCAAATATCCACCATAGTTTATGATAAAAACGATTCTACCTTCAAAATAGCTAACAACAAATTTTGCAATGGAAGCATGCAAAACATGTTTTAAATAACTCATGAAAGCACTAGATGCATCAGTTAATCTAACTGAAATAACTAACCATCTATACAAATCACATGTTAAAATAATTTTCCATTTATCACTCTTTCTCATGCTAAATTGATTATGTATTGTCATCACATGATCACCTTCAAGTGTAGATAAAACACAAATACTATGTAATCTATCAAGCATATTATCCAAACAAGAAAAAGAATAACGATACTTGTTTACCGATTCAAAAATCGATTTAACAAACTCGTTGTCCCATCCTCCTTAGGTACTATGATCTCATAATCAACACATGAACTCATGTCTTCTCGCGATACCCACTTTTTACCAACTCTCCAACTCGCCTCAAGAACTCTGTCGTCTCCTCGGGAATACTATCATTTGATTGGTATAGAACGATAAGCGCCAGTAGATCATCAACAACTCGCATAAAGAGACAAAATAGAATTGAACAAAGAAGAATCATTAGTGTTAGCATTCAAAAGCAAATCTTATGCAGATAATGTACAACCATTAGCTTTTCAAAATATAACTCATTTTTCAACTCACTCTCTTTTTTATAGTCACATATTTCTTCTCTCTTTTCTTTATACTCACCCTCTCGTTTGTTTTCCTCTCGTTTATTTTTCTCTCGTTTATTTTCAAGGTCACTCTTTTCATTCTCTTTTTTCTCAATCTCTCTTTTCTTTTCATTCTCGAACAATTTCTTTTTGTCGATCTTTTCCACATGTATTTCCTTTTACAAACTCATCTTCTTGATTATTTTCTTTCGGATGTTCACCATCTTGCTTTAGATCATGGATTTCATTTTGAACACTCGAACCCAATAACTCTCCTTGGACTGCATATTCTATAATTTCTTCCACCTCCTTAAAGCTCTCATTGATGTCTTCTCTTAAGTTCTTGGATGCCTTAAGAGTGTGTTGGGGGTTGTCTCAATGTGAATCATCTTTGTTTCCATGTCGCATGAACCCTCATATCATCTTCTAATGTAGATCTCCTGAAGGTCGCTTCTACATATTTTTTAGATGTATACTCATCCCTCCTATCACACTGTCTTTGGAGCAAACCGCTTTCTCATTGTTGTTTTAATTACGCCCATGTCTCGAAGCTGACGCTCCCCATGTTTTTGTTTGCTAAGTTGCTACCATATAATTGTATGATCGGAGAATTCTCCGATCATACATTCTCTCCCATCTGACCTTCCTCCTCTCAAAGTAATCATGGCGGTCAAATTCTCGCTCCATTTTTCTCTCCGTCTCGGATATGCCTCAGATCAATATTGCCTTGGAAAGTATTCCTTGAGACCCATAAGAACTTTCATAATTGTAGCCATACATGTTTCTTTGTAAAACAAAGGTTAGTAGATAAAAATTTTTCTCACACACTCCCTTACGTGTTTCGCTCGAATCAATGGTCCACTCGTGTATACTCTCGATAATTGGCTTTTACCCTCGATTAATCTCACCACTAAGCCTTTTACCTCAAATATTCTCTCTAATAGGTTCTTATTCAATTCCTAGCAAAATTCTTGGTTTTACTAATCAATTCAAAATTACTTGTCACGCGAAACAAAAATATAGATGGTGTAGTTATCGGGAATACCACAAAAATCACCGATCGATTGTCTTGTACTCCTCTTGTAGACTTTAGACTCGTAAATTGTAGTCTGTTTGAGAATTGATGATGATGGGAGCAGTATGAACTCTCGTTGGAATTTGATGATTTGATGGTGTGCTACAAATTGGGTTATACCGATAGAATAATGAATTTATTTTTTTTTTTCTTTTCCTTTTTTATTTATTTATTTTTTTTTTTGCAATATATATTTCGACAAAAAAATTAAAGATAAGTAACTTGCTAGAAAGGCTTTAGCTCGATACCAAATGATAGGCTCCACTAAGACGCTTGCGTGAGGTGGTCGTCATCGATCGTTCTAAGACGGTTGTTGGGTGAATTGCTTGCAACACCTTAACCCTCGCTTATATGTGAGCGGTAATCTTGTACAATTGTCTCGCGTCGAATTCTGCGTTGAATGGACACCAACGACACTTTGACCCCTCGCTTATATTGAAGCGGTAATCTCGGTACAATCGACGATTGATGCGGTAGAAGACGCCACACACAACTATGAATTGTTGTATGATAAGTCAAATTGAATCTCAAAGAAATAACTAAGAATTACTTAGGAATTCTTCAAAGAACCAAAAGTAGAGAATAAACTCACAAGTATATTGAATAATAATAATGATAATGTATTTGATTACATCAACTTGAACCTCTTTTTATACTACTTAAAACAATCCAAATCCTAATAGGAATTTATAAACTATAACCCTAATTTCTATAAGGAAATAGAAGTCAATTTGGAAAAGAAATTCTAATTAACAAAAAATCCTAATTACAATAGAATTTAAAACTAATTCTAAATCCCAAAGATTTTCCCAGTCGCGTTTGGACTCTTCATGCCGCACGAAGCCACCGAAATTCCATCATGAAAGCCACGAATCCTTGTACTGCTAGGACTTTACATGCTCCAGCTTAATGATTGGTGATATGTAGACCATTGCTTTATGTATATTAATTGTTGAGAAGCCCACTTCAACTTGGTGAAAATATTAAGTCTGATAACTTTGAAAAAAAGGTATGGCCCACGAGAAATTTAATTTCCTTTGCACATGAATAAGCTTTAACTTGCTCAATATATACTTGGCCCAATTATCGAGATCAGTCCTCATCAATTTGCTAATCTGGACAGCCCATATGACTTAATATAATACTTCCTTGGATAATCTTCAGCCCAATTATTTGAAATTATTTGATGAACTACTGAGACTTGAATTGAGTTATTAACGTTTGATGAGAGATTGATCAGGATTGTATCAGGAAGGGGAGAAGGGGACGTTGGGAGGGTTGAAGGTGAAGAATGTAGTCACTGGAGAGGTGTCGGATTTGAAGGTATCAGGTTTGTTTTTCGCTATAGGACATGAGCCAGCTACCAAGTTTCTGGACGGGCAGCTGAAGCTGCATTCGGATGGGTATGTGGTGACAGACCCCGGCACCACACAGACGAGTGTTAAGGGAGTTTTCGCAGCAGGGGATGTTCAGGATAAGAAGTACAGGCAAGCTGTTACTGCTGCTGGAACTGGTAAGTGAGACGACTCTGTCTTATGTCTTTGCACTCTTACTGTTTGTTTATTTGCTTGACTGAGAGTATATTTTCTGTTTATGTTAATGTATTAGTGCCGGACGTTTTATAGTTATTTAGCTTTTAGTAGAAATGATTATGATGCATTGGTCCTGAACCTTTGACGTCATTTTGCAAACTGAGTGCGTCCAAATAGATAAGACAAGAAAAGAAAAGAATTATGTGAAATGATTATAAGATGAGTAATGTTAACTGATTTTAAGATGGTGACTCTCCCGAGCTCTCCTTGAGTGGCAAATATTATAAAATGGTACTTTGTCACTGATGCATGTTGACATTCATTTTATATGTTCAAAATGTGCTTTGAGGTGTCTTAGGACTGGATTTTGAATATCAAACTTATTAAACTTATCTCACATAGAAATTCTGAAATGAGGTTGTTGCACTCGAGTAGATGTTCTAAATTATGATTAGGCTGCATAGCTCCTTATTGAGTGGTGGCTGTTGATTATTAATGGCCAATATTTAATTAACGACATATTCTTTCTCTCCCCACCCCCACCCCCACCCCCACCTCCACCTCCACCTCCACCTCCACATCCACAATGGCGTCACCTTATGTTCTGAAAGTGCAATTACAAAGGTTATTTTGTAGGATTTTCCCATTGATGAGGTTTTGTGGAATATTTCTGCTTCTAGCTCTCACTTCTTTGATGTAATGTCTAGAGATAGCACCATTTGATACATTGGGCTGAGCCATTTGTTTTTTCAGGCTTTATTAGACGTTTCCTTTTATAAAATTTGATTGTTAGACACTTGTATTTTAATGTTGAATTTGCTAAATGTAGAAGCAGGAAATCAGGAATTTCACATTGAAATTTCTTGATATCTTTTTACATGTAAAAAAATATAAATTCTTGACATATTCTACCTGTGTTTAAAGTTCAATTGTATCTTGTGTGATATTAAATATTTAGGCTACTGATTTGTTTTTTTAATATATATATATATGTGTGTGTGTGTGTGTGTGTTTGTGTGTTTGTGTGTGTGTTATTCAGACATAAGTAGTAGTATACAAAAGGTTCAACAAAAGTAAAACATTATTTTCCTTCTAACAAAATGAGTATTTTACTATTTTTTTGTATGCGTTAAAAAAAACTGCTTCCGCTCCACCAGCTACAGCTGCGTTATAACAAAACAAACCCTTAGGTGAGCTGTGTTGCAGCCCTTGTTTCCACATAAATTTTAATACCATGTGTCTCTGTTTGTGCACGCTGTTCATTTTATTTTTATCAATATTCATGGAATTGAGGGCATTAAAATTTCATAATTTGTTCATGTGATAGTAGTTGTTATGTACTCCCTCTGTCCCATAATAAACGTTTTAGTTTGACTTTCATGGTCAATTTGTCCGTTTTTAAAATTAATATATCTTTTTAAAAAATCAAGATACACGCCTAGAGATTATGATCATAATAAACTACGAATAATGTAATACTAATGTTAAGTTTCATAATTTAAAAATTATATATAAATATTTTTAATTATTTATTTTAAAAATTGTCAATTTGACCACTAAAGTCAAAATACGACGTTTATTATGAGATGGAGGGAGTAATTGTTAAGCTAATTTGTGCTCTTATTGAAACCGCTAGGTGGTCCTAGTATAATTTTCATTGTTAAAGAGCCGAGATTTCTTCAATCCACGTCATATTCTTTTTAAACTTGGTAGAAGTCCCTCAATTTGTGTGTTGCTAAATCTAATCTTTATATTCGTTAGAAAATATACGGCGTGGTAATTTGAGGTTATATCAAGGTTGTTTGCTACTCTCTATAGTCTATGCTAAACTCAGTCATCAACCTTAATTCATTATATAATATTTGTTGTCATTGTAGTTTATTGGTCAACTTATAAAAAATAAATATGACAGTGGTCAAGTGTTGTATGAAATGCTGATGAAGAGAACTGCTTGTTAAATTGCACCATTTCTTTTATGAGTTGATCAATTTTGGGTTTAATTTATACTCATTAATTAATTGAATTTAAGTTAAATTAAAAGTGCATTTGATAGTCTACTACAAGAAGATTAAGAGAGAACAATATATGATTCAAGTAGAAATTATATATTGTATTTTAATTATATCCAAAGTGGGGTATATGAAAAGGTTCATTGTTGTTTTTAAAAAATAAGTCTCACATTAATAAGAAGTAAAACTATTTAATGCTTTATAAGCATAAGTGGAATAGTTTAATTTACTTGTGTACTAAAGGAAATGCCTTGAAAGTCACTCTACGGTTCGTAGAGTTGAAAGTCACTCTATGGTTCGCGTAGTTGAAAGTCATTCTACGGTTCGCAGAGTTATGGTCGTAGAGTTAAAAGTCACTCTACGGTTCATAGAGTTAAAAGTCACTCTACGGTTCGCAGAGTTAAAAGTTGATCTATATTTGTGTTCGAACCAAATTAATGGACCTAATTCATAATTAAACTAATGTTTTTTAATTACTATGGATATGAAGAGTTATGTAAACTGCTTTTGTAATGATTACAAAATTTATTTTTGTAACTGTTACAGAGTTAAGTTTTGTAACTGAAATTCTTTCTTCATCTTCTTCTGACTTTTCAACCTTTACAAAGAAGTATTTATAGATTGTTCATTAGTGAATTGCTATCACTGTGAAGTAATATAGACTTGACATATATCCTGGACATATATTATTGAACTTAGTGGTAAGGGACAATAAACACCTTAAAGATAAGGACTACCTGTGTCAATCCATTCTGTTCCAACTATTGTGTATATTATTTTTCTTTCACTACTTAGAGCTAAAATCTTGTCTTTGATACTTGAACAAATGAAAAAACAAAACTAGTCATACCTGGGAAATTTTTCAGTCTGCAAATTGCAGTCTCACTTTTGTTAGAAATATCGTGCCTAGACCCAGCAAATGGGCGGTGTGGGTAGATTTTGGCGGACATAAATGGGTTTGGATTTATATAGGTTGAGTTTAAATAGGTTTAAAATTGAGTGGGTTGTCAAATGGACGGTAATAAATGGATATGAGTGGATATGGGTTAGTCCATATATCAAATTTGAGCATAAGTATAATAAGTATAGATGTATGTATATATGAATTTTTCACATTCTCTATGAAAATATCCCATCTTTTAGTTTCTCTCTAAAATCAATAAATATGAATGTAAAAAGTTATTTTTGTTGGTTGTATTCGTAAATTTATATTCTATTTAAAGATAAATTATTATTTTTTGTCTAATTATACTACGAAAATCAAGGGAGAGGGAGAAAATAAATACTCCTAAATCTCAATAAAAGATGTATGAAGTAAAAAATAAAATTGTCCATCAATTATACAATCTAAATACAAAATGTTATATAAAAGAATAGTTTATCCACAAAAATTTGTTTAAGAGGGGCAATTAATTTTTAAAAAGACAAAAATATATTAATGTGCATACGTATGGTCCAGTATGAGTAAAAAATTGAGTTTATTTTATACTTTTTTTTATAAGTTAGCCTATTTTTCTTAATTCATATAGAAAGTATACTTAAAAACATTGGGTTGAAGCGATGAGTTAGAAGCTGTGTTACTCGGACTTGTCATTTTTGGTGTAGCATGCGTGGTTTACATTACGACATCGGTATTTGGTCTTGGGATCCGTATAGGATTCGGCCATAAAATCCGGATACGACTGTTCATCGAAGAAGAAGAAGAGAGGAGAGAGGAGGAAGGAGGAAGGAGGAAGGAGGAAGGAGGAGGAAGAAGAAGAAAGAGGAAAGACTGTGAGAAACTTACCGCCTTTTTCTTCTTCTTCTCCAACGAGATCGCACCAACGAGTTTGGTCCTTCTTCTCCAACGAGACAGTGGTAAAAATATCCTTGCAAAATTATAGTTAGGTACTCCATAGTTTTTATAATTTTTTAATTTAGTCTTTCAGGTTTTCTGAAAGTTCAAAATAGCCCTTGAAAAATTACATATCAGTCCCTATACTTTTGTTTTCTTTCATTTTAGCCCCTAAAGTTTCAATAGTTTCAATTCTGCCCCTGTTTCTTTATATTTTTGCACTTCAACCCCTGAAGTTTCATGATAAATGCATGTCTATAAAAATTTGGACAGTATAAACATTATTATTAAAAAATCATAACATACCGTATCCCCGCACCCGTGTCCAAATTTGGATCCATATCCGTATATCCTTTATTTTTTGATTTCACGTGTCCGACACTTAGATTCATACCCACACCCGACACCCGCACCCGAGTCCGAGTAACACAGGTTAGAAGCTTTGGAAAGGGGCCCAGGCCATCGCTCGGGTTTCCAGAAGGTTCAGCTTTTTAGCTTGATCTAAGTTGTTCTCAGTCACAATGTTAGCAATTTCCAATTGGAGCGTCTCTCAATTAAACCTTGTAGTTACAACACCGCCCCCTGGTAGCCTCTTCTCATTTATCAGTAGATAAATGGGGCTCAATTCAGCCCACATCCACCCATCTATTATGTGGGATGTGACCATATATTTTTCACCTTATAAAGCTCAAACCTTATAATTAATATTTTTATTATTTTGAATGGATTATGTTTTTGTGTTCTTTCATTACTTTTAGTAGATTATTTAGTATATTTCAGTCTTTTTGGACTGTTGCAAAAAATAAAAATAAAAAAATAATTCCAACCTCTAACTTTCTTAACACTTGTAATCATTTGTTTTTGGAGAATCCCACATGTATGGGAAACCATTAGTGCACAGTATTAATTATATAGGCAGCATTACCCAAGTTACAAAAAATGTCTCTTGTTTTTGCCTAAAAGAACTCGTCTCCGTGTCTTTTGCATCATCATTCTGTGGTTGCCAGGCAGTATCAGGATGGATTGATTCACCTCCTTTCAAGGGGTTAACCATAGTTTTTTCTGGAGGTAACAATAAAAAAAAATAGTTTTTCTGGAGGTACATACAAGGATAGCTGTTATGTAAGATGTACTGGGAGCCCCTATGTGGCTAATGAGTAATATGATGTTTGACCCGTGGTGTTCACCATAGTGGATAGAGTTGGCTGGGAGAAGCTCAGAGATATTAACCATTTGGTTTGTCAAAGACTCCATGTAACTAGAGGTAGAACTCTAGTTTTCTTGCCTCTGTTACTAGAGCAAAAGTTTGAGGTTGTCAAAAGTACTGACTTGAAGCACAGCCTAAACTTAATGAAAGAAAGCTAAAACTCAGCTGAATTGTTGGTACATGTTTTATCTCTGGTTATTGCAGGAACATATGCAGTGTATGCCATTTGCTTGTTCGAGTATGAAGTTGGTACTGATTTTACCATCTTAAATCTTCTGTGGCCAATACTGTAGGGATTATTTGATCGGGACTTGTAAGTTCCAACTTTTGAATGAAGTATTAAAAGTAGTACCTTGTTTGATCTAACGCCTTCCAGATCTTATTGAGCTCCTCCTTTACTGATTTGCAATAGGATTTTGAATTCCACAATCTACTGCTTAATGCTTTTTATCATATAGTTTGTTGCTGGTGAAAAGTTTAGTCATGTGCATGATAACTCATCATTATCTTTATATTCATTCAATCTAAAGTTTATTTCCATTCATGTAATGCAGGATGCATGGCAGCATTGGAAGCAGAACATTATCTGCAAGAAATTGGAGCACAAGTGGGTAAGAGTGATTGATGAGCATAAGAAAGTTTCAGAGATCCCAACCCGGAGGAGTAAGATCAAATAAAATATTGGAGAATACGGGACTTCTGGACCTGCGTTAAGTGATACCTTAAGGATTCATTTAAGCTTACTATTAGCACCCACGGATTCATTTAAGTGATACTTAAGCTTTTATTGTTTGTTGCTTCTATATCCTAGCAAGCAATTGGTGGGTACAATTATTGGTAGCATTCTCGCAATTCCTCATTCTTATATATCAACTGTTTGTTCCTTTGATTTATATGTGGAAAGTTTGATATGGGCGGGTGCGATGTATTTAAGATGGGTTGTATGCCAAACTAGTAGTGTGCATCAATAAATTGGACGAGTCTTTTCCGAGTGTCAAATGTAAAACCAACATACAGGCTTCAACATGTTTGTATGCTTGGATATTACAGACTATATATATAGTAGGTACTAGGTAGTCACGTGAATTAAATTACTCTCGCAATGATATTAGTTACGGAACTAAGGTGTTTGATAAAATTGAATAATTAAGATATGAAGGGTCAATACATCTTAATAAATTAGATTAGATATTTGAGTGAAATAACATTTAAATTTAAAAAATTGTTCGATAATTAAAAAGTGTAAAACATCTTAATGACACTATTTTATCATTTTAATCCTTTTATTTAAAAATTTTATTTGAATGATTTTAAAATTTGAAATTGAAGGAGTATAATATTTATTGATGTTATTTTTATCTATAAATTTTAAATAAACTATTAAGAGGTAGCTCTTAATAGTTAATATTTGAGTTTTTGTCTTAACGATTAAGAGGTAAAAAAAATTACCAAACAAGATTTGTCTCTGACTGAATCAGAGACGGGTGAATTAAGAAGCATTTAGACACAAACAAGCACCAACTCACTCTCTCTATTCGGATTATACCGAGTTGCAATATATAAAAAATACCCTATTATATATATTTACACAAAGGGAATTGTTAAATTCACAACAGAAATTGTTATTTTCACAACAAAAGTGTTGCTATAGATCCTATAGCGGCGGTTTTCATTTTAATGTCATTATATTTTATGCTTCAACAAAACTTTTTGTTGTAATATATAAAAAATACCCCTAATAAAAATAAAAAAATGATATAATGGATTTAACAATTACATTACACAAAATATCAAGAAAAAAACTGTTATGAAGGAAGATTGTAATTTACACCAATTTTTTGTTTGATAAGAAGGTAAGGAGTTAGTTAGTTTTGGTTTGTGTGATAAACAAAAGTTGATGTATGTTAAGTTTGGATTGAATGAAAAGTGGAATGATTCATTCCATTCTAGTTAGAATAAATTATTCCATGTTCTCCGTCTTTCAAAGAACCGAATACAATCTTTTTCATTTCGATCGCAATCAAACACAATTTTTTCATTCCATTTCCACCTTCATTACACCAATTTAAACATAGTAGAGTTTGAGTGAAAAATAGAAATAAAATCAATGGAGTTTTTTCAGTAAAAAGAACCAATATAATTCCCGACACTTTGTAAAAAGTTTTAATAAATAATTTGTTGAGAAAATGTCATTACAAATGTGTGAGCCGTCTTAGCTCAGCTGGTAGAGCGCGTGGCTTTTAACCACGTGGTCCTTGGTTCTATTCCCACAGACGGCGTTGTTCAATGTAGAGGTCATATTACCCCAAGTTTCTGTTTTTACATATCATTTTATATTACCAAATTATCGAAAATTAAATTCATAAACTTAGAATGAAACTTTTTTGTATTTAATAATTAATTATTTGGAAAACAATTTTGTAACCACTAGAGATTGAGATAGAACAACACAAGGATTTGTATTTTATTTTAGTCCACTCGTCTAGATCACCATTCATAACTTCAAACCATAGACCTCCATTTTATAATAATCGTCTTTTTAATTTTATACATATGAATTAAGAAACTCATTTAATACTATAATTTAAGAATTAAATTTTATAAGAAATTACATCACTACCCCTTTATAAGAAATTGAAAACTATTAATACAATAGATAAATTTTTTTAGGAGAATGAGAGAAATTAGGGGTAATATAGGAAAATAAATAATTTATTCTCTTAGAAAGTTGTAAACAACAAATAAATTGGAACACATTTTTTTTCTTTCTAAAAAGACAGTTATTATGGAACCGAGAGAGTACTATTTATTTGAAAAGTGGTTAGTATAAAGTTAATTTTAGTTAATTGATCAATAGGGGTGCAAACGAGTCGAATCTGAGCGAACACCTTCATGTTCGGATTCGACTCGACTCGAAAAAATTGAGCTCGAATTCGACTCAGATTATATAAAAGATTTATATTTTCGCGTCGATCGATTCGGATCATTCTTCGGACCTACTCTGGCTCTTAGAAAGACTCAAATTTCGTTTACAAAGCGAGTTCTTTCGTGGCCTTCAAATTGAAGCTTGAATATAAACCATTTCACTTAAAAATAAACCACTACATACTAAATTGATTACTTAACTAATATTTATATATAAAACTTTTTCACTTTTATTTATGTATTGAAATTATAAAGAATGTAATATAAATTGACATTTAATTCATTGATTTATTCAATACTGAGTTTACACAATTTCATACTACACTTTATAAATTATAAAGATTGATATAAATATAATATATTTAGCTTACTAGCGTGGATCGTAATTAATATTGAATATGATCCATTGACGGTGATCAGTATGGTTTGAGAAAAAATAAAAATACTCGAACCTTAATACTGAATAACATTTACTGCTTTCGAGTTCGATTCGATGATCAATAAACGTAAAAGCGAGTATGGATCGATTCGACTCGGATCAACTTCGAATTCGAGCTTTGGATCATATTTTCGAGCCGATCTCGAGTCGAGTACCGAACTACTTGACTCGGTTATCACCCTAATTGATCAATACAATTTTGACACGCGTTCGGGAGGTGATTTTTTTCTTTGCGTGTCAATATTGTACCCCCTCCGTTCCTAAAAGATTATCGTTTTAGAAGAAAAAAGTTGTTCTAAAATATTTGTCGTTTACAACTTTCGAGAAGAATAAATTATGTACTTTCCTATATTATCCCTACCTTCTCTCATTGTCCCAAGAAATTTTCTTCCTTGTATTAATAGTTTTCAACTTTCCATAAAGGGGTAGTGATGGAATTTCAAACAAATTAATTCAATTTTCCATAGTATTAAATGATTTTCTTAATTCATGTACAAAAACCTTAAACGACAATCTTTTAGGAACGGAGGTAGTACTCCCTCTGTCCCATAGTTATAGGCTGATTTTCTATTTTGAGATGTCCCAATATATAATGTTGTTGTATTTTTATCACCACATTTAATGTTGTTGTATTCTCTTTGGTTAAAGTTTATGAATTTTAATGGTCAGTACACGTCAATCAATGAAGTTGAGAGTTCCAGTGTGATAAGTAAGGAGTAATTAACTTATTCATTAATTCTATATTAAGGGGTATATGTGAAAAATTTATGTTAAAAATTATCACTTAACTGATTTTCTTAAACTATGTACCAAAAAAAATCAGTCTATAACTATAGGGACGGAGAGAGTATTAATTAATCGATTAATTTATCATAAAGTTAATTTCATGATAATCGAATTTATTTATTTAGTTTGACACATGGTATACCTATGACCTAGATATATGTAGCATGTGAATTGATTTGTTTTTTTGGTACTGGTGTCCTCGGGATTTCCAACCTCATTCAATTCATAATTTCAAATAATGACAATGAAAAATGAAGTAAAAAAATGAGAGTATATTAATTGCACTCAACATTAATTTAGTAGGCACTCCCTCCGTCACGTAATATTTGACGTTTTAGAGTTGTATATAAGATTAAAAAATAATTAGAAAATATTAAATATAGTATTAATAATCTATAATATCATTAAAATCTCATTTCTTACCATACTCTCTCTCATCCGTAACATTTATAATTTTGAAAATATTGTAATTAATTTTCTTAAACGTCAAATAATTTAAAACAAATAAAATCACCTAAAACGTCATATATTATGGGACGAAAAAAGTATATATTTATATATGTGAGTGTATCTGAATATTTTTGTGTGCGTGAATTGTTCAAATCTATACTACATTTTATTATTATTTCTGGATTAAAAGTATGTATGTATGTATGTATATATATATATATATATCATGTCCACCAATTGTTATTGTAACTGACGATACTTTTTCTGATTATATATTATAACAGACAACAAATTTAATACTACTATATTACATTCTTTTAGACAATTTAATCAAACGCCTTAAATTGTTGGGGCGTGAAGAACAGCAACCCATGCATTTGCATTTGCATTTGCATTTGCAGCCACTAAAGATAGAGAGAAGAACACAAGGATTTATTTTTGTAGTTTATTTGATTTGAGGCATTGCATGTGTACCAGTCACCTATAGATATATATGTATATGTAGCATGTGAAACACGTTGATTTATTCTTTCTTATGACTTATGTCCACGCTCGACCACAGGATTTTCAACCCAATAATTCTACTTTCTATTCGACCGTCTATTTTTATTATTTTTTAAAAAATGTATAGTATTGAAATTTTTACAAAATCAAGTGTTTTAAGTGTAATTTGAATACATACATTTACTCCCTCCGTCCCGTCCCATAATATATGACGTTTTAGAGTTGTACACAAGAATTAAAGAAATGATTGAAAAACATTAAAAAATAGTATCAATTGTCTATAATACCCTTAAAATCTCATTTATTACCATTCTTATCTGATACTCTCTGTCTCTCTTTTTCTCATCTGTAACATTTTTCCATAATGGATAATTTTGAAAAGATTGTAATTAATTCTCCTAAATTTTCTAAAATGTCAAATAATTTAGAACAAATAAAATCACTTAAAACATCATATATTATGTACAAAACAAGTCTAGAATTTATTTACTATCTATTTATCTATATTATATATTATAAAACGAGAGAAGATCAGTTGGTGGTTATTTTGTTTGTATAAATAAAAAAATAAAACTTTTTGACGTTCCTATTTTATTATTTAAACTTTGTTTATTCACTTTTATCCATTTCTCTCATCTCTTATTTTTTAACATTCTTTTTTTTCTTTTACTATTGCTTGCCGTATAAACTAGAATCTGTAAATATGAACGACAAAGGTTATGTATATATTCTGTCGAAATTAAATAATTACAATAATAATCTATATCTATACGCTAAGTTTTGGTATGTTAGTCCTTAAATATAATCATAATTCAATGGTTATTATAAATAAAATAAATACGTAGAGACATAAATTCTTTTTTCTTTTATAATATATCTATAGAATTCTTATTCAGTCTTAAATCAACAATAATTATGTAGAAAGACTTAAACACTAATTTTAAGATGTTCATGATTTATTTTTGATCAAAAAGTTCAAAAAATCGAAATTTATTAAATTTGTAATCTATGGAGTACAAAAGATAAAAGAATTACCATAAAAGAAGTGAATAGTAATTATTTTAAATAAAATAACAGGAAAAATGATCGATCGTAACAATTTACAATGTTTACTTAACATCATATTATTTCTTCAAATATAGTCACAACATGACATCCCAAAATAATAATAGAATACGCTGATTTAAACCGTTGTTCGGAATAACAAGCCACCAAGATAGTATCATATCCCAATTAAAATAATCCATATTCAAAAAATTCATGCACACGAAAATATCTCCCGAATGAAAAAAATCTCCTAAATGGAGAAAGTAAAATATGTCAAGAGATGAAAATCAAATTCTCTCAAAAGATAAAAAAAGCAGTCATGTCATGGAGTTTGTTTTGTTTTGTTTTTAATAAGAAGATTCAGACAATAATTGGAATATATAACATAATCAGAAAATTCCATAAATAATATAAATTATAGCAAGTGAAGGATAGACGTCCCCTGATATGATCTGAAAGCAGTGGCAATTATTCATAAAATTTGTTACATAGTGAAAAATATGATAAAACCATTAATTCCTTATTACAAACTGATCATAAACATAGAGACGACACACCACAATACCCAATCAAGAGAAGCCTTCTCTTCCTAATAAATTACTACAAACTAATGAGAAACTACATACATGAGAGAGAGAGAGAGAGCTTCATTGTTTATTGGCAACCCCTTCTTAGTTACAGAAACACCCAAGTGGAAGGCATTATACAAAATACAACCCAAAAAATTAAAATTAATGGTACATCTTTGGCACATGTAGCTCTCCTCCCTCCAACTTCACAACCATTGCATTGCATTGCTCCCCACAAGAAATTGATATTTATGAAAAAAGAATACCACACCACCATCTATATATCCTCCTCCATTGAAAATGTTTCTTGGTGGGTATTTTTGTAATTAGGAAGAGAGCTTGGAGACATCTTTGCTAGATCTATTGAATTTCATGTGGCTCTTCACAAGTTGCCCTGCAGCTAGTGCAGACATAAGGGAAAGCTCACCAGCAAGGACTGAACCAGCTACAATGCTGGCCAAGAGCCTGGAGTTTGACCCTGGTGACTCCTTGCTGGCACCCTTCACTCCAAGTAGGTTCAGGCATGCTGACTGAGATGCTAGTTGGGTCCCACCTCCAACTGTCCCCACCTGAAAATTTAAATTCCCCTTAGTTTCTAGAAAACATAGTATGCGTTCTTGAAAAATAGTGCAAAAACAGCCAAATAACATGTGAAAAACATGCCAGAATAAAAAGATGATTGAAAAGGATCATGGGCCTGGGAAAAAGTAAATAAGCCCTAACAAGACAAGTGGTTCTTGTAATAACTTTTCAGATACCATATGCAGAAGAGCAGAATAGATTTTTTATTTTACCAAAAAAATAAATAAAAAGATTCTCTCCTCCATCCATATGAACCTCGCATGATCTGTCACTTTTTTTTTTTGGGTCATTGGTAAAGTAGATTTGTGTTTACTTTTCTTTATCAGATGCCATAAAAAATAATAATAATCAACAAGTACTAGACCAAAGATTTTGAGCATAAGACGTTATATTATACCTCAATGGAAGGCATGGTGACAGATATATGAAGGTCCTTGCCATCATTAACTGCTTCCATCATAGTGATACAGTGAGAACTCTCAATATTTTGGGCCGGGTCCTGGCCGGTGGCTATATACACAGCCGAGACAATATTGCTGGCATGGGCATTGAACCCGCCAAGGGCACCAGCCACTGCTGAGCCTGCAAGATTTTTAAGCATATTAAGCTCCACCAAGGCTGCCACATTAGTCTTCAACACCTTCTTCACTACCTCCTCCTTTATAATTGCCTCACAGACAACCGATTTACCACGCCCCTCAATCCAGTTCACTGCTGCTGGTTTCTTATCAGAGCAATAATTTCCTGTCCAGATCCAAACATCCAAATTAAATGAAAATCAATAAATTCGTCACCAAAAAATCGCTATATAAATGGAAAGGAAAATTTTCAGATTTGTTTTTTTCCCACTCTTTTTCTATAATGATATATGTACATCCTATAGTAATAATAATTGCATAACATTTATGGGGTTCCTATATATACAATCATGCAAAGTATGCTCTTAGGGTATGCATATATCAAATGTCATACCAGAAATACCCATGACGTCCATGTCAGGAAAATCGTTCTGAAGGAAATCGAGGACGTTTTGGACGCCTTTGGAGACCATATTCATTCCCATTGCATCCCCAGTGCTGCAGGTAAATCTCATGTATAAGTTCTTTCCTGCTATTGCACATTTAATTCCTTGTAATCTTCCAAACCTGCTTGATCTGTACATTAATTTTGCCATGCCCAAAAAAAGTTAATACTACAAGCCAAATATTAAACACTATCTCTAAACTAAAAATGCAAGATCTATCCACAAAATAAATATTTAGAACTCATAAAACTACAGAAACAGAAAAATAATAATTGATGATAAATAATACTGTTTCGAGTTGATGAGAACAAAAAAAGCAGGTGTAACTATGTAACATTAATCAAAAACGAGAATAAATTAAATAGCAAACACAGAAAATGGAATTTTGATACATATCAATATCATCGGATTGATAAAAATTTATGGGGAAAAATGACAGAGTCAAACAATTTACACCTTAAAACCCAAAATGCTGGTATATAACAAACTATACTTACTTGTTAAAGACAAGGGCAAGAGTCTCAAAATTCATGGGATCCTCCAAAAAGAATTTCAATTCTGCCGCCCTCTTGGCACTACCAAACCTAACCACAGGGGCCCTAGTCATGCCATCCCTTAACAATACACTGGTGGCGCCACCCGAAGCATAGATAGCTTTACAACCCCGATTAGTACTCGCCACCAGGCACCCTTCTGTGGTCGCCATTGGCACCGAATACTCCGTCTCATTAAGCAACAATGGCCCTGCAATTCCCACCGGAATCTGTACGTACCCCACCGGCATCTCGCAGCACTGTCCCAAAATGGACTCGTAATCAAAACCATCCAACGGCAGCCCGGCCAGAGACTTTCCAGTAATTCTCTGCAATGCTTCGCGTCTGATGGCAGCTGCTTTCAGGCAGTCCCCGAGTTTTGACTCGAGGGAGTACGAAGGAGTGGTCCCCGCAACTACTGCGTTAATGATCTCCTCGTCTTCGTCTATGATGGTTGCGGATGCAGATTGTTTCTGTTCCTCCACCACATCCGTAAAAGCTGATTTATGCTTTTGCGGAACCATGCGGACAATCTTGAGATTAGGAGGAAGAGAACAATCAATAGCCGCTGCGCATGGTTCGCAACGGCTATCTTCCTCGACAATGACATTGTCATCCTCGAGAATATCCCAGCTATCAGGCGAGGGCCTAATGACTGACTGGACAAATCCAATCCCAAAAAATCCCAGGAGGTAAATTACAGACGCAACCAACAAAATCAAGGCGGCCAATTCTGAAAGGGTCACCACATGGAGGGACAGAATTCCGAATCTTCTCCCTCCACCGATGTAGAAGGAAATACATGACGGAGAAGAACATGGTGAAGAACAAGCCATTGGTGAGATACAATGGGAGAGGAAGAGCATCAGAGGCTTTGAGAGTAGAGGAGTGTTGATTTTGTGATTTGAGGGGTTCGCCGGCCGCGAGTGTTTTAGTGACTGGTCGCCGGCGAACGTCCATTTTTATGGAGGTTGGCAAGTAAGGAAATATATATTGGGAGGAGGGAGGGACAGTTAGTTAGAGGCTGGATGGTAGGATAAGCGGAGGTTTAGGAAGCTTATTTATAGTGAATGAAGTTGGCAGACAGGACAGGACTTTAGCAACACGTACAGCGTGTTGATTGCATTTTTATTACAAATATTCAAACCATCCAAAATAGTAAAAATCCTTATTTGAGCCGAGCCCGTCCCGTCGGTAAAAAGATGAATTTCATTTATAGTGGTATAACATTACATGGTTAGTTTATTTTTTCCCTAAGGCTTGTTTGTGAGTTTATTTTTTATTCGTTGATTGATTAATTTTTGATATTATAATATTGATGATATATTTAATTATAAATTATATTGTATTCCAAAAAAATGGGACTTTCAAAAATATATATAACTGATCAAACAATTTGATTCATTACTCCCATGTTATTTGTAATGAAACTGCATTTGAAACTTTACTACAAAAAAATAATAATAATATTACATTACATTACAAATAACCCTTTTAATATACTTCACGTTTGTGTACAAGGATAATATTTGATACTATTTAATTATTGATACTAGATATTATAATCCTTATTATTTGTAATTAAAAATTTAGAGACAAAATTAAGCTTTATTTTTTAAATGATTGGTGTATCCTATTTTAACCATCTATACTCATAAGAATATAATAGTTATAAATTTTTATTCAATTCTTTAAATAATTCTGAACAAAATAAATATAATATGAGATTATTTCAAGTTAAATCTTGAAATTATAATTCATGAAAATATAATTTTGAAATTCTGATTCTTACAAATACTATACAAAGAATTGTATATGCAAGTCCCAAATGTAACCTTTTATAGTCTTATATATAAAAAATGTAATTCATTTAATTCTATATGATTATCCGAATGAATTTCCCAACTTAAATTACTTGAATTTAATTTCATTATTACATTAGTGTAGCACACTACTAATCCACGTGATTAACTTTTAGTGTTGATTTTTGGCATATGAGAAAACAGACAATCTTATGATTCAGTAGTTTTTTTTTCCTTCAAAATACCTACTTTTGTTTGGTGAACCAAGCCAAAGAATAGGCCAGAAGAATTCTTTTTAAAAATAAAAATATAAAAAATCAATCACATTTAAAAATATAAACCATTTTCTTAAAATTACCTTAGTTAAATTATCAAACACGTTAATATTTTTAAAATAAAAAAGGGAACTTTAAAATTACATACGTAAGTCATCATAAAGTTTACTTTTCTTACAGATTACTTCTATTTTAGGGGATAAACTTTTTTCACTTTCCATATTAAAGTTAAATAAAGAAAATTTGAACTAATCATAATAATATTTATAAATTACAATAAATATTCATAATCTAAACTAAAAAAAAATATTTAGATACAATTTAGAAGACAGAAGTAAAATGAATATACGTTTGTTTGTACTTATATTAAATGAATATTTTTTATCCCCTCCAAGTTTAACTCTTTTATTAATATGTCCTCTTAAATTTATTCACTTATATATTTGCCCCTACTCCTATACCTATAAAAAAATTCAGGAGGGGCAGCTGCCTATGCTGCCCTCTTAATGGATCCGCCCCTGTATATATATATATATATATATGTATATATATATATATATATATATATATATATGAGGATGATTGAGAATGAGGATTTTTTTTTGATAGTGATGATTCAATCCGTAAATCATAGACCAAAATATCTATTATCGTTGGTTTGAGCTGTAAATGCATATCTAAAAAGTTCTTCACATATGAGGCCAACCGATCGCAGTATGTCAACTTATTATATATATATTGAAGTAATTTATAAACTGATCTTTTAAGGGCATCAACTGAGTTTTATTTTTCAGATAAAAAAAAGGAATGGAGGGGAAAAAGTTGGAGTCTAGCTTTTAAATAAATTATAAAGACAAATAATAAAGTTTTAATTTTTTTTCTTCATTTTAATCTTTTATCTAAAATAAACATGTAGCTAATCTTCCAACAAGCTGCTAATCTATATTGGAATTTGTTCGAAAGAAATTTAATCTACTAAGAGACGGTAGCTACTAATAATCTAATCTTATCTCATATCCCTACAATTTATTTTCTCAAAAATATTTTTGGAGTAGTGGGTCATGGTCGTCTATTGCTATTATACAGATTTTAAAAAATTATATGCGGACACGATAATTAGATATAAAAATTAAATATGAGTATTTTATAATTTCTTCTATTTATATTTTAACCCTCCATTAAAAATTAAAAAAATAATTAAAGTTATAAAATATTTATTTTCAATTTTCATGTCCAATTTTTATATACGACCCATAGAAGAGCTTATTGATTTCCCCATCTACCCTGCTGTCAATAGTTGGCAATCCCACCCTTCGTTTTTACAATAGTCAAAAATACAAGTACCTCATAATAAATAAACTTAAAAGTATTTCACATTTAGGTAGTTCGATCCTGGAGGTGATTCATAATAAATAAACTTAAATGCAAAAGTAAAGTTTTTCACATTTAGGCTGCGTTGACGTTTACCTCTCAAGGACCACGTTCTTCTCGTTTAATTCGTGATGAGATTGTTTTTTTTTATATATAAAAAAATAATCACATGATGACAGATATTAAATATAGACGCATTTATTTATTATTTGAAAAATGATATATATATATCAATAAATATCTGATAAAATTGAATTACGACTAATATAAAAATATATACAATAAAATAAAATAATGTGAAATTATTCTTAATTTATACATATCTAATGTATACATATACGTCGCAATCATACTTAAGCGGGAAATTTTCGGCCAGGCTCCTCTCATTTTGCATTCATATTTTGGCCGGTGTGTTTATAATTTAGGATTTTTATTTTGGCTTAAATATGATTTACTACCCTAAATTATAGGCCATATTCCACTTCGGTGATCCACCTTTCAATTTTGTCAATTAGGTGATTAAACTATCAATTTTTTTCAATATCATTCAATTGAGGCTGCCACGTCAGAAATTATTGACGTGGCTCGCTGACTAGGCAAATTAATGCTTATGTGTAATTAAAAAATATTATTTTAATTATCTCTTCTAAACATCAAGGGTGTGACGCCCCCAAAATTAGGTATACGTCACCCATCTTGGGTCGCCACTTCGTAGGTACATAAATTCAAATACAACTTCTTAATATAAGCTGTGCAGTATAATACGACATAAAGCGTGAGTTTGGATACAAATATTGTCTCTTAGATATTATATACAAACTCAAAAGGAGTCCTCATTACAACTATTATCACACTATTTCACTGTAAGAATAGTGAGGACTACTAATCTTATCCTCCGGACCATTACTCCGATTCTCCGACTCGTCTCAAATTTATGTTCTCATTTCAAAAGAAAACGATTGAAAGAAAGGGTGAAATTAACTAATTTTGGAGTAAGAAATATTATGACTAAGATAATGCAGAATAAATTATCATTAACCTTCAACAATTGTTAAAGCGATAAAATCTGATAGGATAAACCGGTTTAACTACAAATGAATATGTAATCCATTAAAAAAAGTCAAGTAGAAAATAAAATCTACTATCTTTTAGGTTTTAAAAGATTTTCATCAATTTTTATCACGAGACTAGATTTTTAATAAATAAACCACCACATCTAATCATCCACGTATCACGGCCGAGGATTTTCATCAAATTATCAAATTGGTCATTACTATTAAGAATCACCCCTGGTCATAATCATACCAAAACTATCCATCACCGCATTAAAGCCACCTTTGAGGACTTTTATCACATCATTTATAACAATGCCATGATTATCTTTGAATGATCCTCATTATAATCATACCAAGTTCATCTATGCACTTAAGACATAGATAACTTTCAACATAATATAAATGAGGATGATATTGACAATGACATAATAATTCAATAAAACAAAGTGTGGCGCCCCCAAAATTAGGTATACATCACCCATCTTGGGTGCGCCACTTACATGGTACATGTAATTTAAATACAACTTATTAACATAAGCGTAGGTATGCGATACGACATAAAGCGTGAGTTTAAATACAAATATAAATCTACTACTAGATATTATACAAACTCAAACAAAAGTTCTCATTACAATTATTATCACACTATTTCACGAATAGTGAGGACTACTAATCTTTGTGAGACCCCGATTTTATCAATAAAGATTTAAATTTTGTTTGAAATAATTTTTAATATTATGGTGTGAATTTAAGATAATATTATAGTTGTGGGTAGTATTTATAAATTTTGCAAAGTATGCAAGTGGTTATATTATATTCGATTGGTCGGGGAATATTTGGGTTTAGCGGGGAATATTCGCATAAATACTCAATCATTGGTGGACCCTACAATGTAAATTATTGCCGGATTGAAAGCGACAAAAAATATTTTATTGAAATAACGGCGGAAGTTTTCACTAGTAGTTCTTTGTTGAACTACTTTCAGTAAAAAATAAAAGAATGTCGATGTGGTTGCAGTAAAGATTACGCGGTATTGATTATTGATGCTTATGTGAGAAGTCACTTCCGGTTTGATTCCATTATTGTCGATTAATAATATGAATTATTATAGCGATAATAACGTTTTGTTTTATTCATTATTATTAACGTAATAAAAGCGAAACATCTTTTATATAAAATAGAATACTTTATTAAAGTTATTACATAAATAGAATATATTATATTTTATTATGCGTAGTGTTAAGGTCGTATAGTGTTTTGCATAGTAAATATTTGCATAGTAAAAAATTTTTATATAAATAGAATATATTATATTTTATTTAAAAGATTTTTCTTTAAATATGGATAGTCGATTAAAGTAAATCAACTGGACCGTTTCATGGATTAATTCTTATGCATTCCATTTTCCTATAAATAGAAGCTCATTCCTTCATTATTTTTTACGAATTCATTGAAACTCTAGAGAGAGAAATTATAGAGAGAAGCTATATAGAGAAAGTTATAGAAAGAAGAAGAAAGATATCGCTACTTCACTACTTCTATATTAGGTTCTTTTTACGTAAAGGGTGTTATTCTTTCTTCTTGAAGAGAACTTACATTATTCCATTCATTATTATTACATTGGAATAACTTTTGTAAAAAGTGGCATACCCTATACATAACTTTTGTATCGTGGCATACCCTATACTTGGTGAAATCCTTATGTTATTCCATTACTTATTATTACATTGGAATAAACACATATCTGTGATTTACCTATACTTGGTGACATTCTTCTATTATTACATTTGGAACATCCATGTCATGTGTTTTACACCGGACACTGGTTCCGATTTTTATTATTTACATTGGAACATCACATGCATGTGTTTTTTACAGGGACTGGTTAAAATCTTTATCATTACATTTGAATATCCTATCGTGTGTTTTACAGGATCTGGTTCCATCTTTATTATTACGGTTGGAACATCCCGTCGATGTGTAATTTCACGACACAGTTCCGTTATTATTATTACTGTTGGAATAACTTCTTACATGCCAAATACCGCATGCGTGGTGATTTCTTTTGTTATTCCATTCTTTATTATACCCGGTTGGTTAAAACTTTGACTTCTATACTCCATGAAATTAGTAGAATATCCTTGATATTTGCGTTTCATCCAAATATTTTCATGGAAATATTCTTTACGATCATTATTGAATTTTACTCTACTAAACAAAGATCATGTTGACAATTTGGACGTTAATAATTCATGGATTAAATAATTCTTGAACTTGTTTTATTGAATTACTATGTCATTGTCATCATCCTCATGTTATATTATGTTATCTTTGGCTTACGTGCGTAGATGAACTTAGTATGATTATGACCGAGGATCATTTAAGATAATCATGACTTGATATAAATGATGTGACAAAAGTCCTCGGTGGCACAGTAATCCGATTGATGGATAGTTTTGGTATGATTATGACCGAGGGTGATTCGGTATAGTCATGACCATTGATAATTTGATGAAAATCCTTGGCCGTAGTAAATGCAGGGGATGATTAGATGTGGTGGTTTATTATTTGTCGAGTCTCAAATGATAAAAATTGATGAAAACCTTTTAAAACCTAAAAGATAGTAGACTTTATTCTCTACTTGACTCTTTTAATGGATTGCTTATTCATTGCAGATTAAACCGGTTGTCTATTGTATTTTATCGGTTTACACTTTGTTCAAGGCTAATGATAATTTATTACGCATTATCTTAGTCGTAATATTTCTTCTTTGGGCTAGTTGAGCTCACCCTTTTCTTTCACCGTTTCTCTTGAGGAAATGAGAACATAGGCTGGAGACAGTCGGGGAGCGAAGTAATGGTCCGGAGGATAGCATTAGTAGTCCTCACTATTACGTGAAATAGTGTGATAATAGTTGTAATGAGGACTCCTTTTGAGTTTGTATAATATCTAGTAGACAATATTTGTATTCAAACTCACGATTTATGTCGTATTGCATACCACGACAGTTAGGTTAAGTAAGTTGTATTTGAATTTATGTACCATGTAAGTGGCGACCCAAGATGGGTGACGTATACCTAATTTTGGGGCGTCACGGTTGGTATCGAGCTAAGGATATGATCCTGGCTAAGATGTGAGAAAAGTACTAGGAGGGAGAGGGAATACCTTAGCTAGTATGACCTACCTAAGTTTATGTCTTATTTTATTGGTCGAAATTAGAATATAAAGATAATTGTTATATGTCAATTAACCCTTATTTTGTGGCGGTGTTTGAAAATGGCATCCGAGAATGTTGAGAATAGCAATGGAGCACGAGTGACACTGTAGATTCTCCACATATCAATAATCAGATAATGTGCAACAGGATGGCGATAATCCTCCGTAAACAACAACACCGATCAATTGATGAACGACGATGCGTTTAAAAGGTTTTAGAATTCATGCAACATCGGTAAAGCGACTCTGTCCAAAACGTGGGTGGAAACACGGAAAACTCTCAAGGTCACCGCTAAACAATTCAAGGAGCTGGGACCACCGGAGTTTAAGGAGAGCAAAACCACTTGGCGGAAGCATGGATAAAGCAGATTACCAAGATATTTGATGTCTTGGGATGCTCCGAAAAAAGAAAAGGTTCCCTTGCACGCCTTTATGTTGTGGAGAGAGCGACATGGTGGGAATCGGTAAAACGACTCAACTTCTTTGTCTTGAAGATATCTTGGGAGAAGTTCGGGGAGTCTGTTCAACGACAAATACTTTCCGAAAGTATTCGCCACATGAAGGAGGTGGAGTTTATCAAGTTGGAACAAAACAATATGGCCGTGTCGCAATACGAGGCAAAATTTGCGGAGTTATCACGATTCGTCCCACTTGGTGGATAATGAAGAGAATGACGCGAATGTTTTTAAGAGGTTTGAAGCGGAGATACGTCAACATCTTATTTCATAAAGCGTGTTTTTATTGGGATGTTGTAAATAGGGCTCGATTAGTGGAGTAGCGATAACGAGTCAACGAATAACTAAAAGAGAGCAATTTGCAAAATTATAATACCAAATGAGTAGTCGTGAGCGGTGACAGACAAGCGTGGAGGAAATCAGCGGGCGGATATGGTAACCACTTCCGGTGGTAATCGTGGCCAAAATAATAAGAATGGACATTTCAAGAAAAGAAGATTCAACAATGATGGAAAAGACGTCACACAAAGACCTGCTTCTTTAAAGGAAAGAAGAACGACCACCCATTCATATGCTTCAAATGCGGAGGAGAGGACACATCGATCCGGTGCCACGTCAGATCAAAGCATGTTATAATTGTGGAAGAGAAGGTCACTTAGCTCGATTTTGTCGCCATCAAGACAAATTCAACTAAGATGGAGGCACCAAAGATCGTCCCAAACAAACCAAAGCCGGTAGTTTAAGAGAGAGCATTTTTTTTTCTCGTGACGAGGAACCTGAATAAAATTATCACGGGTAAGTTAATCGTAAGCTCTTGCGAAGTCTATACCGTGTTAGATACTAGTTCTACCACTCTTTTATTTCACCTAGTTGCGTTCAACGTTTAAATTTGACTCAGGAGAAGTTAGACTTTGACTTATTGGTTGAAACTTCGTTAGTAGAAGCGCACGTTCTGCTACTATTTTTAAATCTTGTTTGATTCAAATAAACACTTTCACGTTACTGTCGATCTTATCTTTTTGAAAATACTTGCCTTTGATGTGATTTTAGGAATCAATTGGTTAACTACTCATCATTGCTTTTGTAAGGTTGTTAGCTTTTATATTCATAACCAACTTTGTTATCTGAATTCAAAGTAACCAAACCCTAAAGTTAATCACTGTTATATCAAGCCATAAGTAAAGAGCCCCGATCCTTTCATTGTTAACTTCCTTGTGTGGAATGCACCGAAGCCAGACTTTCTGTAGGCGACATCGTGAATGAAGATGGCAAGTTTATAGGTATCATTGTGAGATGCTATCTAGGTTAAGGGATAGAAGTCACAGTTGGTATTAATGTGACGTCTTATCCAAGTCTTGGACGAAAGTAACAGATTTTGAATGATATTTCTATCATTAATAAATTTCTTGGCGTATTCTTGAAGACTTTCTAGCCTACCTAGTAAGCGTGAAATCGAATTTGTATTGACCCCGATCACAAAAAACCCATTTCTTAAACCCTCAAATATTTCTTCAACTAAAAGGATCTGTTTACGTGGATTATGATGAAAGTCATAATAAAAGCATTGGAATAATGAAAATCATGGGTATTCGTGGTATTAGTAAGTTTTATGATGAGTTATGTTGGTTAGTATGTAAAAACATGAAAGTTTCTTAGAAATCACAAAGAGTTGAAAATCGATTTTAGTGAAAAGCGTAACATGAAATTCAATTGACCATATCTCTTATTATATTTTGAATTTTTGAATGTGGTCAAGTCCTAGAGTTAGATCTATGAGTTACCTAACTAATCCAAGTGGAATTACTGGAAAAGGTGTTGTAGATTTTTGTGTGGACTGATTTTAGCAAAGGAGTGCAAAGCTGCAAAACCCGAAAAAGCTACTGCCATGATTTTAGAGAGGCTATTTCGGCCACTTAAATTATGAGAAAAATTCTGGCCTTTTGGGACATGAAAGTATATGGTATAAAGTACCTCCTGTCCAAAAATGAGCTCATTCGACTTAAAATGAGCAAGTTATGACTATTTCAATATTTAGGTTTTTCAAATGAACGCTATATGCTTATAGGAGTTCTATAACTCAGATGACCATGAAATTTAAACTGGAAGCTCACGTTAACATGTGTAAGGTCCTGCCAAGATTTGGGAATTTTGGAGTTAAACTTGAGGTAGCTAATTTCTTAAGGAATTAAGTGGAAATTGATTTTTAAAAATAGTAAATGAATTTTAAAATTCGAGAAAAATATATTTTCATCATGGAACTATATTATGCTAAATCCCAGAAAAGAAATATTTTTGGGAATGATTTGGTATTTTCATGAAAATAGTTTAGTTACTGAACATATGAGTTAAATATGTTATGTGAAGTAACAAAGTTGAAAATAGGATTTTATGGCTGAAGAATCCTATATAGAGTATATGCATATTTTTTGAGGATTTGATAATTGGTAATGATATCTTATGAGTATGGCATTTTTTTTTGAATGATTAAATGCATTATATGGTAAAAGCGTAAACAATTGAGATAAATTGTTTATAAATTTATGAAGTGATTAAAATATTGTTATAATATTAATGATATTAGATTATGAGATTATTAAGTGATTGATAACATGGGGATATTCTTGAATCTGGATAAATTATATTATAAATGTTTAATATTTATCCTTTATCTTATTTGATTGATTCTTTATATCATTATCCTCGTGTTTATATATTTTTTAAAGTCATCCGTGGCTTACGTGCATAGATGGACTTGGTATGATTATGACCGAGGATTATTCGGATAATCATAAGTCAGTAATTGAAAAACACAATTATCTTTGGTAGTAGTGCATGGATAATTTGTGGTCGTGATCTTAATGAATATCCTTATCTTTGGTAGTAGTGCGTGGATGATTCAACGATGAATGGATTAATTATTGGAAATTGAGTGGCAATGAAATATTAATTCATGGATGTGTTCAAAGTCATTAATGGCTTTTACGTGCATGGATGGACTTGGTATGATTATGACTGTGGATAATATCTGTGGTATAATCATATCTTTGGTCAGTAATTGAAAACACACGATTATCTTTAGTAGTAGTGCATGGATAATTTGTGGTCGCAGTGATACTAATGAATACACGATTATCTTTGGTAGTAGTGCATGGATAATTTGTGGTCGATGATCTTAATGAATATCCTTGGCACGTAGTGCGATGGATGATTCGATGATATGGATTAATTATTGAATAGCTAAGTCTGGATTAATTATTGAATGAAATATTAATTCATGGATGTGGTAAAAAGTCATCTTTAGTAGTAGTGCATTGATAGACTTGGTATGATTATGACCACGGATTATTGGTATAATCATAGTAGTAATTGAAAGCCACGAATATCCTTAGCGATTGGTGCATGGATAATTCGTGGTTGTAATACTATTGGTTTGAGTCTCGGCATTATTGGTTTTACTGAGTTGTATATCTTTGGCTTTTTGTAGTAAAAGATGAATTGTTAATGAATATCTTTGGCGGATTGCGAAGATGAATTTAATATTTTTAACGATAAAGGTATTCAAGGTATCCTCACCTCTTTATCATATCAGTGCGTACCCTAATTTGAGGGCGAAATTCCATAAGGAGGGAGATTGTGAGACCCAGATTTTATCAATAAAGATTTAAATTTTGTTGAAATAATTTTTTAATATTATGGTGTGAATTTGAGATAATATTATAGTTGTGGGTAGTATTTATAAATTTTGCAAAGTATGCAGTGGTTATATTATATTCGATTGGTGGGGAATATTCGGTTTAGCGGGGAATATTAGATACAGCAGCTCAATCATTGGTGGACCTAGCGAAATTATTGTCGGATTGAAAGCGACAAAAATATTTTATTGAAATAACGGGCGGAAGTTTTCACAGTAGTTCTTGTTGAACTACTTTCGGTAGTAAAAAAAATACGATGTCGTGTGGTTGCATAGTAGTAGCACGGTATTGATTATTGATGCTTATGTGAGAAGTCACTCGGTTTGATTCCTATTATTGTCGATTAATAATATGAATTATTATAGCGATAATGACGTTTTGTTTTATTCGTATTATTAGCGTAATAAAAGCGAAACATCTTTATATAAAATAAAATACTTTATTAAAGTTATTACATAAATAGAATATATTATATTTTATTATGCATAGTGTTGCGTAGTGTTTTTTGCATAGTGTTTTGCATAGTATTGCATAGTGTTTGCATAGTAAAATGTTTTTATATAAATAGAATATATTATATTTTATTTAAAAGATTTTTCTTTAAATATGGATCGTCGATTAAAGTAAATCAATACGGACCGTTCATGGATTAATTCTTATGCATTCCATTTTCCTATAAATAGAAAGCTCATTCCTTCATTATTTTCTTACGAATTCATTGAAACTCTAGAGAGAGAAATTATAGAGAGAAGCTATAGAGAGAAAGTTATAGAAAGAAGAAGAGTATTACTCGCTACTTCACTACTTCTATATTAGGTTCTTTTACGGTAAGAAGGGTGTTATTCTTTCTTCTTGAAGAGAACTTACATTATTCCATTCATTATTATTACATTGGAATAACTTTTGTAAAAGTGGCATACCTATACATAACTTGTATGTCATATGGCATACCCTATACTTGGTGAAATCCTTATGTTATTCCATTGCTTATTATTACATTGGAATAACTTTGTATCTGTGGTTTTACCTATACTTGGTGACATTCTTTATTATTATCATTGGAACATCACGTCATGCGTGTGTTTTACAGGACTGGTTCCGATTTTTTATTTATACTGTTGGAACATCACATGCATGTGTTTTACAGGACTGGTTAAAATCTTTATCATTACATTGGAATATCCTATCGTGTGTTTTACATCGGATCTGGTTCCATCTTTATTATTGTTGGAACATCCGCGATTGTGAATTTCACGACACCGATCCGTTATTATTATTATTATTGGAATAACTTTTGTCTATGCAATCTGCATGCATGGTGATTTCTTTTGTTATTCCATTCTTTATTATACCCGGTTAGTTAAAACTTTGACTTCTATACTCCATGAAATTAGTAGAATATCCTTGATATTTGCGTTTCATCCGATATCTTTTCATGGAAATATTCTTACGATCATTCTTGAATTTTACTCTGTAAAAGCGATATCATGTTGACAATTTGGGCGTTAATAATTCATGGATTAAATAATTCTTGAACTTGTTTTATTGAATTATTATGTCATTGTCATCATCCTCATGTTATATTATGTTATCTTTGGCTTACGTGCATAGATGAACTTAGTATGATTATGACCGAGGATCATTCGGTATAATCATGACTTGATATAAATGATGTGACAAAAGTCCTCGGTGGCTTTGTAATCCGTTGATGGATAGTTTTTGGTATGATTATGACCCGGGGTGATTCGGTATAGTCGTGACCATTGATAATTTGATGAAAATCCTTGGCCAAGTAGTGCGGGGATGATTAGATGTGGTGGTTTATTTATTAAAATTTGAGTC
Source organism: Panax quinquefolius (assembly GCA_020205615.1). Classification (NCBI taxonomy): domain Eukaryota; kingdom Viridiplantae; phylum Streptophyta; class Magnoliopsida; order Apiales; family Araliaceae; genus Panax; species Panax quinquefolius. The sequence continues at coordinate 27,825,910 of CM035169.1, read as the reverse complement.
TCAATGATAAAAATTGATGAAAACCTTTTAAAACCTAAAAGATAGTAGACTTTATTCTCTACTTGACTCTTTTAATGGATTGCTTATTAAAGCTGGTTGTCTATTGTAGTTAAAGCTAATGATAATTTGTACGCATTATTGTATTTTATCGCTTTAACTTTGTTGAAGGCTAATGATAATTTATTACGCATTATCTTAGTCATAATATTTCTTCTTGGGCTAGTTGAGCTCATTTTTCTCATGACGCCCCCAAAATAGGTATATACATCACTTATTACGAGTTTGTCAATACATGATGGTACATGTAAACAACTACAACTTTATTATTACAATTGAAAAAGCGTGAGTTTGAATACAAATATTATCTTACAGACAATATCTATACTCAAATAAATCCTCATCACATTTATTGATACATTATTTTACAAAAATGGTGAGGACTACTAAACAATCCTTTCTAAAACCTTCATTCCATACCCAGGCTACGTACTTCATTTATATTCTAGCCTCACGAGAAAAATGGAACAAAAAGGAAAAGGGTGAGCTCAACTAGCTCGATAAAGAATATTATGACTAAGATAATATACAACAAATTATCGTTAGTCTTCATGAGGGAAAAATATAATAGAATCTGATAGACAACAAATTTTAAATCAATATTCGCGTTGAAATAATAATTCATTAGAAGAGTTAAGTAGAGAATCAAACTACTATCTTACATGTATGAATTTAAAAGTTCATCGTCTATCTTTTATCCTGTAACATCAATCGATATACATCGGAATCAAATATTCATCTTTTACTACTGGGGCGAAGATATTCATCGATTAGTCAGTATTCATTTAAACACACATTCATCTTTGCACTACGGCCAAAGATATTCTTGAGAAATCATTCATCTTTGCTACTGGGCCAAAGATATTCAATAATATAATATCATCATTTAAGGCGAGGATGATGAAAAATATTTTTTAAAAAAGCGAATCCGGTGAAACAAAATGACAAGGATTAAGGATTAAGGATTAGTACTTGGTTTTATCCACGTCCAAAATACCTCAAAATAATAATCATAGTGGTGTAAAATTCAAGAATGATCAAAACATGGATCAATCGAGTTAGTATCCGAATAGATATTTTAGACGAAAAGAAGAAATTTTATTTTTTGATTGAATAATGCAGTATCGTGAATAGTCTTAGTATCGTGAATAGTCTTGAGTATCGTGAATAGTAACTCAGACACCAAAAGATAGAAATTCCACAAAAAACATCTTCACGCTTAATGAATAGTATGTGAATAGTACTTCGTGAATAGTAACTTTCGTGAATAGTAACTTCGTGAATAGTAACTCATGAATAGAATATGAATAGTAACTCATGAATAGTAACCCATGAATAGTAACCCAGAGCATGAAAAAGTTCCAAATTTGATAAAAACTTGGATCAATATTTCGGTATAATGATATTGAAGAAATAATATCATTCTGAAAAAAATAATATCCACTTACCTCGAAAGAAAGAAGTACTTACGAATTTGGAATACAGGATATAGTCTTTGAACTTGAACTTTGCCGTATAGCAATACTCAAAGTATACTCAAAATACTCACAAGAATACACTTCGATAATATAGAGAGAAAACTGAGTTTACGGTGTGATTTTCAATTCTAACCTAAGCACCTATTTATAGGAAAATGCTTAGAACACCAAAGCGAAAATTTAATAAAATATTAATATAATATATATTAAATTCCTCGCCACTCGACCATCTGAACATCTGAATTCAGCCACTAATAATGACAAAAACAAAAAAAACGTTTTGTTATTAAAATTAATTAAAACTTTCAAAAATCAATTATTTTTGAACTTGAACTTCAATAATTCATAATAAATAGCCCTTTCATCAGAAAATTTGAATCTCGCGAGTTTTTATAGGAAATTCAATTCTCTACAACTTTGTAGAAGAAAGTTTTCCAAATTCCAAATAGAAATTGGTAAAAGAAATCCACACGCAGGCGATTTTACATTTATAATCAAATTTCGGATCGATAAATGGGGTCCCATGAGCATGTTTAACATGTTTTAAACATTTATTGCAACAAAAATACTCTTCCTCCTCGTATACTCATATATCCCACATTCGTTGTAAAAATATCACCAGTTAATATATTATTAAAATAATATATTTAAATGAATTATTTTATCGAAAAAGATAAAATATTAATTTTCAACAATTGTCATTTTAAAAATTTCTCCATCTATATCCACATAAAATCAATATTTTCCTCATCATATAAATCAATAATTAATTATTCACAAATAATATTACTGAGAATCCTGATATTGTGACAACGTGCGGTTCGAGGAAGAGGGCTTTCAATAAGAATTTCTTCTTCTTGGTAGCATGATTAGGTGACCAAACCTCTCCTTAGGCGAGAACTTTCTAGACATTGCCAATAATGTTATCTAATAATATTATTAGGATAATATGAATTATTGCTTCGATAATGAAAAATCTTGTGTAATGACAATTATTGAAACAATGATGAATATAAAATATCAGCTTGACAATTATTAACTCAATCGATAAAATCTTTGAGCGGTAATTCTGTAACCATTATTGAGTAGTGCCTTCTTACGTAAGAATCAATAATTGGTGCAATCTGGTCTATTTGCTTTCGACAACGCGTATTAGTGTGTTTTAACCATAGGGTATTCAAGCAGTAATGCTTACTTGTAACAACTACGTAGTTATTTAAAAACAACTTATATTTGTCGTTTTCTTCATCCATATCGCTTTTAGTTATGGGGCCCACACATGGCTATGGCAGTCGTCGCGAATATTCCCAGACGATCTGAATATTCCACGACCAAACGAATATTCAGAAAATAATGAATATTTTATAACCACTTGCTTATTTTGAAATATTTGCGTATTTAACCCATAACTATCCACATTAATCAAATCAACCCTTCTTATTTCAAAATAATAAATAAAGGAAATTAAATTTTATTTAAAATATTTTGGGGTCTTCTGACCTCCCTCCTTATGAAATTTCGTCCTCGAAATTGGCGTACGATACTGGTGTTTGAAAAGGTGAGGATACCTCGCTTTCATTTCCGTTTCAATTCAGGTCATTTCCTCTATAGCATGATTCCTCCACAAAACTTTAACTTGTGGTATGACCTTTCTTGGCGTAGGACATGCTCCTTCCTATCCAAGATCTTGGCGGTACCTCCTCATACGTTAAGTCTTGACTATCTCGTCCGGTTCTAACTTTCAATAGCGTGGTTCGGGTCTTTCACATATTTCTGAAATGCGGATATGTGAAACACATTATGAACACGAGACATACTTGGAGGTAACGCAAGTCATAGGCTACATTTCCTACTCGGTCGAGAATTTGAAATGGACCGATAAATCGTGGATTGAGCTTTCCTCTCTTCCCAAATCTTGTAACTCCCTTCCATGGGAGCGACTTCATGACAATACATGATCCCCTACATTAAATTCCACGTCCTTTCGATGAAGATCGCATAACTCTTTTGTCGATCTTGTCTTGTTTTGTATCGTTGTCGAATCATTTGGATCTTTTCGGTGAGTAAATACGTCTTAACTTTCGGGTCCCAACAATGTTGCTTCACCCACCTCATCCCAACATATTGGTGAGCGACATTTTCGTCCATATAATGCTTGAATGGAGCCACACTATACTTGCACGATAAGCTTTGTTGTTGTAGGAGAATTCCACCGATGGTAAATACTTATCCCAACTACCCTTGAAGTCTAGGACCACGAGTCTTAATAGATCTTCAAGAGTTTGAATAGTCCTCTCGATTGTCCGTCTGGTTTGGGGATGGTATCTTTGAACTAAATCGCAAATCCGTGCCCATAGCTTTTTTTGCAAGCTAACCCAAAATCTTGAAGTGAATCTTGGGTCGCGATCGAAACTATGGATACGGGCATGCCATACTGACCTCACAATCTCATTCACGTACATACTAGCAAGAGCGTTCGAGGAATAAGTCTCCGTATCGGCAAGAAATGAAAGCGAGACTTGGTTAATCTATCAACAATAACCCAAATAGCATTGATGCCTTGAGAAAGCAGTAGGAAGACCCATGCTTGAAATCCATAGTAATGTGTTCCCACTTCCATTCCAGGAATCTCAAGTGGTTGCTGGCGGACCCTTAGGTACAAGATGCTCGCCTTTACGTTAGCAAGTTAAACACATCGAGATAAACTTTGCAATCTCTCTCTTCATATTGTTCCACCAAAATGTATGTCGAAGATCACGATACATTTTAGTACTTCGAGGATGGATTGCAAATGGCGTATTGTGTGCCTCCATCATAATCTTGTACTTCAAATCGAGTCGTTAGGAACACAAAGTCTAGAGTGGACTCGAAGTATTCCTTCTTCATCAATTCTCGCTTAGGAATAGCTCCTTCTTGTACTTTCTTCTTCATACGCATCATTTCAAGATTCGGTGGCTTGAGCGACCTTAACTTTTTCTATTAAAGTTGGCTCTGTCGTATACTTGACATCATCGCTTTTCGTTCGCATATGATCTTCTACTCATGCGTCGGCTACCACGTTAAACTTTACCGGGATGGTATTGAATAGTGTGGTCGTAGTCTTTCAATAGCTCGAGCCAGCGTCATTGCTTAGCGTGTTGAGTTCTTTTTGAGTGAAGAAATATTTAAGGCTTTTATGGTGCGAATATATCTCCACTTTCTCCCCATATAGATAGTGCCTCCATATTTTTAGCCTTGAAAGCAGCTTATTTGCTTGACTCTAGATCATGAGTAGGATAATTCCTCTCATACTCTTTAAGTTGTCGCGAGGCATAGGCTATGACTTTCCCGTTGCATGAGAACACATCCTAACCCTTTGCACGAAGCATCATTTGTAGATAACAAATCCATCGAACCAGATGGTATTGTTAGAACAGTCTTAGAAATAAGTCTCCTCTTAAGCTCTTGGAAACTCTTCTCGCATTCTTCGCTCCAAGCGAATTTTGTATCCTTAGGAGTTAAATTTGAGTTAATGGAGTAGCGATTAGAAAACCCTTCCACGAATCTCGATAATAACGGAAACTTAAGCCAAAAAGCTTCGTCTTGATCATCAGGACTTGGTTGCTCCGACTTTGTATTGCTTGATCTTGGTGGGATCAGCGGATACTCCATGTTTCGACACCACGTGCCCAAGGAATGCTACTTCCTCAAGCGAACTCGCATTTCTTCAATTTGGCATATAGTTGGTTTTCACGAAGCCTTTGGAGTACCGACTTCAAATGGTGCTCATGATCTTCACGACTTTTGGAATATATGAGGATGTCATCGATAAAACAACAACGAATTGATCCAAATATTCCTTGAATACTCGGTTCATCATATCCATGAAAGCCGCGAGAGCATTAGTTAGTCAGAAAGACATGACTAAGAATTCATAATGCCCGTCTACCAAGGAGTTAAGGCGGTCTTTGGAATATCCTCGATTCTAATCTTGGTGATGATATCGAGCGAAGATCGATTTTTGAAAAGAATTGTGCCTTGCAATTTGGTCGAACAAGTCATCAATACGAGGTGAGGATACCTATTCTTGATGGTGACATGGTTCGATTCCAGATAGTCGATACAAAGTCGCATACTCCGTCTTTCTTCTTTACAAATAAAGCAGGAGCACCCCGAGGAGATGTCTTGGGGCCGGATGAAGCCGATGTCCAACAATTCTGTAGTTGGACCTTTAACTCTGAAGTTCAATAGGAGCCATTCGATATGGGGTTTTAGAAATGGGCTTTGTGCGGGTTCAAGATCAATAAAGAATTGACTTCACGTTACGGGGTGAGCCGGGAAGTTCTTGAAATCGTCGGGAAAGTCGATAACAACAGGAATATTATTCAAATTTGGCGTGTCTTTATTCAAATCCATAACATGGGCTAAGAAAGCTTGACATCAGTTTTTTAATAAGCGAATAGCTTTATGATTAGATATAGCGGTGATTGATTTTAATGGTTTAGTTGCTTGAATTAAATACAATGAGGTTGGTTAGGAATATGAAAACTAATGACCTTACGAAAACAATCAATTTTGGCATGATGAGTAGTTAACCAATCAATCCCTAAAATCACATCAAAAGCAAGTATCTTTAAAGAGATAAGGTCAACGGGTAAGGTAATGGTGCCAACTTAGAATCAAACAAGATTTATAAGCGAGTGGATGTGATGAAAGTTTCTCTAGCGGAGTTTCCACGAGATAGGTCAAAGTCTAATTTCTCGAGTCGAGTTTAAGCGTTGAGCACATGCGGGAGAGATAAATGAATGGGTAGCACCGGTATCAAGTAAGGTATAAACTTCGCAAGAATTTATAAATAGCTTACCGTGATCACCTCGTTTGGGTTCCTCGCATTATGACCCGATCCTGACAAACGCTCTTCCGGAATCGTTGACTTTGACTTTTACGGGGACGATCTTTTGAGTCGCAAATCCCCATTGAACTAGGTTTTTTCTTTGTACAATCTCGGCGATATGTCCTTCCTTTCCACAATTATAGCATACCTTGAAGCTGTTGTGGGCGGTTTGGTGATATGTCCCTCTTTTCGCATTTGTAGCATATAATGGGTGGTCGTTCTCCTCCTTAGAACCGATTCTTCTTAAACCTTTGTCATCTTCACATGATCGTTGTTAAATCTCTCTTTTTAAAATCTCCTCGACTTTCGCTTCTTATTTTCATGGCCGTGATTACCACGGAGTGGTAACCATTTTTGTCCGTCTGTTTCTTTCTCATTTGGTTATCATTATTACATTGATTTGCTATCTACGAGTACGATCACTGGTTGTGGTCCCTCGGTTGGCCGTACTCGTTATCTCGCTCTAATAATTGAGCCCATTTACAACATCTGAATAGAGAGAAAGTTTATGAGAAATGAGATCTTGGCGTATCTGGGGTTCAAACCTCTAAGAAACATCCGCGTCATCGTTCCTCATTCTCCACCAAATGAGGTCTGAACACTGGATAACTCTGCAAACTTTGCCTCGTCTTTGAGACACCGTCATGTTGTTTTGTTTCAATCGATGAACTCCACTTCCTTCATATAGCCGAACACTTTCGGAAAGTATTTGTCATTAAATAGTTTCTGAAAGCGTCTCCCAAGACATCTTTGAGTGCAAATTTGGATGGAGTGCGCTTCACTGAGACTCCACCGATGAGTCCGCCTCGCCACGGAACATAAAGGTGGCGAATGGAACCTTCATTCCTCCGTGCATCCCAAGACATCGAATATCTTGGTAATTTGTTTGACCCGTGTTTCCGCCGTGATCGGATCGGCTTTCCCTTAAATTACGGTGGTCCCGACTCTTTGAAGCTTGCTTTTTGTGACAACCGTAATTGCTATCATTTCCTCTGTATTTTGAACACGAGTTCCTAAATGCGATTTTGCATGAGCTGCAAAAACTTCTAAACATCCCTCGTTCATCATACGCTTTCAATGGTGTTGTTCACGGGAGGAACATTGCCCGACTGTTGCACGTTCTCCTCGTTGGTGAAAGTCTGAGCGTCTCCACGGTCTCATTTCCATTGTTAATATTCTCGATTCGACATTCTCAAAATCTTGTCGTAAAACAAAGGTTAATTAAGAAATCAATATATCACATAATATCCTATATCTTGACCAACTAACAAATAAGCTTAGGTAGGACACCTTTAGCGAAGGATTTACTCGTCTCTCCCCTCTAGTTCTATTCCCGATCTCATGGAGATCGTATCCTAAGCTACGATACCATTGTGGCGCCCCCAAAATAGGTATACATCACCCATTACAGGTTGTCAATACGTGATGCGAAACAACTACAACTTTATTATTACAACGAGTAAAGCGTGAGTTTGAATACAAATATTATCTTACAGGCAATATCTATACTCAAATAAATCCTCATCACATTTATTGATACATTATTTTACAAAAATGGTGAGGACTACTAAACAATCCTTTCTAAAACCTTCATTCCATACCCAGGCTTCATTACTCATTTATATTCTAGCCTCTCACGAGAAAAATGGAACAAAAAGGAAAAGGGTGAGCTCAACTAGCTCGATATAAAGAATATTATGACTAAGATAATATCTGACAAATTATCGTTAGTCTTGACGAGGGAAAAATATAATAGAATCTGATAGGCAACAAATTTTAAATCAATATTAGCGTGAAATAATAATTCATTAGAAGAGTTAAGTAGAGAATGCAAACTACTATCTTACATGTATGAATTTAAAAGTTCATAAATCTATCTTTTATCCTGTAACATCAATCGATATACATACGGAATCAAATATTCATCTTTGCACTCTGAGGCGAAGATATTCATCGATTAAGTCAGTATTCATTTAAACACTGTTCATCTTTGCTTCTGACCAAAAAGATATTCTTGAAAATCATTCATCTTTCATCTTTACTGAGGCCAAAGATATTCAATAATATCATCATTTAAGGCGAGGATGATGAAAATATTTTTTTAAAAAAAGCGAATCGGTGAAACAAAATGTGAGGATTAAGGATTAAGGATTAAGTACTTTGTTTTATCCACGTCAAAAATACCTCAAAAATAATCATAGTGGTGTAAAATTCAAGAATGATCAAAACATGGATACAATCAAAGTTAGTATCGAGAATAGATATTTTAGACGAAAAGAAGAAATTTTATTTTTTAAATTGAATAAATCAGATAGTATCGTGAATTAGTATCGTGAATAGTCTTAGTATCGTGAATAGTAACTCAGACACAAAAGATAGAAATTCCACAAAAAAACATCTTCACGCTTACATGAATAGTACTTGTGAATAGTAACTTCGTGAATAGTAACTCATGAATAGTCGTGAATAGTAACTTCATGAATAGTAACCCGTGAATAGTAACTCATGAATAGTAACCCATGAATAGTAACCCAGAGCATGAAAAAGTTCCAAATTTGATAAAACTTTGAGATCAACATTTCGATTATAATGATATTGAAGAAATAATATCATTCTGAAAAAAATAATATCACTTACCTCGAAAGAAGCGACTTATTTGAATTTGGAATATAGTCTTGAACAGGGAACTTGCAAGTATAGCAATACTCAAAGTATACTCAAAATACTCACAAGAATACGCTCGATAATATAGAGAGAAAACTTGATTTACGGTGTGATTTTCAATTCTAACCTAAGCACCTATTTATAGGAAAATGCTTAGAACAAAGCGAAAATTTAATAAAATATTAATATAATATATATTAAATTTCTCGCCCTCGACCATCTGACCATCTGAATTCAGCCACTAATAATGACAAAAAACAAAAAAACGTTTTGTTATTAAAATTAATTTAAACTTTCAAAAATCGATTATTTGAACTCCAGAACTTCAATAATTCATAATAAATAGCCCTTTCATCAGAAAATTTGAATCTCGCGAGTTTTTATAGGAAATTCAATTCTCTACAACTTTGTAGAAGAAAGTTTTCCAAATTCCAAGCAGAAATCGAAAGAAATCACAAGCAGGCGATTTTACATTTATAATCAAATTTCGATCGATAAATGGGGTCCGCAAGCATGTTTAACATGTTTTAAACATTTATTGCAACAAAAATACTCTTCCTCCTCGTATACTCATATATCCCACATTCGTTGTAAAAATATCACCATTAATATATTATTAAAATAATATATTTAAATGAATTATTTTATCGAGAAAAAGATAAAATATTAATTTTCAACAATTGTCATTTTAAAATTTTCTCCATCTATATCCACATAAAATCAATATTTTCCTCATCATATAAATCAATAATTAATTATTCACAAATAATATTACTGAGAATCACTGATATTGTGACGAGGGCGGTTCAGGAAAGAGGGGCTTTCGATAAAATTTCTTCTTCTTGGTGGCATGATTAGGTGACAAACCTCTCCTTAGAGCGAGAACTTTCTAGACATTGCCAATAATGTTATCTAATAATATTATTAGGATAATATGAATTATTGCTTCGATAATGAAAAATCTTGTGTAATGACAATTATTGAAACAATGACAATATAAAATATCAACCTTGACAATTATTAACTCGATAAAATCTTTGAGCGTAATTCTGTAACCATTATTGAGTAGTGCCTTCTTACGTAAGAATCAATAATTGGTGCAATCTGGTGTCTTCTTCGACAACAGCGTATTAGTGTGTTTTAACCATAAGGGTATTCAAGCGATAATACTTGGTAACAACTTCTGGTAGTTATTTAAAAACAACTTATATTTGTCGTTTTCTTCATCCAATCGCTTTTAGTTATGGGGCCCACACATGGGCTGCTTGGTGGTCGTCACGAATATTCCCAACGATGCGAATATTCCACGACGAAGCGAATATTCCCGAAAATAATGAATATTTTATAACCACTTGCTTATTTTGAAATATTTGCGTATTTAACCCTTAACTATCCACATTAATCAAATCAACCCTTACTATTTCAAAATAATAAATAAAGGAAATTCCTTTTTATTTAAAAAAAATTTGGGGTCTTACACTTTCTTTCACCGTTTCTCTTGGGAAATGAGAACATAAATTTGAGACGAGTCGGGGAGCAAGTAATGGTCGAGAGGATAGCATTAGTAGTCCTCACTATTACGTGAAATAGTGTGATAATAGTTGTAATGAAGACTCCTTTTGAGTTTGTATAATATCTAGTAGACAATATTTGTATTCAAACTCACGGTTTATGTCGTATTATACCACGACAGTTAGGTTACTAAGTTGTATTTGAATTTATGTACCATGTAAGTGGCGACCCAAGATGGGTGACGTATACCTAATTTTGGGGCGCCACAAATGCTATCTTCGGGACCATCACTCGTTTCCCACTCAAATCCGGCTATATTCTCATTTCTGAAGAGAAACGGTGAAAGAAAGGGTGAGCTCAACTAGCTCGATAAGAAATATTATGACTAAGATAATGCAAAATAAATTATCAATAGTCTTGACAATGTTAAGCGATAAAATACAATAAATAACCGGTTTAAGCTCACGTGAATCTGATCCATTAAAAGAGTCAGTAGAAAATAAAATCTACTATCTTTTATGATTTTAAAAGGTTTTCATCTTTGTTATAAATTTGAGACTCAAACTTTAATAAATAATCCACATCATCGAATCACCCCGCACTCTGGCCGAGGATATTCTTTAGTATCGCGATCACAATTATTCACCGCACTACGGGCCGAGAATAGTTGTGTATTCATTAATGGTCGTGATCATGCCAACAATCATCCATCAATGCACTACTGACCCTTTGAGAATTTTTTTTACCACATCATTTGTAACATTACGGTCATGATTACACCGAATAATCCCTGGTCATAATCATACCAAGTCCATCCATGCTCTACAGGCCACAGATGACTTTAAAAAAATATAAACATGAGGATGATGACAATGATATAAGAATTCAATAAAACAAGTTCAAGAATTATTTTATCCAGGAATTATTAACGTCCAAATTGTCAACATGATACTGCTTTGTAGAGTAAAATTCAAGAATGATCAGAAGAATATTTCCATGAAAAGATACTGGATGAAACGCAAATATCAAGGATATTCTACTAATTTCATGGAGTATAGAAGTCAAAGTTTTAACTTATTTGGGTATAAATAAGAATGGAATAACAAAAGAAATCACCGTGCATGCGGTGCCCGCATGATGAGTTATTCAAGCGAGAATAATAATAACGGAACGAGGTCGGGTGAAATTCACACAAAGCGGGATGTTCAGCGAAGAATAATAAAGATGGAACGGATCCGGTGTAAAAACACATGAGATAGGATATACAATGAGAATAATAGAGGCGGAATAAGTCCAGGTGTAAAACACATGAACGGGATGTTCCAAATGAATAATAATAATAAAGGCGGAACCCGGTCAGAATTGTAAAAACATGCAAGAGCAGGATGTTCCAACAGAATAATAGAAGAATGTCACCAAGTATAGGGTAAATGGCGTATCTAAAAGTTATTCAAGCAGAATAATAAGCAATGGAATAACATAAGGATTTCACCAAGTATAGGGTATCTAGCGTATCTGAGTTATGTATAGGGTATGCCACTTTTACTGAGTTATTCAATGAGAATAATAGTGAATGGAATAACAAAAGTTCTTTTCAAGAAGAAGAATAACACCCCTACTACCGTAAAAGAACTGAATATAGAAGTAGTGAAGTAGCAGAATACTCTTCTTCTTTTCTATAACTTTCTCTCTATAACTTTCTCTATAATTTCTCTCTCAGAGTTTCAATGAATTCGTAAAAGAAAATAATGAAGGAATGAGCTTATTTATAGGAAAATGGAATGCATAGTAACTAATCCATGAACGGTCCAGTTGATTTACTTTAATCGGACGGTCCATATTAAAAGCAAAATCTTTTAAATAAAATATAATATATTCTATTTATATAAAAACATTTTACTATGCAAACACTACATGCAAAACAACTATGCAAAACACTATGCATAATAAAATATAATATATTTTATTTATAAAATAACTTTAATAAAGTATTACATTTTATATAAAAGATGTTTACATTTTATTACGTTAATAATACGAATAAAACAAAAGCGTCATTATCATTATAATAATTCATATTATTAATAATCGACAATAATGGAATCAAACCGTAGTGACTTCTCACATAAGCATCGATAATCAATACAGGTGTCTTCTATGCAACCACCTGGCGTATTATTGTACTTTTACTACTAAAGAGTAGTTTAATAAATATCAACGGTAAAACTTCCGCCCGTTATTTCAATAAAATATTTTTGTCTTTTCTCAATCAAACAATAATTACATTGTAGGGTCCACCAATGATTAGTAGTTATGCGAATATTCCTCGCTAAAACCGAATATTCCCTACCAATCGAATATAATATAACCAACTTTGCATACTTTGCAAAATTTATAAATATTACCCACAACTATAACATTATATCAAATTATTCCATAATATTCAAAAATAATATTTATAGAAAATTCATCTTTATTTATAAAAAGTGAGGGTCTTACAACAAGTTCAAGAATTAATTTATCCAAGAACCCGATAACGTCCGAGTTATCAACAAGATCTTATTTTGTAGAGTAAAATTCAAGAATGATCGGAAGAATATTTCCATGAAAGATCTTTGGATGAAACTTGAAATATCAAGGATATTCTACTAATTTCATAGAGTATAGAAGTCAAAGTTTTAACCAATTTGGGTATAATCAAGAATGGAATAACAAAAGAAATCACCGTAAATGCGGTACTTCAGCGTAGGCGAGAGTTATTCAATGATAATAATAATAACGGACCAGTCGTGGTGAAATTCACGCAAGCAGGATGATCAATGAGAATAATAAATCTTGAATAATAAACAATGGAAGCGGTCAGGTGTAAAACACACAGCGGGATATTAAGCGAGAATAATAAATGCGGAATAATAAGCAATGGAACCGGTCGGTGTAAAACACATGACGAGGATATTCAATGAGAATAATAAAGAATGGAATAATGAAGAAGATCACCAAGTATAGGGGATTAAGCGTATCTGAGTTATTCAATGAGAATAAATAAGGATGGAATAACATAAGGATTTCACCAAGTATAGGGTATCGCAGCATATACGAGGTTATGTATAGGGTATACCACTTTTACGAGTTATTCAGCGAATAATAATGAATGGAATAAGCTGAAGTTCTCTTCGTGAATACAAACGAATAATATCCCTTACGAATTGTCTGACAAATAATACCCACTACTAGTAAAAACACTTTGGATATCAAAGTAGTGAAGTACGAGAATACTCTTCTTCTTCTCTCTATAGAGATTTTCTCTATAGCTTCTCTCTATAATTTCTCTCTCTAGAGTTTCGGTGAATTAGTAAGAAAATAATGAAGGAATGAGCTTATTTATAGGAAAATAAAATGCATAGTAATTAATCCATGAAGCGGTCCGGATTGATTTACTTTAATCGGCGGTCCATATTTAAAGCAAAATATTTTAAATAAAATATCATATATTCTATTTATATAAAAACATTTTACTATGCAAACACTATGCAACACTATGCAAAATCTTATGCAACATTATGCGTAATAAAATATAATATATTACATTTATAGAATAACTTTAATAAAGTATTACATTTTTATATAAAAGATGTTTACATTTTATTACGTTAATAATCTGAATAAAATAAAAGCGTCATTATCATTATAATAATTCATATTATTAATCGTGATAATGGAATCAAATGAGTGACTTCTCACATAAGCATCGATAATCAATCAATCTGGTGTCTTCTACTATGCAACCACACGTATTCTTGTACTTTTACTCTAGGAGTAGTTCAGCGATATCAGCGGTAAAACTTAATAGATTATTTCAATAAAATATTTTTGTCGTTTTCTCGATCAAACAATAATTACATTGTGGGGTCCACCGATGATTGAGTAGTTGTACTAATATTCCTGCTAAACCAAGATATTCCCAGACCAATCGAATATAATATAACCACTTGCATACTTTGCAAAATTTATAAATACTACCCACAACTATAATATTATCTCAAATTCACACCATAATATTAAAAATTATTTCGACAAAATTTAAATCTTTATTGATAAAATCTGGGGTCTCTGATCTCCCCTCCTTATGGAATTTCGCCCCTCGAAATTAGAAGTGCGTACTGATATGATAAAGAGGTGAGGATACCTTGAATACTTTTATCGTTGAAAACATTAAATTCATCTTTTGCAATCCTAGGCGAAGATATTCATTAACAATTCATCTTTGCACTACGGTGCCAAAGATATATAATATATGTGTAAAACCAATAATCTTTGAGACTCGACTTAATAGTATCCACAACCATGAATTATCCATGCACCTTCTTGGTAAGGATATTCGTGTTTTCAATTCTGGTCATGATTATCTTAGAATAATCCGTGGTCATAATCATACCAAGTCTATCGATACTACTGACGAAGATGACTTTTACCACATCCATGAATTAATATTTCATTCTTTGAGACTTAGCTCGATAATTAATCGTATCATCGAATCATCCACGCACTTCTGGGCCGAGGATATTCATTAGTATCACGACCACGAATTATCCATACACTACGGCCCCAAAGATAATCGTGTATTCATTAGTATCACGACCACAAATTATCTATGCACTACTGACCGAAGATAATCGTGTATTCATTAGTATCACGACCACAATTATCCATGCACTACGACCAAAGATAATCGTGTATTCATTAGTATCACGACCACAAATTATCCATACTACTACCAAAGATAATCGTGTATTCATTAGTATCACGACCACAAATTATCCATGCACTACGGACCGAAGATAATCGTGTATTCATTAGTATCACGACCACAAATTATCCATGCACTACGGCAAAGATAATCGTGTATTCATTAGTATCGCGACCACAATTATCCATGCACACTACGGCGAAGATAATCGTGTATTCATTAGTATCACGACCACAATTATCCATGCACTACGGCCAAAGATAATCGTGTATTCATTAGTATCACGACCACAAATTATCTATGCGCTTCTACGACCAAAGATAATCGTGTATTCATTAGTATCACGACCACAAATTATCCATGCACTACTACCAAAGATAATCGTGTTTTCAATTACGGTTATGATTATGCAAAACAATCACAGTCATAATCATACCAAGTTCATCTATCTTACTACAGAGCCATGAGATGACTTTCAAGCATAATATAAACATGAGGATAATGATATAAAGAATCAATCAAATGAGATAAAGGATAAATATTAAACATTTATAATATAATTTATCCGAGATTCAAGAATATCCCCATGTTATCAATCACTTAATAATCTCATAATCTAATATCATTAATATTATAACAATATTTTAATCACTTCTTAAATTTATAAACAATTTATCTCAATTGTTTACTTTTTACCATATAATGCATTTAATCATTCAAAAATGCCATACTCATAAGATATCATCACCAATTATCAAATCCTCAAAACAAAATATGCATATACTACATATAGGATTCTCAGCCATAAAATCCTATTTTCAACTTTTATTCTTCACATAACATATTTAACTCATATGTTCAGTAACTAAACTATTTTTATGAAAAATACCAAATCAGTCCCAAAAATATTTCTATTCTGGGATTTAGCATAATATAGTCCCATAATGAAAATATATTTTTCTCGAATTTTTAAAATTCATTTACTATTTTTCAAAAATCAATTTCTAATTAATTCCTTAAGAAATTAGCTACCTCAAGTTTAACTCCAAAATTCCCAAATCTTGACAGGACCTTACACATGTTAACGTGAGCTTCAGTTTAAATTTCATGGTCATCGGAGTTATAGAACTCGGTTATAGCATTTTAAATCGAAAAACCTAAATATTGAAATAGTCATAACTTGCTCATTTTAAGTCAGAATGAGCTCATTTTTGGACAGGAGGTACTTTATACCATATACCTTCATGTCCCAAAAGGCCAGAATTTTTCTCATAATTTAAGTGGCCGAAACAGCCCCTCTAAAATCATGGCAGCAGCTTTTTCGATTTTTTGCAGCTTTGCACTCCTTTGCTAAAATCAGTCCACACAAAAATCTACAACACCTTTTCCAGTAATTCCACTTGTATTAGTTAGGTAACTCATAGATCTAACTCTAGGACTTGACCACACTCAAAAATTCAAAATATAATAGGAGATATGGTCCATTGAATTTCATGTTACGTTTTTCACCAAAATCTGATTTTCAACTCTTTGTGATTTCTAAAAAACTTTCATGTTTTCACATACTAACCAACATAACTCATCATAAAACTTACTAATACTTCATACACCCATGATTTTCATCAGTTCTATACTTTTATTATGACTTTCATCATAATTCACGTAAATAGTTCCTTTTAGTTGAAAAAATATTTGAGGGTTTAAGAAATGGGTTTTGTACTGGGGTCAATACGAAATTCGATTTCACGCTCTAAGTAGGCTAAGAAGTCTTTAAGAATACACCAAGAAATTTATTAATAATAGAAATATCATTCAAAGCGTGACTCTCATCCAAGACTTGGATAGAGTCGTCACATTGATACCAGCTGTGACTTCTATCCCTTAACCTAGATAGCACCTCACAATGATACCTATAAACTTGCCATCTTCATTCACGATGTCGCCTTCTGAGAAGCCACGGCCGGTGCATTCCACACAAGGAAGTCAACAACGAAAGGTTCGGGGCTCTTTACTTATGGCTTGATATAATGATAATTGACTTTAGTAGTTTGGTTACTTGAATTCGCACAATGGGTTGGTTATGAATGAAAAGCTAACAACCTTTACGAAAAGCATGATGAGTAGTTAACCAATTGATTCCTAAAATCATATCAAAGGCAAGTATTTTCAAAAGATAAGATCGACGAGTAGCGTTGAAAGTGTTTATTTGAATCAAACAAGATTTAAAAAGCAAGTAGAGGATACAAAGGCTCCTACTAACGAAGTTTCAACCGATAAGTCAAAGTCTAACTTCTCCGAGTCAAATTTAAGCGTTGAACACAACTAGGTGAAATAAAATAGTGGGTAGAGGCGGTATCTAACACGGTATAGACTTGTGAAAGCTTATGATTAACTTACCGTGATAATTTTATTTAGGTTCACAAATCACGAGAGAAAAAACTCTCTCTTAAACTACTAGGCTTTGGTTTATGCAGGGATGACCTTTGGTGCCTCCACCCTAGTTGAATTTGTCTTGATAAGCGACAAAATCGAGCTAAGTGACCTTCTCTTCCACAATTATAACATGCTTTGGGCGGCATAATAGCGATTCGGATGATGTGTCCCTCTCCTCCGCATTTGAAGCATATGATAGGTGGTCGTTCTCCTTCCTTAACAACGGTCTTTGGTCTTTGACGTCTTTCCATCATTGTTGAATTTCCTCTTCTTGAAATTTCCATTCCTATTATCTTGGTCATGGTTACCCATAGAAATGATAATTTCCCCACGATGGTTATCGTTGTTAGATGGCCGATTCTTACCGAGATCTGATTATTATTGTGTTGTTGGTCGTTACCTTTTGGTTGTCTTTGACTCATTATCGCTCTCCGATAAGCGAGCCCTATTCACAATATCGAATACAAACAAAGTTTATGAGAAATTAGGTATTGGCGTATATCGGGTTTTGAACCTCTTAAAAATATTCGCGTCATTCGCTCCTCATTATCGACCAAATGGGATGCAAACAAGAGATAACTCGGCAAAGTTAGCCTCATCTTTGTGACACGGTCGTATTATTTTGCTCCGACGATAAACTCCACCTCCTTCGTGTGGCGAATACTTTCGAGGAAAGTACTTGTCGTTGAACGACTCTTAGAACTTCTCCCGAAGACATCTTGAGTATGTCGATGCAGTACGTTTTCTGATTCCCACCGATGTCTGCCTCTTCACTATAACATAAAGGTGGCAAATGGAACCTTTTTGCTCTCGAGCATCCCAAGACATCAAATATCTTGGTGATCTGCTTTAACCACGTCTCGCCTTAAGTGGTTACGGCTTTCAAAAAAACTCCGGTGGTCCCGGCTCCTTGAAGCGCTTAGCGGTGGCCGGCCAGTGGGTTGCCATTATTTCACTGCTTTATGAGCGAGAGTCGCTTCGTCGATGTTGTATGAATTCTAAAAACTCCTAAGCGTCTGCGTCGTTCGTCATTTGATCGGTGTTGTTGTTTCTGGGAGGATTATCGCCATCTGCCGCACATTATCCACGATTATTGATCTATGGAGACTCAGCGGTCTCTCTGTGCTCATTGCTTATCTCAACATTTTGGATGCCATTTTCAAATCACGCCACAAAACAAGGGTTAATTAACGTGTCACATATTATCCACATACAATCGACGTGAGCCAATTAAATACCAAATAAACTTAGGTAGGTCATACTTAGCGAAGAAATTTCGTCTCTCCTCCCTAGTTCTTATCTCACATCTTAGCCGAGGATCATATCCCTAGGCTCGATACCTGTTGTGGCGCCCCAAAATTAGGTATCGTCACCCATCTTGGGTCGCCACTTACATGGTACATAAATTCAAATCTGACTTACTAATATAAGCGTAGGTGTATGATACGACGTAAGCTGTGAGTTTGGATACAAATATTGTCTACTAGATATTATACAAACTCGAAAGGAGTCCTCATTACAACTATTATCACACTATTTCACGCAGAATAGTGAGGACTACTAATCTTATCCTACGGACCATTACTCAGTTCCCGGCTTCGTCCCCGGTATGTTCTCATTTCACGAAGAGAGAAACGGTGAAAAGAAAGGGTGAGCTCAACTAGCCCGATGAAGTATTATGACTAAGATAATGCGAATAAATTATCATTAGCCTTCAACGATGTTAAGCGATAAAATACTGATAAACAATCGGTTTAACTACGGTGAATATGCAATCCATTAAAAAGTCAGTAGAGAATAAAATCTACTATCTTTTAGGTTTTAAAAGGTTTTCATCAATTTTATCTCTCGAGACTCGAATTTTAATAAATAAACCACCACATCTAATCATCCATGTGTACCGCGGTCGAGGATTTTCATCAAATTATCGATGGTCGTGACTATCTTAGAATCACCACAGTGGTCATAATCATACCAAAAACTATCCATCAACGCATTCACAGAGCCCTTTGAGGACTTTTATCACATCATTTATAACAAGCCATGATTATAAGAATGATCCTCGGTCATAATCATACCAAGTTCATCTATGCACGTAAGGCATAGATAACTTTCAACATAATATAACATGAGGATGATGATGATGACAATGACATAATAATTGATAAAACAAGTTCAAGAATTAATTTATCCAAGAACCAATAACGTCGAGTTGTCGACAAGATCTTTGTTTTGTAGAGTAAAATTCAAGAATGATCGGAAGAATATTTCCATGAAAAGATCTTTGGATGAAGCGCAAATATCGAGGATATTCTACTAATTTCATGGAGTATAGAAGTCAAAGTTTTAACCATTTGGGTATAATAAAGAATGGAATAACAAAAGAAATCACCGTGCATGCGGTGCCCGCATGAGGCGAGTTATTCAACGAGAATAATAATAACGGAACGGTCGGTGAAATTCACACAAGCGGGATGATCAGCGAGAATAATAAATCTTTGAATAATAAACAATGGAAGCGAATTAGGTGTAAAACACACGAGACGGGATATTCAACGAGAATAATAAATGCGGAATAATAAACAATGGAACCCCGGTCAGGTGTAAAACACACGAGACGAGGATATTCAACGAATAATAAAGAATGGAATAACGAAGAAGATCACCAAGTATAGGGGATTCGCGTCTGAGTTATTCAATGAGAATAAATAAGGATGGAATAACATAAGGATTTCACCAAGTATAGGGTATCTGGCATATCTGAGGTTATGTATAGGGTATACCACTTTTATGAGTTATTCAAGCGAATAATAATGAATGGAATAATGAAGTTCTCTTCGTGAATACAAACGAATAATATCCCTTACAGGTCTGACAAATAATACCCACTACTACTAGTAAAAGACAACTTTGGATATCAAAGTAGTGAAGTACGAGAATACTCTTCTTCTTTCTCTCTATAGATTTTCTCTCTCTATAGCTTCTCTACATAATTTCTCTCTACAGAGTTTCAAATTGAATTCGTAAGAAAATAATGAAGGAATGAGCTTATTTATAGGAAAATAAAATGCATAGTAATTAATCCATGAGCGGTCCAGATTGATTTACTTTAATCGGCGGTCCATATTTAAAGCAAAATATTTTAAATAAAATATCATATATTCTATTTATATAAAAACATTTTCTTATGCAAAACTTTATGCAACACTATGCAAAATACTATGCAACCTTTATCGTAATAAAATATAATATATTACATTTATAGAATAACTTTAATAAAGTATTACATTTTTATATAAAAAGATGTTTTACATTTTATTACGTTAATAATCTGAATAAAATAAAAGCGTCATTATCATTATAATAATTCATATTATTAATCGTGATAATGGAATCAATGGTGACTTCTCACATAAGCATCGATAATCAATCTGGGTGTCTTTCTTGTATGCAACCACACGTATTCTTGTACTTTTACTACTACCGAGTAGTTCAGCGGTATCAACGGTAAAACTTCCGTAGTTATTTGATAAAATATTTTTGTCGTTTTCTCGATCCAAACAATGAATTACATTAATGGGTCCACTGATGATTGGTAGTTATACGAATATTCCTCGCTAAACCGAATATTCCCAGACCAATCGAATATAATATAACCACTTGCATACTTTGCAAAATTTATAAATACTACCCACAATTTATAATATTATCTCAAATTCACACCATAATATTAAAAATTATTTCGACAAAATTTAAATCTTTATTGATAAAATCTGGGGTCTCACAAAGGGTAAATATGTCAAAAACAAAATAAAACATAATAATAATTTAATAAAATCAAACCAAATCAATTTCTCATCCATTTAGTCGAACTAAACAAAATTAATTAATTAATCAAAAGAAAAAACCAAATATGAATCAAGCTAAAATCAGATGGAAAAATCATCGATAATCATGAATCCAGACAGTGGTTTCTGTCCTGAAACCAAAACTTTTCATAGCCTCCGGCCACCGGTCCCCCCTCCCACCAGAAACAACCCCACTCTCCACAGCTTCCTACTCTCTCTCCTCCAAACTCACTTCCCCGGCGGGCTCATTTGCTGCTCATCGACTTATGCCGTGTGGCGCGTCTCTACTCCGAAGTTCACTCGCTAACGAAAAAACCTAGCCTATATCGCAAAACCTAATCGGCCTCTGCTTTATCATTGAAAGAACGATTAGAAACAGGAAAAGCATTTAACCCCAAAATAACTCCCCACTATTCATCATCTTCTTCTCTCCAAACAAAATAATCTATATAAATTAAATTTTCAAAAACAAAATTATCCATAAACCCAAAATCATATAGATCTTTGCTACCCAAAATCATAGATCTTTGCTACTTTTTAGACCAAAGAAGAGCGGCGATGATTCGGATCATCAAAGATCGAACCCCAAAACCTTTAACCCCAAAACTCCACCATTCAGGTTCATAACTACAAAATCCACACTCGATTCAAACCCCATACCAATCTTCTATAGAGAAGCCCCCAATATCTAAAAGCCCTCGAATCTTCTTCTTCAGCGGGGTCTTCTTCTTCTTGTGCCATTTCTTCATCTTTCTTGATGAGATTTTGTATTTTCAAGATAAAATAGAGAACAAAATAAGAAGAAATTGAGCGAAAATCTCAGAAATCGAACGAAAATAAGTTTGAGTTCTTATAAAGGTATTGGAGGCAATGATCGCGAATTGTTAATAACATGAGTTTTATGGAAGTGGGTTTGTTGTTTGGTTCGGTTCGTGTACTACTATGAACAAAATGTTTGGTTTTTGACTTTTTTAGTTAGTTAGTTGTTTTTTTACATCTTTGTCCTTGTAATTCTATATAATATTTTAAATCAAATATAAAATGAATTTTTTATTTAACACATCAGCATTGACTTGCCACGTGTTCAAGCCATATAATTAATTTCTGATGTGGCAATTCAATTGAACTTTAGTGGAAAAATTAAAAGTTTAATCATCTGATTGACAAAATTGAAAGATGAATCACCGAAGTAGAATATGACCTATAGTTTAGAGTAGTAATTTATATTTAAGCCTTTTATTTTTATTCAGAAGGAGATGGTGATTCCGTGATTTTTGTAAAGAAAAATTGGGATAAGCATTTTAAATTATGAGGATTTGAATAGTTGGAGCAAGTAAAACTCAATAATGTGAGTTTAGTTGACTTTATTATTTTCTGTGTATTAATTTTCTAAATTCCCTATTACATTCTTCCATTTATTTGTATTGATGCGTATATAAGTTTAATAATAATATATCTGTTCTAGGAATGAATGTTTTATTTATAAAGAAAACATTTAATAGAGGCACAAAGTCTTCTATGTAATTTTTACTCTTTCTGTTTCTTAATATAAATCGTTTTAGATAAATATTTTTATCTTTTAATATTTGTCGTTTTAAAATTTCGAATAAGCATTAATTATTTAGTTTTCAATATTAACCCAAGTATTAAATATAACTTTGATTCTCTCACTATTTTTTGTCCAATAAATAACACTTTCTTTTTCTAATACAAGGATAATATAAGCCGCTGATATTATATTTAATGTTATACAATAATTTTCTTAATATTTATGCACAACTCTAAGGTGGTGTTTGATAAAAACTGAATGAATCTAAATCTAAATCTAAATCTGAATTTGAATGAAAAAATTTATTTGACAATTAACATGTCTGAAACATCTGATTAACATATTTTTATTATTTCACTCCTCTAAAAAAATTCAAAATTGTTATAAATGTATTTTATATTAATTAATATAATAGTTAATATTATAAAAAAAAACTCCATTCAGCCAAAAAAATGACACTAAACCATTCCGTTCAAATTGTCTGAATGGCTGACCTGATTCAGCCTTTCAGACAAATTTTTTCCCCAAAACAAACGTAATTAATAGCTGACCGATTCAGCCATTCAGTTATTTAAATCTAAACAAACAGCCCCTAAAACAACTTAACTTATACTCCCTCCGTTCCTAAAAGACTGTCGTTTTAAAAGAAAAAGTTTGTTTTAAAAAGTTTGTCGTTTACAACTTTCGAGGAGAATAAATTATTTACTTTCCTATATTACCCCTACCTTCTCTCATTTTCCCAATAAATTTTCTCTCTTGTATTAATAGTTTTCAATTTCCCATAAAGGGGTAGTGATGGAATTTCAAACAAATTTTACTTGGTAAATGACACTTTTTTAATCCATGTGCCAAAACTTTAAACGACAATCTTTTAGGAACGGAGGGAGTAGTATTAAAACACCGAAAGAATAGTATCTACTCCCTCCATTCCTATATGTAGGTCGTTTTAGACTTTTTTTTGTTATTCTTAATTATATGTCGTTTGTGGTTATCTAGGAGAATCGATCACTATTTTTCTCAAATTACTCCTTATTACTCCACCTAATTTTTTGATCCATATTTATGAGATAATGTGAGATGAAGGGTATTATAGACAATTGATAATATAATTAATGCTTTTCAATTATTTTCTTAATTTCATCTTGTGCGTCTAAAACGACCTATATTAAAGAACGGTGGGAGTAACATTTATTATATACCTGCTGAGTTTCCATAAGTTATAGCCTTAAAGGGATCGGAGATGCATTTATTTATATTGACCCTTAAGGGAAATTCAAGTAGATTTACAATTATGATTGTCACAATTAAACGATTGTGATTGGAGTTAAAGAAATGGATAAATGGTAAAACTATCCTATCGTAAACTAGGTCCCACACATTTATCCGAAATTTCATTTAATAACATTTGTTAATTAATAAAAAGAAATTAAAAGTTATGACATTTAAACAAGCAATTGTCTTAGACATATAATTTAATGTAGTTATTACAGATCCTTCATTTTTGTTTACATATAATTTGTCTTTTTATATAATGCACTTGAGATGAGAATTTTTAGAAAGACCGTTTAGGTGAGAATCTTAACCCAACTCAAAATTGTTGACTCATTTCAAACCTCAATTTAATCTTAAAAAATAAATGATATACATATCGATAAATATGTAACGAAATTAAAATGTGATTGATGTAAAAGTTTTTGTGATATGATAAAATAAATTAAAATGGGACAATTTTTAATACCTACCAATCACATATATACATACATATACGTTACAATTATAATTAAATTGAAATTTTTTAGGACACATATCAAAACTCTTTAGTCTTTATATAGCAAACACTAATTAGTGGCATCAATCAATTATATATATATATATATTCCAAAAGCAAACGGCTCTTGTATATATTCCAACTATTTTTTGTCCAAAAAATAATATCCCGTTGTCTTACTGGTTCAACTCATTTGGTATTTGGTAAAGAAGAAGACTGTATTAGAATAGTAAAATATAAATGACTATAATTTCTCTCACAGAGTATTTAAATTATAAGATCTCATCAAGGTATTGAATTTATTTACATTAATGTTTACGCTTCATCAAATGATCCAATATTACTTTTATCTATATGCCAGCGGGAGAGAAATTATAATAAAAATTACAAACAAGAAGGGACCTTTTGTAGTGAATGGGTTGGGTCATGGGTGTGTCGCTACATATTTTAGACTCATTTCATTTGTAAATTAATTAAAATTGAGTACAATCCAACTCAAAATAAAATAAAATAAAAATTGAGAATATTATGGACAATTTCGTTCGGTCAGTCATTCAGTGCGTTTATTTTGAATAAAAATCACCTGAATTGCTGAATTAGTCAGATTTTTGAGCTGAATGATTTTTTGGTTTAATGAGCTAAATGACTGCTGAATGAAGTATTTTATATTTAATTTTTTTTTATAATATTAACTATTATATTAAGTAATATTAAATAAATTTACAACAATTTTGAATTTTTTCAGAGGGGTAAAGTAATAAAAATCTATTATTCAAATATTTTAGACATGTCAATTATCAAACAATTTTTTTTATTCAAAATTCTACTTCATTCAGATTACTTAAATATTTAAAACTATTCCATTCAGTTTTATCAAACAACCTCTAAGAAGGCGTCAACACCGGTCCTCGTTTGCCAATTTTAATTCGCTACCATTAGTGACACTGATCAAATTGAGTTTTTTACACCAATTTTATAATGGATAAATATAAATATAAAAAAAATAAAAAACACCCAAATTTTTGTTACAATTGCAATTCACAAACCCTTTTATAATCCTAGTCAAATTCCCTTGTAATTAATATTAAGAAAATTGATATTTTCATATAACTTTTTTAATATTTTCACATGAAAAGTATTGCTATATATAAATGTATAGTGACGATTTTTATGTGAAAATATCAGTTTCCAATACTATAAGGTAGGTACCTATCTGCACCCATCTCATGAGGAATTTTTCAAGTGAGATTCACTTTTTGGATGATTAAATGTACAAATTTTTTTTATCCCCAAACAAATGAGATGAAATACATAAAGTGAAGCGTAATTAAGTCATTTAATGAGTTTCATTAGTATAAAATAAATAAAAATATTCATCATTTTATATAATCTTATAGTGGTTAGAAATAAATTTAATTTTTTTTACTCTCTTTTAATTACTTTTATTTTTTTAAATACATTTATAAATTGTATTTTGCTTCTCTTTTGGAGAAGGGAAGAGAAGGAGTATTTTTCTACTGGAGTTGTAGACTAATTAGTTTTATGAAAATGAAACTAGGGTTCGTTAATTTCATGATTTGGATAGGTACGGTTCACAATTCTCAAGAAGACATGCAAACTCAATAATCACGTGGTAGTATTTCCCTTTCTTCTTGTTAGACTCCTGCCGGTCTGCACATACAAATTACTACTAATAAATTTGTATACATTGTTTGTAATATATACGGTACTCCCTCCGTTTTCATAAACTGATTAAATATACAAATTTTTTTATTTTTAAAAGAATTAAATAAATTGCATAAAGTAAAAAAATAAATATATTGTTTAGTGAAGTTTATTAATATAAAAAAAATTATTTATCATTTTATATAATTTTGTGGGATCATTAATGATAAATTTTAAATTTTTTTACTCTTTTTTTCTGTATTCTTACTTTGTTTATCCTTTTGGCTAAGGGATGAATAATTGTTAATTATTGGATTCAAACTGGTGCGTCCATGAGCGGACGACCCTGTGGATATGCATATGGTTTATTGTCTAGATACAATAAACATGTGGGTTAATATCTCTATTTATATATAGGAGTTACATATATTTATATATATATATATATGGGAGTTACATATATTTATATGTGGGAGTTTCACACATTTATTTGGGAGTTATATATATATATATATATATATATCAAAAGCAAAATTAATTAACAAGTACTATTGTCTGTTTGAAAGCTTTGAAGTTACACGAACTGTGGGTATATATTTGGTACGTACTCGTAATAACGTATTAAGAACATTGTTTGTTGAGTTCGTGATTCTAACCTTTCGTTGTTGTTTGTTGTGGACATACGCTTTAAGAGTTAACTAGAAAATGAAAATTTTCCGGTTCATATCCATGTGTGTGTGCTATATATTTTGATAATAATAAATAACACAATTAAATTAGTTTATTTTCTGGAAAAACATATACTACTGGATAAACATATAATTCTCCCTAAATTCCCTATACGGATGCTTGGTGAGAAAGCGTTTTTAAATTGTACAAAGTTCTGAAATCCTTATACTTGCAAGATAAAAGATCATTAAATGACCTAATTCCTTATTTATATTTATCCGATTAATAATCATGAAATATAACTTCAAAGTGTGAATTAAACTGAATGGATTACATTGTAATTGTTGAATTCATTTTAGTCAAAGTAATTAAATTAACACTAAGATATAATTAATTGGCAGGATTGTTTAGTTGCATGGCACCAAAGTCATCAAATTTTATTGGGAGAGGTCCCCGCTTCCGTGCCCGACCGTATCTCGAAAGATTAGTCCTGACTCCTGAACAAACTTAAAATGTGAGTTTGGGGATAAACTAACGAAGATTTGTTCTTGTTTGACACTTGTTGTTTGTTTACATCTGATTGTCTCTTAATGGACTCTCTCCTATTCGCTAAGAGGCATGATGCTGTTTTTTTGTTACATCTGAATGCTTCTTAATCGGTAAGACAGAAAATAAAATCTTAATAATTAAGAGGTACCTCTTAATGAAATTTTTTTGATAATTTTTTTTATATAAATATATTCAATAATATTATGCACTCATCTTTATTAAATTGAATATTTAAAATTATTAAATAAAATTTTATCCTTTTAAATGGTAAAATAGTGTCATTAGAAGACAACTTACTTTTTAGTTATTAAATAATTTTTTAGATTCAGACCTCGATGATCTAATTTATTAAGACATCATAATCATTCAGATCTTAATTCTCAAGTTTATCAAACTCAACCTTAAACACCAAAATTAATCATTTATAAGGAGGAAAATATCCAATTTCCAAGTAACTACTCAAGTGACTGTGGACACAATTAATTAATTATAATCAAGTGTGTAAGAAAATTATATTTGGAGGCAAATACTTTATCAAATACACAGTCAAATATGTAGCGGATGTTAATGGATAGCTTTGATGTGGTGGATTTCTCATTGAAGGTCTGGGACTCTGGGGCATATCCAAAATTTGTAGAAAATTTTATTTATTGGCTGAAATAAGATTATTTTTTTTAATATTGTACACATGCACCTTTTATATAATACGTACACAAAGTGAAGAGAAATCAATAATGTTAATTAAAAATTTATGAATTTGTCTATATTTTAAATTAACTTAAATAATGAAAATAACTCTTATATTTAGAATATAAGTACATTTTATAATTTTTGAAAAACGTATTTGTATGTATTATATTTTTTTTATAATATAAAAAAATGTAAAAATGTCAAATTTTATAGGCTTAAAAAAATTCCAAAATCTCGATCTAACTATACTCCCTCCATTATATACTATTTCTTATTTATTGAAAGTTGGCAATAACAAATAGAAAATGAAGTTGATATTCGCACAACTTATACTACTTGTTGCACACCCATATATAGGTAATTAAGAGACTAATTTACCCCCTTACTACTATATGCCTATTTACCCTTTCAATCCATGTCTATTGCCTAGAAAGCATATTAATATTAAGTAGGGAATCCTTTTTATTCTTCTCAAACTTTTCATCTTTTTATTGATTTATCTTCTATGGAACTTTTTATTTCACAAATACCAAAATGGAGGACAAAATTGTGGATGAAGAGATGTTATGACAATATTGCCCTTCCCCGTGGTGATCCCTACACCACCCCGTAAGGATGGAGAAGGGAGATAGTATTTACTTCTCTCGCTCTAAATAATTATTTACTAACTAAATTAATCTTTATACTATCACATATTTCATAATTAAAATATTTGTCCTTGTGTAAAAATATATATTATTATTATTTGATCTTTCTTAATTTTATCTATATACGCTAAAATATGATTCCTTTTCATGAATGCTTTATTGTAAATAGAATAAAAATTAATTTTATTTATTTATTTATTTAAAAATTCACAAATTTTAATTCTCGTGATAATATAAATATTCATCGTGGGAGTTTAAATTTCATGTGAGGATAGGGATGGGGATATTTTTTAAGTTTTAATCATCGTGGAGAATGGAATGGGTATGGAGAACTTTTATAAGACAGAGGATGGGTGTAGGATGTGTAATCCTCGCCCTTGTCTCCGTCTGGCCTCGCCCCATTGCCATCCCTAGTTATAGTTGAATAGAATAATTGATTTGGTTAATTTCAATTGCATTAAACAAATTTTTGAGCTATTTGAGTTATCCAATCATTATCATAACGCAAGATCTTTTATTACGCCTCAATCACTTAAAACGCGTCCAATCAATGATGAAGTGTATGAGAACGTCATTCTTGGTGAAGACTTCCTCGCTTTAAGTTATACCTCTTCACTCGAATTACCGCCAACCCACCCACTACTACCGACACACCCCCCTTTACTCGATGGGTCCTCGCCGATCGCATGTAGTTTATCCAACGCCTTTGGTCATTTATTACTACCACGTAAATAGATTATGATCCCATCCACATTAATGCGTGGCGGGGTTATTTAGTCAATCGACATGCTTTTTCATCATTACAAGTCAAAGATATAGATATTAAAATGTATCAAAGGATTGATCCGGTGAATTCAACCTTTGGTCTTATAGTTTGAAATGAAAATAATATGATGACCGGGCTTTAATGACTTTCATAGTTCAAATAATAAAGGCCCAATAGAATAATTAAAAGAATAAGCCCAATACACTGGCCTAGTTTTTGAAGAGATAAAATATCAGCAATCCATGACAACATAAATAACAAGATGTTTCTAGTTTTTGTTGAACAAAATGTTTAATAAAACTATAAACAATCCATGATATTTTATCGAGAATCAATAAATAACAAGATGTAATTAAAAAACGATCCATTTAATTCATGAAATGAAATGAAAGGAATTTTAGGGCCCAAATCGAAGGCGCTCATCCATTAAATATCTTTTGACCTTAAACCTGACGCTTCCCATTCAAATTCCAATTATTACTAGCATTTAATGCACCTCCGCTTCTTTAACACTGTAAATCACAAGATAAAAGGATAACTTTACCAAATTTGGCAGTTTTACTGCTCATTTGAAATTCGAGCGCCTTTCTAAATTTTCTCGATCTTTCTCTCTCTCGTAAATCGTCACAAATGGCTTCCCACAACCTCAAAATGAGTTCCCCATACTTGTAACACCCATCGCGTGGTTCCTCCAAACCCTAATCTTCATGAGGGGACTTGCCACGAATCCCAAACAGAAAATCCAAAAACCCCTCCAAGAATACTACACAGAGATGCGGAGCGATTCTCGCATGCTAACACTCCTTCCATCATGGCGAAATTTGAACTAAAGAGGGTTCGAACTTCGGTTCCACATTCAGGATACCCATGCGGTCAGTGGTACCCTGCCTGGTGAGAAGATGTATCAGCGGCATGAAGGATGGATGGCCATCCGGTGACTTTTCTTGGAGAAGGGTTTGGTTCCCTTCATTGTCTTTATAGTGACCTCACTGGGGTTCTTGGGTGTGGGATTTTCTGGTGGGTGCCAAACTCCTACATCCACATTCCGCCTTCGTGGCCTCGTCATGAATTGGGCGTCGAGCCCTCCACGGACTTCTTTCTTCACCGCTTCACAAGATAGTGCAATCCAGGAGAAGGGGTTCAAGGCCCTCGGCAAACACCGTCGCCACTCCTCTCCTCCACCGCCATTTAACAGCAGGGGTGGCGCCACCACCACCCTCACCCCCTCCGCCTCAAAACCACCCTATCATCCGAGCTCGGCGGCTCAAGAGGAGACCTAGGCACCTACATCCCTATCAGACTAGCCCTAACTCGTCTCTCACTGGACCTCTCCACCACCCTCATCTTCACCGCTCTACAACATCGCCACCGGCCTCCTCTTCTCCATTCCATGCCCGTCCAACCCATGAAATCAATCGCCTCCGTTGTTCTATCCGAATCCCTCTCTCTCCCAAATCGCATGCCGCCGGCATCTGTATCTGCTACCACCCTCCTCCTCCTGGCTCCACCGGCCTCATGTCCTTCCTCTACTGCTTTTATCCCCCTCCCCGTCGTCCGGGGCGTTCAGCTCTCCCAAGGCCTCTCCTTTTCTTTCTCCGCCATTAAATATATCGAATTATAATCAAGATTTCGCCGCCAACAAATCAAAGCCCCTCGTCCTGGCTCGGTCTTGACGGCCCTAATTCTCGCAATTTCCTCTCTTTGTTTCCTTACTTTATCAACTGGGTTGGGTGATTTGGGTGATGCAGAACAACCCGTTAGTCCATCGGACCATTTTCAAGGCGTAGAATGAGAATATTGGCAGCTATTCCAGCTGCTCTTATAGTTTTTCTACTCGGCTTAATATTGTGTTTTCTTAGAGATTCTTCAATTATTAAGGACCTTCATTGGGTCCGTCGGAATTTCATTCTTTGAGAATTACGTGGAGGATTGGAAAACTGGGTTTGTCAAAGCTGCCATTCCTCAAATTCCTTTATCGATACTGAATTCAGTGATCATTGTTTGTAAATTGTCTGCCGATTTGTTTCCCGACCGGGAAGTTTCTGTGACCAAAGTTTCGGTGAGTGTTGGAGTTATGAATTTAGTTGGGTGTTGGTTTGGGGCATACGCTTGTGTGCCACAAATTTGGAGGGTTGGCGGGGCAATACCGCTTTGGTGGCCGGAGTGGTATCCGTGGTGTTTTTGGGGTAGGGAAATTGGTGCTGGGGTTGGTTTTGGGAATTCATTTGTGAGGATTTTGGGGCGATTTCAATTGGGATATTAGGGGTGCTGTTGTTGTTTGCTGGGATTGAGTTGTCTATGGCATCAAGAGGTATGAATACTGAATGAAGAGTCTTTTGTGATGTTGGTATGTCTTGCTTTGTGTCACTGACTGGATCTAGTGCTGCATTGGGGCTTTGGCTGCGGCATTGTTGTTGTTTTTTTGTTGAAGTTGAGGCAGTTGGATTGCTCCAGTTTTGGGTTTTGGAAAAATCAAAGTCTGAATCAAAGAATGATGAAGAAGCTAGCCTCAATCTTTAGGAGTTCCAAGTAGGAATATATATTTAATCCCAATTCTATGGTGGATGGTGGTTTCCATCTTTATAATACTTATATCCGAAAAGAGTTGCTTAATTATGGACTCTCTTCTTGGGTGAGCATCTCGCATCCGAACGTTGAAGCTTTAAGAGACTCCGCTGTCAATAAAAGGTGTTGCCTATTGTTCCAAGACATCAAAGGTAATACATCGTAAAGAAAAGAATCGAGAAGAAAGACGTTCGCTTATATTTATTTTGCCAAAAGTAGCTACAATTACGTTTTGAAATTTGTTCTACCTAAATCGTCTTGCCAATCATACTACTGAGTAAGTTAAAGAACCTTGGATTTCAGTGAAAATTTAGGGGTTGGTAACAGTGATTTGCTCAAAATTTAAATTAATGTGACCTTTTTCCTTTGTTACTTGATAATTATAACTTTCAAAATTTGGAAAAATTTCAAGACATGTTAGTGTGCTTACTAAGAAAAAAAAGAAGGAAACATCGTTCAATTTCCGATATTGATATGTACTGAACGCGAAACAATATTACCGCAGAACTAGATCTTTGATGATATAATTAATTCTCTTATTGTGTCATTAATTTGTTCCATAACCCCTATGGATTATGTTGGGTCGTGATATTTCTCCTATTGGACCGAATGGATTGGCCTACATATTGATTAGTCCATCGAGTCTTCATTATTGGGTGTTGACATTATTGGATCTAAATACTTTATTATCTTTATTAAGTCCTTCTAGTATCGGACCCAATCAATTGGGTCGACCCATCATATATTTAAATATCTACATCTTTGACTTGTAATGATGAAAAAGCATGGCCGGTTGATAGAGAAACCGCCGTGCATTATGCAATGTGGAACCCATCGATCAAGGGGTGTGTCGGGTAATAGTGGGTGGCATCGTAATCCGCAAAAGAGAGTATAACTTAGCAAGGAAGTCTTCACAAAGAGTGTACGCTTCTAATACACTTCTTCATTCATAATCACATATACATTGAGAATTATTATTTCTCTCAAGACACTAGACATTATATTCCTCCATTGTTTAACCTTCGTGAACACGATAATCGACTCTCACGCTGAACTATCCCCGTGGAACCGCCGTCGAAGCTTGTGGTGTTTATCGTGTTTTATGCGCAGGATCGAAGCGTCTTATAAGATCCCTGGCGTTAACAATTATGATTCTAATTATGGTAATTTTTCATTCTTTCTGTTCTAAACTAATAAAATTTGGGGTTTAAGAATTTATTATATATTTTAATTGTTTATATATATATATATATATATATATATATATATATAACAATAAGCTTCACTTTTAAAATGGTGTTTGATCAGATCTTAGCAGTTGCTTTCTTAACGATCTTATAATCCACATCTTTGTATTAAGAAGTTCTCTCTGAATAGTTAAGATACAAATATGAATATTCTAAACTATTCAAAAGACCTTTTCATACAAAGATGTGAACTTTTAAGATGCATTAAGAGATGAGTTGTTAAGATGTATTAAGACGAAATCAAACACCGAAAATCACAAAACCAACTTATCTGATATTTTCTATGCAACATGCCAAACCTAGTCTCACTAAAACAAGTTACAATCCAACATTAGATTCCAATGGTTAAATAACAATTTCTTTTTCATCTTACTGTTTAACTCATTTTTTGGTCGTAAATTTTATATTTAATGACTAGATAACAATTGTTTTTCCTTAAAATTTTATCATATTTCTCTAATTTTTTAAAGAATTTTAATATTCATCTTAGCATCGTTTATAGTGCTTATAATTGTTTAAGTTGTACTGCGGTGAAGTGTTTTCATAGGCCACCCAATGTTCAATAATGACAAAGAGTATATGCAATGATTTAAATTTTATAAAAAATACAATTTTAAAGTATGAAATGATACAAAATTTCTAACGTTACACGTGGTTACATAAAATATATTTTTGGTATATTTGAATTATCACGCCACTAATATTATATTTAATTTTAACAAATGTTAGAAATAATTTTTTTTTTCTTAAAACTCGCTATTCAAAAATATATTTTGTTTTGAATTATGGGACGGTGGTGTAAATGGCATGCATTTTACTTTTTTTGCTAATCTTTTGTTTCAATATTAGATATATATTTTTAAAAAGAAATTAAAAACATATCTCTAATATTAGTTAAAAATCCAATAATAATGATATTATAATACATAATCTATCTACAGCATAAATAATTGTATGTAATAAATTTATGTGACTTTATAATTTAAAAATTAAAAGTGTACAACAAAGCCCAAAAATGTTCTTCTCGGTTGCAAAATCAACTCCATCTCCTTGCGATGTATGTTTAAGTCACCAGCTAAATTGCTGAATCTAAAGATATAAAGTATAACACAACTTTAACTAAATTCTTTAATTAAGTTTGAGAGTACATTTGACATCATAAAACTATGGAAAAATAATTTACATATCGACAAATATTTGACGAAGTTGAATTAAAAGTGTATGTGATAAGATAGAATAAGTTAATAAAGTGGGACCCTTCTTTAATTCTTACTTCTTATCTCATGTATACACATACGTCCGAATCATAGTGGAAGTGTATGCAATAAGATAAAATAAGTTAAAGTTAGACATTTCTTAATTCATACTTATGTATGCACATACACGCAATCATAATTCTGATGAAAATTTTCGCATTTATAGTAGGACTCTAAACCTCAGCAGTTGACGCAGTAGTTCAAGGTCACCATGGGGTCACGATGACACCGCAAGCCCGTATGAAAAGGCTGACCAGGATTTGTAGAGATTGGTTCTACTGCGATTGAGAAACTCCCGATTATCAAAAAAAAAATATTCTTAGAAATGGTTGTTTTAAGAATGTATCTCTAGCTTTAATACCGAAAAAATAGGAATTACAACAAGAAATCTATATTCTAGCCCCTCTTTCTTAGATGGTATTTGGGTAGGCTTACGGAGTTATGGGGTGCCATTGTGTTTGGCTTAGAGTTTGGGATATGAAAAGGTGATTCTAAGGTTGGGTTCAGATACAGTTCGAGGGGTGGGTCATTTCCATAAAAAAAGAAAAAGGCATGGTGGATTTGATTCGGTTTGTCAACTTATAGATATTCGTCCATTCCATTCGGATGCAACAAATATGAGGCTATTGATAGTCAGACCAACTTTATGATAATCTCTAACTACACTTTCGTCTTCTTTTACAAGGAGATTTGACAGGTGTTGTGCCCTTAGCCGCTCGCACATGGCCTGGATATAACTTTTTTTTGGGGATTTGTTCCCGTATTTTATTTTACCGACAAAAAGTTATGTTTAACCGGGTAAATGACTCGCTAACATAAAGTTATTCGAATTTAATTCGAAATATTAATTCATACTCGAATTCGAATTGTAATTAAAAAATTCTATTCAGATTCAACTCGAATATTTATTATTCGAATTCGGATCGAATTATATTTAAATTACTCGCGAGCTTCAAATTTAAGCTTAAATTCGAACCTCCACATAATAACTACATTTATAATAAATATAATTATAAATTGAATTTATTATTTTACTTATAAATGAGAAAATATATTTACTATTACACTTTACAAATATAAAATTACAATTACAATTAAAAATAAAATAATAATAATAATAATAATTAATTATCCTTATTTGATTTAATTTTGAATATATTATAACAGGATGTATCGAGTATGTAATCAAATCTGTATCAAATCACAGTCAAGAATTTGAGTAGTTTAAATTTTAAACGAGTCGAGTATAACCTTGTTTAAATTCTACTCATATTTTTATTCAAATAATTTTATATGCTCAGATCATGTTATTAATAAATCCGAATCTCACTTGTATTTTTTTCGAGTCCAACCTGAATCCGGCCTGAATTATATGCAAGAATAATATCACCCCCACACCATGATTAAAACAAGGAGAAAATATTAATAAAAATAAAAAGCAGTTGAGTTCCTACTAATCAAATATAAAAAATGAAAAAATATATATGATGCCTCAAACTTGGACCATCGCAATGTCACGTGGATTGTAGAGCGACAAATAGTAGCACCTTCATAATTAAGGTATTATTATTATTTAATGAAATTTCCTCTATTAATTTCTTTAGCATAGAAATCGCTTATAGGAATAAAAAGAAAAACTAAAAATAAATTAATTGCATTTCTCCTAAATACTACTATACACATGCAAAATTGTCACACCAAAATTAATACTATACTACATCTGTTCCACAAAAATAATTTTCAAAATTATAAATTTCAATTAGTATAAATGAATTAACTAGTCAATAATATTATAAACTATTTAAAATATTAAAGAGCGCGATTCTTTATTCAAAACGTACATATAATTATAAAATGAAATATAAAAAGTGAGCTGGTAAAATTAAATGTTGTTAAAATGAAAGAAAACAATAATTTCCATGTCATCACCTCCATCGTCCTATGCGGGAGTCCCTGAGAATACTTGCAGCTACAGCCAACTTGATGATCATTATCCTCTCCATATAAACAAATCTTGCACGTATTTTAAAATGACAGCATACACCGTGTATTTGTAAGATTAATTCTTTCCATAAAATATTAAATAAATAAATAAATTATTATTATTATAGACAATCATTCTGGTTTGAATGAATAAATGCTGGTTTGAATGTCATATTCCACCTCATTTAAATTACTACTGTTTTTATCTTTTGATTACTCCCTAATTAATTAATTACAACTCCACCACCAAAGTTTCTTCTGTACACACGTTAACGTTAGCTCAGTTTCTCTCTCTCACAAAACCAACCCGCATGAATGTTCCGGCAATACTTCACTACCGCCTATTCCCTTTTGTCCCCACTTCTCTATTTCCCTCTCATTGTTTTTTAGGGTTCTACAAGGGTTTCTCTTTTCTGCCTTCTTCATGATCTGTAAATTCACCTTATGAAAAACAGCTTTCAGCTTCTGGCTCATCTTAATTCTGATTTGGGTCTCTATATATTCTTCTGTCTAAAGAAATTTGTATTGAGCTCTGCTGCTTTTTCATGGCATATCAACCGATTCGGGGAGCTGGGTCGGGTTTGCACTTTTTGAATTATCCGTTTGGGGACACCACTTATACGAAGGTGTTCGTGGGAGGGCTAGCATGGGAAACAAAGAGTGAGACGCTGCATAGTTACTTTGAGAAGTTTGGGGAGATTCTTGAGGCAGTTGTTATCACGGATAAGCATACCGGTCGATCAAAAGGCTATGGCTTTGTGAGTATTTGGTTCAGTTGTTTTGCTGTGTTACTAGTACTGAATTAAGCATATATTTTTGGTCTCCAAATTAGCATCTTTAAGTGCTCCGTAGTAGAATTTGGATCATAATTGACATATGTGATAACTGATAAGTATGGGTCTTTGAGACATACTTGTGTAGCAAACAATATTGTTACATGGTAATTTGGGTAATTGATCAATCTCTATGAAAGAAACAAACTATAAATACGATTTTTAGTTCCATTTTATAATACTTGGAATTTACTTTGTATGCATTTGAATGAATGTTGGAAAGTTTTCATGATAGTATATGTCAACTATGTTACTTCTTACTTTGTTTTAGAATTGTTAATCAAAGAATACTGATAGGTAGTTCGAAGGGGAATTGGTGCACAGAGCACTGCTATAAGGAATGAAGAGCTATGCTATATGGTTAATAGCTTTTTTGATTTTGAACTGAATTTGATATGAAAGAAAGACAGACAGACCGACCCAAGACCCTCTCTTTCTAAAATGAAGGGATCACGCATGGAACATGACACCGGGAGATGAAAAAAGAGAAGGAAACACAAGAGAACACTCGGGATAAAACACTCACACTCAATGGAAATCCACCAAAGAGATAGAGCCAAAGCAAACAAGAACACTTGATTTGTATAAAAATCTCCAAATAACTCAATCTTCGTTGAACTTCACAAGCCTAACCCTTATATAGTTGTCATGGAACATCCCTACAGCCCTAGGTACATGAATTATAATAAATAAACTACTTAATAACATTAATTTAGGGAGGAAGACTATGAGACACAAAAGACCAAATACAATGAAAAAAACATAATTATGCATTGGTATCATTCTCCCACGAATCTAGATTGTCTTCTTCAAAATAAGGAGAAAGATCCACAACATTGAAAGTTGTCGAAACACCATATTCTCCGGGCAACTCCAATTTGTACGCATTTTCCCCGATCCGTTGAAAAACTATGAAAGGACCATCAACCTTGGACTTGAGTTTTCCATGACGCCCTCGAGGAAATCGTTCTTTACGGAGATGAATCCATACCAAGTCACCTTCCTTGAATGCATCGGGTTTCCGATGTTTATTCGCTTGATTTCAGTATTTTTCATTTTGCTTGATAATGCGATCACGGACTTGCTCATGCAACTTCTTGATGTGTCTGACTTGTCTTCAGCATCTCCACTAAAGTGATGAGAAACAAGAAGGGGAGCCAAGTCTAAAGAACTAATAGAATTTCTCCCGTAAACTAATTCAAAAGGGCTAGTTAAGGTCGTTTGACTTAATGTTCGGTTGTAAGCAAACTCAGTTTGAGCCAAAACAATGTTTCCCACTAAGCTTCTCAAAAGATTTCCCAAGCTCCGATTAACCACTTCGGTTTGGCCATCCGTTTGTGGATGATGGGAAGAGCTAAATTGCAACTTTGTCCCAAGCTTTTCTCAAAAGAGTACGCTAAAAATGTCCCACAAACTTTGAATCACCATTCGAAGTTATTGTTTTTGGAACTCCATGAAGTTTAACAATCTCTCGGAAATATAAAGCAACCACATGAGAAGCATCCAAAGTCTTGCTACATGGTACAAAATACGCCATTTTGGAGAACCGGTCCACATCCACCATGATATGTCTTTGTTTCTTTGAGTTCGGGGTAAACCCACCACAAAGTCTAGGCTCACATCTTCCCAAGGAGCTATTGGAACTGGTAAAGGCGTGAATAAATCGATGTTTTGAGCATGACCTTTAGCAATATGACAAATTCGACAACTTTCAAAATGCCGCATATTGTCCCTTTCAAGTTTAGGCCAAAAGAATTTTTCCTCAACAAGAGAAAAAGTTTTATCTCTCCCAAAGTTTCCAGCAAGTCCTCTGCCATGAGCTTCAATAATTATGGCTTCTTTTAAAGAACATTCGGGAATACATAATCGATTCTTCATGAAGAGAAACTCATCTTACATTAAAAAGTTTTGATACGGGCCTTTTAAGCACTCTTCCCAAATCTTCCCTAAGAAAGGATCATCCTTGTAAAGTTCTTTAAAGACTTCAAAGCCTAGGACTTTTAGTTGCATTGTGGTTAGTAAAGAGTGCTTTCGACTTAAAGTATCCGTTACTTTGTTGAGTTCTCCCAATTTATGCTTGATAACAAAATTAAAGGCTTGAAGAAACTGAACTCACTTTGCATGTCGCATGTTGAGCTTGTGTTGTCCATTTATATACCTTAATGCTTCATGATCCGAGAAGAGAATAAACTCTTTGGACACGAGATAACGTTACCAATGCTCCAAGGCTCTAACAATGGCATAAAACTCCTTGTCATAAGTAGAGTACTTTATGCGGGATTTATTCAACTTTTCACTAAAAAAAGGTAAT
Source organism: Panax quinquefolius (assembly GCA_020205615.1). Lineage (NCBI taxonomy): Eukaryota > Viridiplantae > Streptophyta > Magnoliopsida > Apiales > Araliaceae > Panax > Panax quinquefolius. The sequence continues at coordinate 27,785,800 of CM035169.1, read as the reverse complement.
TGGCTTCCCTTCTTTGCTAAGGAACACACCAATACCCACATTTAAAGCATCACAACCAATTTCAAAAAAAATTTCAAAATCTAGGAGTGTGAGAATAGGAGTCTCCGTTACCTTCTTCTTTAAGAGCTCGGAACTTTTTTATGTCTCTTGAGACCGCTTGAAAGTTCCTCCCTTTAAGCATTTGGTGATAGGAGAAATAATAGTGCTAAAACCTTTAATAAATGGCCAATAGAAAGAGGCAAGCCCATGAAAGCTTCGATTATCATAAAGGGAAGAAAGAATAGGCCAACTAATAATTGTTTCGACCTTACTTGGATCCATTTTTATGCTTTCGTTGGAGACAACATAGCCCAAAAAGATGAGGTTATTTGTCAAGAAATGGCATTTCTTTAAGTTGTCAAACAACTTTTGCTCCCTTAGCACATTAAAAACTTGTCGAAGATGTTCCAAGTGGTGATTTTGATTTTTGCTATAAACAAGAATGTCATCAAAGTAAACCACAACAAATTTACCAATAAATGGCTTGAAGATGTGATTCATGAGTCTCATAAAAATAAAAGTACTAGGAGCATTAGAAAGTTTAAACGACATTACCATCCATTCAAATAGTCCATCCGTTGTCTTGAAAGCGGTTTTCCATTCATTGCCCCGCCCTCATGTGAATTTGGTGATAACCACTTCAGAGATCAACTTTAGAGAAGATCGAGGCACCATAGAGTTGATCAAACAAATCGTCAAGACGAGGAATATGAAATCAGTACTTGATGGTTATCTGTTCACAGCTCTACTATCAACGCACATGCACCAAGAGCCGTCTTTCTTTAGAACTAGGAGTGCAAGAACGATTCAAGAACTCAATACTTTCCCTTATCAATCCTTTGGCTAATAACTCATCAACTTGCCTTTGAAGTTCTTTGTGTTTTTTAGGATTCATGCGATAGGCTGCCTTGTTTGGAAGCATAGAATCGGGAACAAAAATCAATGCAATGTTGAATGTCCCTTATAGGAGGAAGGCCAAATGGAATTTCTTCGGACAACATCATGAAATTCTTGTAACAGCGGTTCCATTATTGGTGGGACTTTTTGTCTTGCTTCATTTTCTTCCATTACTATGAGTACAAAAATTTCATCTCCCTCTACTAAAACTTTGTCGATTTCAACTTTTGAGATTAAATGATTTTTATTAGCCTTTGAAGCTTTAGGGGTACTTTTAAGCTTCGAAGGGCCTAATGTTACTTTAACGCCGTCTTTGGGAAAAATGTGTATTCTTGAAACCATCATGAATAAATTTCCGATCATATTGCCAAGGCCTTCAAAGAAGCAAATGACAAGCATCCATGGGAACATCATCACACCATATTTCATCTTTATAATTTTTACCAATAGAAAATTGTACCAAACACCTTTTGTTTACTTGTACCTCATTTCCCTTGCAAAGCCAAGAAAGCTTATAAGGTTGTGAATGCTCCTCTGTCTTTAAGTGAAGCTTCTTCACCATTTTTGTAGCCACCACATTCTCACAACTTCCACCATCAACGATAACATCACACACCTTGCCATGAGAAGTGCAACGAGTGTGAAAAATATTGTTTCAAAGCCAATTATCTTCCTCCAAATGGATTGCATTCAAGCTGCGACAAATGACCAGAGATTCACCTTGGTCTCCGTAAGTGATATCGCCTTCGTCCCTTTCATTAGAAAGTGATTCTTCATCAACTTCCTCATTGGCCTCCTCTTCAACTACTGAGACAATTTTGCGATTAGGACACTCAGAAGTAATATGCTCAAATCCATGACATTTGAAACATTGGCGAGAATTTGGGTTGGATGATGTTGGTCGAGTTGAACACGTCTTTCCATCTTGCTTCGTAGGGGCTTTTGAGCTAGTAGCCTTTGATGTTGGTGAAGATTTGAATGTTGAAACACTCCCTGGTTGGAAACACCGTCACGATTCCAAAATCAATTCTTACCTTTTACTTTGAGTTGTCGCTCCACTATTATTACTAGCTTGAAAATATCATTGTAAGTCCAATAAGGTTGTAATTCGATAACATTGATAATTTCCTGCTTAAGCCCACCAAGGTAGCGAGCAACAGTTTGTTCTTCCGGTTTGAATAAGTCACACTGCATCATAAGATGATCAAATTCAGCGGTATATTCTTCCACAGAAAGCTCACCTTGCTAAAAATTATGGAATTTAAGAAATACGTCTTGCATGTAATGATCCGACAAGAATTTCTTCATAAGTTCTTTCTTCATCTTTTGCCAAGTGACGATTTTTTGTTTTCCTTCACGTGCACGCTGCTTTTTGAGATGCTCCCACCAAATTGAGGCATGCTTTTCAGTTTAATGGCAACTAGCTTTACCTTACAATCATCAGTCACATTTTTGTAATCAAAAATACGCTCCACATTATTGAGCCAATCAATGAAATCATCCCTATGCATTCTTCCTTCAAATTCTAGAATTTCAACCTTGATGTTATCATCACGTTGATAATTTTAATATCTTTGAGGCCGATGGGGTAGAGAATCCTCTTCATCCCTTGGGCACGAGCATGATGAAAGGGGTTAACATACTCTCCACTCGATAAATCATCTTCTGACTCATGACCCAAATTATCATGTTTCGAAGGTTCGAAGCGTTGTAAACGCTCCTGGAGCTGCTGCACTTGTCTTCTCAAATCATCTATTTCAATGTCACGAAGGTCTTGTTCGTGTACCAATGTTTCTTCAATAGTAGGATCGCGACGACGACTGGCCATCAAAACCTGGCTCATGATACCAAACTTACACCGGGTGATGAAAAAAGTGAAGAAAACAAAAGAGATCGCTCAGGATAAAACACTCACACAATGAAAATCCACCAAAGAGATAGAGCCAAAGCAAACAAGAACACTTGATTTGTATAAAAATCTCCAAATAACTCAATCTGCTTTTAGCTTCACAATCCTAACCTTTATATAGTTGTCATGGAACATCCCTCCAGCCCTAGGTACATGAATTATAATAAATAAACTACTTAATAACATTAATTTAGGGAGGAAGACTATGAGACACAAAAGACCAAATACAATGAAAAAAACATAATTATGCATTGGTATCAGAACACCATCTTGAATCCAAATGTTCATTTATCTTTCAGCTATACATTGCTATAGAGGCATATGCTTACAATTAGTGATTGTCATAGAATGTGCTAATTATGTTCATACTACCATCACTTGGACTACTAACCTCTAGACCTCTATGCCACTGTCATGAGTTGGGACTACCACCACTATTCATCTCTCTTTTGACCTGCCACCACAATCATCATAATATCATCGACACCGTTTTCACTACACATGCCCTAGTCATATATTCATTGTCATTTCTGATTTTACCTATGTAATAAAACGTCATGAAGTCATACAAGCTATAAGTTTCAAAATGAAGGGGCATGACTCCCTTCATTCCAGATTTCCTTAACTGCAATCCTTCAGCCTCATGGTTTTTGATGAATCAATAATGTCACAGACATACTATTCGATTTCGCGGGGAGATCAGCAAATGTGGTAGTGGCACTCATACTTGGGTTTATATATTAATGAATTTAACTTCAAGATACATAATTTCAAGATGTATTTTTGTTTAGTTTATTTCTTCGAGTTTTGGGAAGAGGAAAAAATGAATCATATGATTCATATTGCATATTTGTTTCATAGTTGTTCAACAACTTAAGGGTAATTTGGGGTCAAGTCTTCATTCCTAATATGTGCTTGTCATTGACTTGTTAGAACACACACGTATATATATATATATATATATATAAATATATATATATATATATATGGGTTATGGACCTGTTCGAGGTACTAAAATTTTCTTATACTGACCAAAAAGGTAGAAGAAGAAGATGTGGCATATTTGGTGCTTACTTGATCTGTTGCATGATTTTCCTGACAACTCCTCTTAGACATAGTTAGCAATAATAGGGTCTTTTGAGATACCCTCTGTTTTTATCCTCTGTTTTCTTTTTCCTTTTGGAAATAATTCTACGGGCTTTGAAGTTGTATTTAATTTTATTTCCCTGTGATATTTTGTTTTGCAGTATATTCTCCCTTTTTCATGTTTGTTCTGTGAATGATTATTTTATTGAAGCTCTAATAATCCATGGTTTAATGAACTTAGGTGACATTTAGTGATCCTGAAGCTGCAAAGAGGGCTTGCGCTGATCCAAGTCCAGTCATAGATGGTAGGAAGGCAAACTGTAATTTGGCGTCACTTGGGCGGCCTCCGCCATCACTGCCTTATGGTACAATCTCTTGGTACTTAAAATAGATTAACCTTTGTGCATTCAGTTGATCCTATCTCCTATTATTTGTTAGGCTTAAGTCTGGACTATGAGTAATATTATCAGTGGAATAAATTAGTTTACTCCATAATTGGCCAAATTCAGCCCATTGGAATATAAGCTCCATCCAGAGTATAAGCTACAAAGGACCCTCAAATTATGATCTTAATTTGGAAAAGAAGTAGATCAGTCATAGGCATTTTTTTTCCAACGACTACCTTGAATTCCAGCAGAGAAAACTTAGTTGACAAGTGGGCCTTGTGATAGCTTCTGTATATTACAGTCAACACGGCTACTCAATTTTAAGCTATAGAATTTGAATTGAAAGCACGTTTGCAATTCTATATAGTTGAAATTTAGTTAAAATTTGTCCCTCAATTCCAATTCCAAGGATTGGAATTGAGCTGCCAAAGATAGGTTACATATTTTTGCAACTTTCTGAAGTTAAGAAAGATGTATTATTTATGTTTTATTTAAATTTTTCTTTAGCATCTTCAGTGCGGTTAAAAAAAATGAGATATACATGTGTGTGTGTGTGTGTCATAGGCATGTTAAATCTATGCCACAAACATGGTTTTTAACCTTGACACTGAAACTGTGCTGAGGGAGTTTAAAATAGGAGGAAAAAAGAGAAATATAAGTGTTAGTTGATTTGTATTTCATCCTTCAATGTTGCCTTTTGGTTATTGTAGGGCATATGAGATCAGCAGTGCCCCATTTTGGAAGTTCGCAAACACTTAGGGGGCCGAACACTGGAAGGCCTATTTATCATCAACCAGTTTCTTACAACTATCAGTCCGGATTCCCATATCTTCCGTATGGGTGAGTTATGAGTCTTGAAGCACAGGAGTTTCTGTTGTTACTTGTTATCCAAAGTCTATCGGTTAAATTGTAGCTTTTGCAATTATTTGTATTTGTTTGAGTCAAGAGTGAGGCATCCCAATCCTAAGATTGGAAAGAACATCTCTGGAGAGCTTTCCTAGGTCAAACTATAGCAACTTACTATCGTTGAAATGGTGCATTTGTCTCTTATGCTCCAAAGTGTGCCTGTGTTGCACATGGCAATTAGGGGACGGTCACATGTCTGGTGACTTCTTAAATGCTAGCGATAAGCTCAATTAATCTTTGTTGTTGTTTAACTTGTCAGAATGATTAGACCTGCTTTTATTCTTAAAACGTCTAGATTGAAGTGCATTACTATTTTACTATGGTTAATTTAAGTAGGTTTTTCATTCTGTAGAGATATCATTGCCTAATCTTGAGAAATTCATCAAATTTTGGTGTAAAAGTAAAAAGCTTGTGATTGGCATGAAATTGTATGCTAGATTATCTTTATCGTATGAAAAGATTTGTACCCTCCCTACCTCTCTCTCTCTCTCTCTCTCTCTCTCTCATGCATTAGTTTTGTATCCACCTTGTAGTGTAATTTTCTTTAATTCTTTCCGCAGCCTATTATTATTGATATACGATTCTGTTATTACTAATGATATATAATGGCTTGTTGATTTTATGAGTCATCATGATTTGAATATCTGCCTTATCTACAAAGGTAAAAGCTTGTTTCTCATATGAGATGTCTTGAAGTGTTAATTTATCTGATTATGCAGCGTCTACACATTCTGAGTTTGTGATTCAATCATTCTTCTTTTGACAGGTATTCTGCATATGGGCCCGAGTACATGTACGCACAGGTCAATAAGATTAAATTTCAATTCTCAGCTGCAATTTTAAATGCATGTTATTAGGGACCAAAATTTCTAGAGCCTTTGATTAAAAAAGAATGTTCCTACGGGTGTGATGACTTTTATTTGTCTTTTCCAGGGTTTCTACAGTTCATATATGGGCCAGCATCAACCTCAGATGTATAATGTACCTGGTGCAGTAAACACAAATGCATATTCATATGGTCAATTGGGTCACCCTGGCAGCCTTGGGTACAGGCCCATCCAGGGTTTGGTGATGCCAGGTCCACATCCAGTGCAATATGGCAGACCGAATGTCAGTGGCGTAATGTCAGATACTATTCCTGCAATTCAAGCACCATACCTTACAGGTAATTAATACCTGCGTGTTTGAACTATTTTTTTCCTACCATGTTCAGGCAAACAAAAACTACAGTCCAATACATACACCACCTGTATGCACGTGCTCATATTATGCATCTTTGTACTGTGATGAACTGCTCTTGACCTCCATAATAATTTTCTTCACTGTACATAACCTAGACCATTTTGATAATACCGGTTCTTCAGCTAATTATCACAGTTCTATTTTAGTGATCCAAGAAAGTTGTTATTATGGGGGTTCCCTCACTGTTTTTTTAGATAAAAGAAGTTTTGTAGATAGAAGAGATAATATAAAAAGAGAGGACAAGGAGTCCTCCAACGAAATACAAGTAGGAAAATAAAGAAAATTTAATGAACCATTGCATGTCAATCTCTATGAACATCTGAAAGAGCAACTTCTCTAAAAGCTCCCATAGGCCATAGCCGAAGCTCAAAGTGATGCTAGAAATGAAACTGTCTTAAAGGAGTCTTAAAGGAGAGTAAGAGAGATGGATATGATCAAAAACTTTAGCATCCCTTTCAGTCCATATATCGTATAAAATTGCAAAACAAGAACACCTCTAAAGAATCTTGACATCCTTGTGGCTCACAAAACATTACACGAAGCAAATTCTCCAAAGATTAAGCGACATCTGAGCCTCAAAAAATCTAATAGAAAATCCATAAACTTCTCGCTGTACAACAATGCAAAAGGGATTCTCATGAGATTCCAAACTTTGCTCATGATACACATCCAGACTCACACATTTGTATGGCCTTGTCTTTGCAACAATTCATTGAGACAATTGAGAACTGTCAACCAAACAACAGTTTTAATTTCCGTGGGACCTTGGCTGTCACTTGGTGGACCCTTCTCTAGTTTCTTCTACGTTATACGAATATCATTTTAGGGAAAACAATAAATTTGTGTAAAGAAACAGAACTAACACTTGAGAGATGTTATATATCCAAAGGAAATCCACATAAAATGATTAAAGGTTAAATAAATAAAAATAAAAAAGCAGAGAGGTTACCCTATTTAGGTTGTTAAAGATGTGAATATTTATGTAGAGAAGATAAAGATATTTTATGAAATTTTCAGAATTAATTTCAAAATGCTAATGAAGTTTTCTTCACTTAAAAGTAATGATGGCTATTTGAGCCTCAAAAGAATAATTGATGACACTGGAATAGAGTTTGTTATAAAGTTAATTGAAACCAATTAGATTCATTCAGTGATTTCCTCAGGCATGCCCCCATCTTTTGGACGACCACGGAGTATAACTCCTGCTCTTCTTCCTCAGTTCCCTCAAAGTAGTGGGTCTGATTAAACTGCAGGATGATTGTAAGCGGAACAAGTTACTTCTCTGGAGGTACAACTTGTGATTTAGTATTAAGTTAATAGGTTTAGTTTTCTAAATTTTCCTGAGATGTTTGCATTTTATATCAGCCATTCATTAATTGCAGGATTAAGAGTACCTGCTACTTGAGTGACAGACTCCAAACCTGACCTTGCAAGTTATTACTTTAGCAATTATGAGGTAATCTATTTCCCTTAAACTCCAAGTGTGCAGTTTAATGATCTGAGTTATATATTGACATATGGAAAGCGCATGATGTTGCTTTGGCTTATATGGAAAAATGGCTCCTCCAGTTTAGAGAATTAGTGCTGGGTTGAGATAAACAATTACCTTCTCTAGTCTATCAGATACTTGCAATAAATATATTTATAGGGATTAAGGGGTTGTTTGATAAAACTGAATGAAACAGTTCTGAATGTTTAAGCAATCTGAATGAGTTGAATGGAACTGAATATTGAATGAAAAAAGTTATTTGATTTCTGAAACATCTTAATAACAGTCTTTTACTATTTTACCCCTCTAAACTATGCTGAACAAGTATATAATATTGTCTTGACGTACTAAAAAAAATTAAATACAATATTCATTATACAACATAAAAATAAATAATTTAAACAAAGTATTGAATTTTTATTTAACAGATACAAACAAACTCTATTGATATGTCTTCAAGCATTTTCAATGCTATGAACCGTCACAATAATTAATTAATTTTATTTTAATAATAATACTTACAAAACCTGAAATCCATAATCTTCAAAACAAAATAATTTAATTAAACAAAAACGATCAAATGTCAAACTTCAATATCAAACACCATTCCCATCATGTATTGAAACATCAATTGAATTAATACATATGTTATCAAACAACAAATTTTCTATTAATCTAACATCCTGATATCAAAAGTTCATCCACAATAATATAATAAAATGAAATATTTGTTGCATATAATACAAAGCAAAAGTGTCCGAAAGGAACTCCATAACTAAAGTCATTTACTACTTAGGGATATCTTAACTAAAGTCATTTACTACTTGCGGATATCTTAAAGCATGTCTCGCACAAAAGTCCAAGTGAGCTCTAAATCATGTCAAGTTGAGCTCTAAATCGTGTTGAACCTCGCCCTGTGAATACAATTACAAAAAAAATAAACCAGAGGTTCAAAATGTATGCCGAACAGTAGGAAAACATAAAACTAACACAAACTGCAAATGTGAAAAACACAAGAAACATAGTTTATGTCGAGCATTAAAAACCTTTTGCAAACAAATAACTTCAAAACTACAACATTTATTCTCTAAATAGTTCTTGCATGTTACATATCTAAATCACTCATTAGTCACGAAACATGGTCTCTCATATGATAATATACTAGATTGTAGATATGAGCATTACTATTTAAAATCATCAGACATTTCAATATTTTAAAATTAATTCATGCTGAAAAATAAAATGTGAAGAATAAATGAAAATTATAGTAGAAAACTTGAGACGAAAACTGTTATAATGGAGGGTTATGATTTTCCCACTAATCTATAGTAGGGAGTTTGACAACTATGAAGCAACTAAGCTCAATGAGCGAAGTAGGATTTATTTTAGTTCTGCACTATATAATCATGAATCAGAAATTCTAGTTATTAAAGTTAAAGGGTGTGGTATTGGCACAACAAAACCAGAAGGAAGCATGAGTAAAAATTTCCAGAATATGACAAGAAGTTTCAACATTCACATCTTATTTCTATCTTATTTCTGAAAACTAACAAAATCAAATTATACATATGCTTTACAACTAAGCTAGAATTAGTATTTGTTCCTAGCTACTACAACATTAAATAGCCAATGATATATACGAGACTATAAGTGTCCACTACCTTGCAATAATCTCACACTGTGATATGCTTATCAATATAGTAACAAAGCATGGGTTGAGGTAGCAAACTGATATTTCATTATTTGATCGTCACTCAACTCTATAGCATTTACTTCATAATATGGCAGATAAATGCCACATGCATAACTAATTTTTTGAAAATCAGTAAGCAAATGATGGTATATAATTTCTTTGATCACTAATTGATCAAGTTACATATGGCTAAGCATCATGAAATCTTTCAATTCACATTTTCATGTCTAAGATGGCAGGGGTTATATTTGGTGTCAATTTCAAACAAGGTTTGTCACTTGGTAAAAAGAAACTTATATTGTATGTTTTGGTGTCATTCTCCAAGCATAAAAAGAAATTGATGAAACTTAAGTGGACTTAACAAATTCAGTAGCATACCTACCACACTGAATGTTCTCAGAACCAGCAAGAAGCTCTTTCGTGAGATGAGGTTGCTCTTTTTAATTCGCCAACATGCTCTCCCATTGATGAAAAGTAGACTGGAATTTATCAATCTGACCAGGCAAGTAATCATCAAATGCTAGGATAGATATTGGGCAAAAGAATTTATTGCATGATAATATATAAATCATAGATTAAAGCTTTCAATTCAAAAGTTAAAGTTTAAAATAGTAGGAATTTGGAATGAACTTACAGAATCTTGAATCTCCTCAATCCTCCTTTACAATGTAAAATGGATCATGGGTTGAAGACATTTGTGTAGCTGAAATGCACATTGTTACACTACTATCCAATATTCTTCCATAACTATACCAAGTCAAAATATATACCCAATTTAATTTAAAACTAAACTCACCCTCCAAATCAATTAGATGTTCCAAAATATTATATAATTTACATTTTGATGAGTTAATTTTCCAAAACACAATTTCAATCCCCAATTTTTCACTCATTAAATCCTTAAAATAGTTAAGAGTTTCAAAAATACCCAAATCAATTCGAAATTCCATAAAATGAAAAAAAAAATAGGACTTGGAGGGACTCAACCAAAAAAGGAGGTAGGAAAAGATGGCGGTGACCAGCGGTAGAGATGGAGATGGAAATGGCGGTGGTGGTGCTCCTTCGTTGCTGCGTAGGTTCTCTATATATGGGGATAGATCACAGATCGAAGTTACGGTGGAGATAGAGACGAATCGAAGTTGCAGTGGAGGTAAGAGAAGAAGAGAGAGCGGCGATGGATAATCAAGAGGGGAACCAAACGATCGAAGCTGCAGAGAAGCGATGGGTTATTTGGGTTAAAAAATATCTCTCAGTTCTATTTAGCCGATTCAGCCAATTTTTTTTAAAAGAATCGGTCAGATCTATTCAGTCCCATTCAGATTTCAAAACTTATAAACAAACACTCTAAATGATGTATTCGTTCAGATCTAGACTCATTCAGGCTCATTAAGTTCTAAACAAATACCCCCTAAGTATCAATGGATTGGAATATTTAATAATGTATTGAGCAGTTTGAGCATATGTACATTTATAAAAGTGATCCATAGTCGGCATTCGTTATGGCCCTATTTTCAGCCAACCCGTCTGATGCCATCCATCCAGATTTTTGACAGCAATGATTAAAAAGAATTTAATATTTTCATCTGGAAAGTCTAGCAGACGACAATTTTTCCTAGTTGATGTCAATACTTTTTCTAGCGGATGGGACTACTTTTTCTAGAAGACACTTTGTTCATGTACCTTTATTAAGAGTTAAATATAGTAACATACCTATATTGTCTTTGACCGTTGTATGGAGTTTAAGTACTTTTTGGCAATCTAGCTTAAATATCAAGGACTCGGTTGGGGAACATAGATCTTAGTTTCCCAAGAATAGGAAGAGTTATTCCTTTTTCTAACAGGGTTTGTTGTTTGTACATATGAATTCCTCAGCTGTATAAATGTGAAAACGTTTCCACTGCAGTATACAGATATTTGAAACATATGAGGCGTTAAACTTTTTCTTCTTTTCCTTTCTTTCTGAATCTCTTACACTTCTTCTTTGGTTTGTGGATTGGGTCTGCTGAATTTTGTCGACTTATTGTCCTTGCAGGTCATCTGTAGTCATGGTCACGAAGGAAACCATGGAATTGCTCGTCTGAACCCAGAGTGCAGAACATTAAAGAGCATGGACTGATCTTTCACCAGTCTTAATAACAATATTGTCACCTGACTAGGGCCCCATGAAACTGGAGGAGTGTGTATTTAGTGGATTGCTGGAATCTGGTTTCCTGCGATCTTGTCACAAGGAATCAACATATGATTCGTTAATGGTCTAGACCCAGGGTTTGGGACTGGTATCATTTAGTTAATGGAAGCGAACTAGTTATTCTGCATTTGATGCTCCTTTAAAGAATGTACTGGTTTCAGTGACTATGGATCCGATTCTAACCTATGGAATGTCAACCGCACCAAATAAGCGGTTGACAAATGTGTACCATTTTTCGGTCATTTGGTTGAGATCAAGTGCTAGTAATCTTGATTGATTCATCTAATGAGATGGGTAGGGAAAAAGGAAGGAAAGCAAATACCGATTTGGAAAGAAAAACAAAACCCGATATCTTTGGATATAGACGTGGAATGGTACTCGGCATATTTGTATTAGCTGAATATTATACGTCTTGCTTCAACAAAAACAAAAGAAGTATGGACTGGGTATTTTGGTGGCATCTTTCTGAGTCAGTTCAATTCTGGATATTATAATTAACTTTTATGTACCTTAATGGTTTATACCTCTTTGCCAGTTAAACTGCATTAACAGAGGTGAAAAAAAAAACTTTTGGTTTAATAATTACATTGTTGGAATGTTTGCTCTTTAAGATGATGTATATTTTTCACCAAAAGTTTTCTGAACTTGCAAGTTTTGTCATTATTCCCTAGTTTTGAATTGTTATCAAGTCTTATTGGATGCAGTAAAGATCTGATCATCATATGGATAAATATTTGTCAAGTATGTGATATATTCAATTTAACTTTTTGGGGCAAGAGATTCACCAATATAGTTGTAAGTATACTAAGAAAATATCATCTGGATCCTTGTTGCAAGTTTCGGAAGCTTTTTTGTGGGGATGAAAGAAGGTATCAGCTTGAAAATCTTCTTCTTCCAGAATCAATTTATTTATTTACTTTTTAATGTTTCGGTTCAATGGGGGCCGATATTTGCTTTTACTGAAAATTCATTAGCATCCAGCCGACAACATTCAAGCTGCCAAGTATTGTTGTGGTAAATTCATCAGCCATGGCAGCACGCCATTGGGTCCTTTAGAGCCTTACCCGTTTGAAGAAAGGAAAGATCTTCAAGGAAGACGCTAGCGAGCAAGAAAATTAAAGCGCTAACGAGAGTCATTCGTCTCGTGTCGATTCTTATCAAAGAAAGCTTCTGGTTTTGAAGAGGGGTGAGATTCTATCCCAATTTTTCTTTTGCAAGCCCAAAGTTGAATTGATAAAAAACAAATTTGAATTAAAAATATTTTTGGTGGATGTAAAAGTTGGGGATTTTGGAATGATTATCAATATTTTCTAAATCTACAAATTTGTAATTAAATAGTTGCAAAAAAAATAAAACAATTTGTCATCTATATATACTAAATCACATTTCACGACACATTATTTTGACATCTGTCATTCTAAAAATAAAACACCTGTCTATCTTATTTAATGCTCCTATTTATCTTTTACAGAAAAATATGATACAATAAAAAACCTAAATTTGTTTCTCAAATCCCCTAAATCTGGGATAATATATTCAAAAATAGCAACTAAAATAATTTCAAATTCATTCAAATTCTTTCACTCAACCCAAAGGATAAACATCCTCTAGATTGCTATCCCAATTGTGTCAACAATTCCAGTCTCGGTCACTTTTACAAAGTTTGAGGATCTTGCTCGCCGAATTCTTCCACGGCTTCTTCTGCCGTTGTGCTTCTTTGTGTTAAAATCTCTGGTAAGATCCCCTAATCGCCGAGTTTTTCAAATTGATAATACTCATATTTATGTTGATCGTGTTTTTTCCTCTACACAAACTTCATCTGTTGATTTGATGAGTCATGAAGCTGAATAAGCGCAATAATGATTTGATTTGCTCATTCTTGGATTGTAGGTTTGCTTCATCCACAAAGCCTGTATCTAAATCAATCCATGGTTGTGTTATATCAGTACCACTTTCTACAATCTCTTTCTTCTATAAACACAATATATGCCTATTAACCACCACTACAGTTCACACACAAACACCCTAAAGTTTTCTTCCTCCCATCACTTTAACTATTGAAATTTGCAGACTCATAAATCGGTGCTGAAAAATATACAAGTTCCTGAATTGAAGATTGATTGCTTTGGGGAAAGAAATAAATGGGTTTTGATGGTAACTTTAAGTCTTTGATGAGATAGCTTCAATTTGGTTATTGATATTCAAGATTTAAACTCCATTTTATGGATGTCTAAAGACAGAAAAGAGAGAGAATTGAGATTATACAAATTCTGCAATTGGTTTATGAGATAGTAGTAGGAAAGTAATTATTGCCTATACATATTTATGTTCTGTTTGCAGTAATAGAAAAAATATATAATTTATACATGAAGTTGCAAATATGGGTTTAACCTGGAATTTGTCAAACATGTTTGTGGTCATAACTGATAATATGCATACATTATTACTCTCCTATATTGGTTATTAGAATAGATTATTTTATTTCAATAATTGCATGATGATATGTTTTAATTTTTGTAATACTTCTTAGTAAATTGTCAGTACTTACCAGAATGTTGGCTTGGTCCTGCAGGCTGTGAAGATTGGAGATACTATTTTTGAGGGCCACTACCTGTTCACAGGAAGTGAAACTACTTCTGTCTGGTTGGAGGTAAGAGGCAGACAGCCTAAACTATGTTGACATGATTATTTTTTTAATGTGTATTCAAATATTGGATTTTCACCGTTGATTATGAACTAGACAGATCAAAACTGCAGTCAAAAAACCAAAACTGTGGGTACCTAGACATACCATCAGTCTACTATGTGATATGTTTATTCACCTGCAGAAACGATCAAAACTGTGGGTACCTAGACCTACCATCCCGATGGACGATCGATGGAAGCTAAATCTGAAAAAGTTATGGAAGCCATTTATATCTGCTGCTTTGGGAGGGACTCTACATCTATAAAAGTAGATGAGAAGCAACTATGTATAAGGCTAACTGTTGTTTTTCCCTCTGTTGGGCAACCAGAAATGAGTAGGATTGTCAAAGACAATGCAAAGAGAGTTGCCCAAGGCGGAGACAATGACAAATACTCGGAGCCCAAGCCTCTATCAAAAGAAGTTGTACAGCTTCAAATGAAGGACATTCAATTTCTTAAACAAAATAGTGAGTCTTAATAAGCTGTTCTGTTCATTTATGTTCTGTTAGCTGTGAATTCTAAGTGAGATAATTGAAAATTATTTTACATTGAGAATTTTAAGTGAGTCCCAGTGTTGAAGCTGGAGATCATATCTGGTGTGCTAGATACCTCCTTGAGGTAAGATATCTTCAATAACTATGGCTATATAGATAAATTTATACATCTCAGGGAATAATCACTACTTGAAATATGGTTGAGGCACCGAGTAATTCATGTTCCTTAGTAACTAATTCATAAATGCTTGAAGTTGCATTGAAGCCTATTATTTATTTTTCTTTTAACTCTTTTTTATATCTTATAATCATAATTTCTAATTATAAGATGCATTTGTTGTCTTTTTATACTGACGTAGTTTTTTTTTCCTCTTCTGTTCCAACAAAAATTCTACAGATTTACTTTAAATTGTTGAAGAGCGGTGATCAACTCTTGCATATAGAGCTGTTACTTTCTTCTTTCTTAGAGTAGAACTTTTCTAATTATAGTTGGTTGCTTCTAGCTTTTTCAAAGTTTGATAATTTCACTTTATAGTAGGTACACTTTTTATAATGTTATATTCTACTTATTTAGGATGGCTATGAACCTCAACTTTTGGTAAATCTATAAACTTGGTAAAAATTGTTATTGAGTTGTGACTAAAAATTTTGTGCGCACTAAAAAAGTTTCCATTTTTTTCTTGATGTGTCGAGGCAAGAAATGGATGTTGGATTCTAGAAAGAGGAAAGAGAAAATGAGTGATGCTTCCATTGTGTTAACTGTTTCTGGATAAGTGTAACCTTATGGATGAATTGTTTTTGCTTTGTATGGATAGTGGAGAATTTAGTTTTAGCCTCTTATTATCCAGTTAAAGGGGAAAATGAGAATTATATAGCGTATTTGTATTTCATTTTTGATAGTTTAACCAAATCATTTTAATACGAAAATTATGTCTCTGAATCTTGGCCTAGCCACATGATTAGCACTTTAACGTCCTGGTCCCCCTGGAAGTGCAAGTCATGATGAAACACTAGAGATTTAGATTACAATGAGCATGTTTTAATCCAAATTACAAATAATGAGCATGTTTTAATCCAGATTACAAATAATGCAAATCAATGCATATAAGAGGTTGAAAAGGTTCCACATTGTCAAACCCAGATTACCTGATTAAAGGAATTGTTGTCTTTCTTGTATGCATATTTTTTGGAATTTTATCTCTTTTGAGGCTATTCGTAGATACGTTTACATAACAGATAGTTCTAGGAATTTTTTTTGAGGCTATTCTATGAACAAGTCACTTGATTGAATTGGCAAGATATAAGCGAATAGATCTTCCATTATGTAATAGCTGAATCCTAGAAAGGGCTGTCCCTCTTTTCGATGTATACTTTAAACTTAATAAACAGTACCATGCATAATTTTGCCTCTACTGTGATTTTATTTTCTGCGGTTATGGCTAGAAAGGTTCCAACTGTTTTATCGTATTGTAGTTTTGCCTGTTATATGAGCTCCTTGCTTATCTGAGAACATCGATTTAAATATAAAAACTGATTATTTTACTTTAGCTGGTGAAAAATTAAGAATGTACTTTTCTCTGCTGGGCAAAGCTATCATTCTTGTAATGCACTGGAAGACTAAAACATTTTACCAAATTTCTTAACAACTATTTTTTTCGGGGGCAATGAAGTGTCTCTTGAATGAGGTCCTCTGGCGGAATGATACTGTATGCATGAATTTGTTTAATCGCACATATCCCAAGCAATCAGAACATTGATTCCCAATTCATGGTGCTTGATTGGATAATGGCTGGTGTTGAAATTGTGTACTTTACTGATGGGAGTGAAGCTTTGGTTCAAATTGGCTACTCGGTTTCTTGTGTTTGCCATCAACCACGTGGTTGAGCGAGTGAATTAGATTGTTGAATTTCCCTACCTACCAGGAAAGTATAAATTTTGCATGTTTATTGTATTCATGATTTTTATAGTCTAATCAACGACTACTTTTGCTCTTAAGAGCTTGGTGTATAAGTTATTAGGGGGTTGTTTTTTCCTTGAATTCGACTTTTAGGTCACTCATTTTTGGATCCCTAATTGGACACAATCTCTATTGAATATTGCATACCAAGTAATGTTTAAAGATTGTATTCAGGTTGTGCTTCCGGTAATTAGTTTTTAAGGGAGTGGCGCAGTGTGGTGGGATGTTAGATTGATAAAGATGTGATTGGGGGTACGTATTTGATTTTGCTACAAAGTTTTGTGACTTTTGTCACTAATATGAAATAGCTTTTGAAAATTAAATAGTTTATTATGAAGAACAAATAAAAAGGTGTTAGGAAAACAATACAGAAACATTCACAAGTGTGCAATATGAAATGGTTGTGGGAGCATTACTTTTGGTTCCTTCAAATTAAGTCCTCATTTTTTTTCCCACATCAAGTTGAGGTCACTTAATTTGCCACTAACTTAAAAGCAATAGTCACATACTTAGAGTGTAATGTACAAATTGGTAAACTCTCACCATTATTCCCTATAATGTATATTCATTTATTTTTTTGTGTAAAATTTGATAATTGCAAAATAATATACTATTTTCTTATTATATTTTAATTTATTAATTGTACAAACATATTTATTATTAAAATTTTGAATAATCTCACCGCAACGCGCGGGTTTATATCTAGTTGTGTAACTAAAACAAAGTTGAAAAGACAAAAGATAAATTGAATCTTCGAAAATAAATTAATAAATAAATAAATACAAACTCCCTTCGACTACCCAAAAAAGTTTTGAAGAAAAAAGATGAGCTAATAAAGCAGATTTTCTATCTCCACTTTTGAAAAATATATTTATTTAATTCTCTATTTCAATCTCTATATAGGATGAGGGAGTCAAAAGACCGTTCTCTGTGTATGTTAAATGACATTTCACACCCTCATTTAAGTATACAACTCATCAATCATTATCCAACTCATCTTCATTTTCAAATTATAAAATTAATATTAACTTATTTTTTTAAAATTAATTTCAAACGTATTCAAATTCAAAATTGATATAAATTTATTTAATTCATATCAATATAATTATAAATATTATAAAAGTACTATTAATTATAAAATTTATTGTTATTAAAATTTAAATGAATCATATTAAATTTAAATTTAAAAATATCACAAATTAACTTTTAAAATTAATATTGATCTTATGTATCATTCAATATGCACTCAGTAAATTACTTAAAATTTAAAACAAAATAAATTTTATTTTACTTTGTGGAATACAATTGATAAAATATACTCTCTTTTATAAATTATAAGATTATTATTAATTTTTATAAGTCAATTTGATGCATTCTCAAACTTCATAATTTTGCTAAAATTGTAGTAGTATTTTTTTCTAAATAAGTTACAATATGTATTGATTAAATTTAAAAATATCAAATACTTATTTTAAAAAAATTAATAAATTAATAACGATTTTATAATTAAAAATAAGATATTGTAGTTACAACGGTTTTGACTGTTGGAACCTTCAAATTTTAACTTTTAAATTTCAAATTTCTTTATTTAATAAATAAATATAAAGAATTTGTTGGGTACATATTGAATCTCTATCTTGTAGAATGAATCAACATCACTATAAAGATAAAGAAATTTTTGTGACTGCTAATAACAATGACAAATATAATGACAATTTGCAAATAACGCAGTGCTTTATTAATTAGTTTTATGAGAATTATTATTAGAATATCACAAATCTTGTTATAATTCATTCTCACGATCTTTTCAAAGTAATACATACATAATTTAATTATTTTTCATGATCTTTTTGAATTAATACATGATTTAGAATAAAGAAAAATAAATAGAAAGAAAGAAAGAAATAACTTCACAGATACTAATTGAATTTAAATCAAACAATAATAAATACTTCCCTCCTCTCCAAAATTAGAGACACAATTTGACTTTTGAGGTCAAACGACGACGACATATTAAATTTTAAAATTAGTATAACATAAAAAATTTAAAATAAAATAAATTTTGTGATTAATAGTTTTTGTTATATACTATACAATTATAATAACTGTATCAACCAAAATTAAATAAATTCATATTAATTTAAATTTAATATTTGAAGTTCGATTTGACCTTAAAAATTAAATTGTACATCTAATTTTAGAACAAATAGAGTAAATATATAAAAGAGGAATCAAAAAAAAAAAATTAAAATATCTTAGACATGTTTATCGGTATTAATCTCTAGTTGTTTTTCAAATTTGAATTTGATTTGCTCATGTATATATCTAAAAAAAAAAAATAGGTAATTAAACTGTACCCGTATAACTAATATTATTATTCACAAAAAAACACCTAATTGAGATTATTTAAAGATGACATATGTTTCATAACAATACCTTAATATTCAAATAAAAAAAATTTACTTTTTTCTGAAATACGGTAAAATTAATTGTAAAAATTAATCTTAATTTGTTTTCTCTAAATTTTAGAAGTTCAAAAAAAATCGACATCTTACAATATTAGAACTGTAATTTACTTTTCTCTCAAAACCACCCGCGCTCTTAAAAACCCTAATATAATTACGTATATTCGTGTTTCTCTATCTATAAAAAGGCTATTTCTTCACCCCTTTTTTATTTATTTTATGTTTCTCCAATATTGAGAAGGTAAATACAAAAAGAATTCTCGTATATTTTCAATTTTCTCCGATATTATACTCTTAGAAAATTACAGCAAAATTCAATAACCGGGAAATAGTTGAAATTTTTGATTTTTCATCATTATTATCTGAATTGGATTTTTTATTTGTCAGGGTTTAAGAGTAAGGAAAAATGTCAGGTACAGAATCATACATGGGAAATGGTGCTGGTTCGGAGATCCATGAATCTCCGTCGCAAAATTCGATGCCTTTAGCATACAGCGATCATGCCACAGCAGCTATGTACGCGCCACCTATGGCGATGGCACCTCCTCCCAATTCTGCTACACCTGCGGCAATTTATCGGCCGGATACTGGGGTTTCTGGTGACTTCTCCGACGCGACGCCGTTGGTCCAGCCGAGCATAGAAACTTATCAGCCGGATACCGGTGTTTTTGGTGACTCCGCGACACCGGTGCTCCAGCCAATAATTGTTGATAACAATGTGATCAAAAGGAAACGCGGGAGGCCCAAAAAATATTCTCCCGCTGGTTCGATACCACCGGCGGCGGGGCAAGGGTTTTCAGGGAAGAGGGGAAGGGGCAGGCCTCGAGGTTATGGCCGAAAACAATTTGCTTCTGTTACTTCAGGTATATTATTTATATAAATTGCTATTATTTAATTACAATTTTATTTGGTCGTTGTTGCCATTTTAGATTTTTTTATTGGTAAAGTTTCTGTATTGATGTGGAAGATGTGTAAAATTTTAATGTTAATGGAACATGTGACAATTACAATATTATATGTAATTGGGGTGGGAAATGAATGAGTAGCTGTAATTTGCACCAAAATATATAATGATTATATGTTTGAAGCTTAAAAGACATTTATGCCCTTGTCCGGTATTATTGTTAGAAATGATTTCCATGTTTAGAAGCCTTGCTTTTACTCATGGTTTATTTATTTGTTTACCTTTAATTATTAATTAAAAGTTTATTAATTATTACTACTGTAAAGTATGTGTCCGAGAACAAGAGAAATTATCTCAAATGAATTGATCTGATTTTCATAATATATTTTTTAAGAAAAGGTTTAGATTATGCAAATTAGCTATAGAATGTTTCAAAGTATAATTCCTATTTGCAGTCATTTTGCATCACATACTACTCATAAAGATTCAATTCATGTAATAAAAATATTAATTTTTTCTTTATGCAAAATGAAGTAAAAAAAATTCCTTCTAATCATGTGATATGTCTTTATTTCTTAGCAAGTTGCTGTTTGGAAAAAAAAAAGTTATCCGGAAATCTGAAAAGCATTTTTTTTTTGTTCTTACTCCTACAATAAACATTGATTTTCTTGTTTTGCGGCTCCATTAGGGTTGTCCAAGTATATTTCGGATATTAATGAAAATTTATTGTGCAGGGACAGCAGGGGTTGGATTTACACCATATATTATTGCAGTGAAAACTGGAGAGGTGAATCTTTAATTTCCTAATTTTTCCCTTTCAGTGTTCTTCCATTTGTCCACTGTACAATAGTTTCTGATGAAAAAAGGACCTCATGTGACTTGCCAATTCCATTCTCTATTTATTTATTTTTTGGTGTTTAATTCATTGTATTACAACAAAGGGTGGAGTTTTGAACTAAGGACCTTTGTTATGTAATGTTCTGGTGATACCAACCAAGCTAAAACTTGTTGAAACGCATTTAGGGGACCACTATTTGTTGAAAGTAATTGTATTACATTAGCCTATTAGTCTTAAAATTAGAGTGTCGAATCTTGAAATCCACCCACTGTTACAAAAAGAGGGTATAACTGATTTATGTTTTACAATCCTTGATATAATATTAGAGTTGATTTCGCTTTCTCATTTTAAAATTCCTAACCAGTTAACCAGATATTGTAATTTGTAACTTATACTCTCAGGATGTATTGGCAAAATTAATGACATTTTCTCAACACAAGACGCAAGCTGTATGCATTCTATCAGCAAATGGTGTCATATCTAATGTAACTATTCGACAAGCATCATCATCTGGTGGAACTGTTAATTATGAGGTTCGTATTATGTTTCGATATCTACTATAGCACATTTGCTTGTTTTATTCTTTTTTTAAAAAAGCAAATAAAAAACTGTGCTAATTATGCATACTTTCTTATTAAGGTGACATGTATAATGTATTAAACTAACGTGTTTGATATATAGCATGGAAGTTTCAAATCTTTTGAAATTTCAGTCTTCTTGCACTTGATACTTAATCTTTTCCTGTACATTATAAGCAGTAAATTGGATATGAAAAGTCTATATTCATTTATCATGGCTCCTAACATCTTGCATCTAGAGACTGCAAGCAAATTTATGTCTCAGGTATTAATAATTTCTCTACCAGAATCATGGAATGGAGGCTTTTGTTTGGAGAGCGTTAATAACCTCAATACTAGAAATGAAGCTTTTGAATATAAAATGCTATAAATTATTGCCTTAAAACAACTCAAATAGATTGTTATTTTTTAATATAATAAATAAATCATATAGCATTTCCTCAAAAAGAAATATCTGCCTGAGTTATTTTAGTGGCAATTATTTTTATATATGTAGAACATCCCAAGTCTGCATGCAATAAGTATTATCATGCCACGAATTTCATACATTCATAGTCTAGAGTTAAATTGTTTACTGGATGCTCATACACCCTGCTTATGCAGGGACGATTTGAGATCTTGTCTCTTTCTGGTTCTTTTCTGCTCTCAGAATCTGGTGGCCAGCGCAGCAGAACAGGTGGTTTGAGTGTGTCACTAGCTGGGCCAGATGGTCGTGTTTTAGGTGGAGTAGTAGCAGGGCTCCTAATTGCGGCATCCCCTGTTCAGGTATGTTTGTTTATGATAATAAAACATGCTATTCCCTTGATAAATTTGAGTTTGAATCTCATTCCTGAACTCAGAATATAAAATGCCAGTTTTAACCTGCTACTGATCTTTATAAATCAGAGAACTGTTAATTCATTAGCTGGTTGAGCTTTATTTGGTCTTATATCATCCTTGTCAAATGTTTCCATGTAAATTCTAGCCAAGATTTTTACCTGCTAAGTGCTAGCTGGTTGTTTTCTAACTGGAAAGAGTAGTCACTTGCAATTTATACAGATGAGTGAAAATTGGTTAACTATTTTCTGACCTAACGGATCACATTCATTCATTCACACCGAGTTCATTCATGTTTGAAGTCATTTTAAAATCATTTGTATTTTATTGCGCACAAGGCGTTTTATATAGGATTCATATAATTAATTTCATCTTTGTTGCATGAAGCTCTTAAAGGTAATATCCGGCCTTTAACTTCCACTGGTATATTCATTAAATGAGTGGTGACTGAGTGGTTCCCACCTCGCACTAGGTTTTCATTAATAAGTAGTTTAAGGCCCAAGATATACCTTGAGCTTGTTGTATAGGGATATTCTTGGAAGTTATTCATTAAATGACCACAGAATCTATAATTTAATAATCACCCTCAAGTAACTTGTGGAAACCACATTCTACAGAGTACACTATAATCTGATTACCAGCTGATGTTAAGGAATAAGATTAAGCTGCCTGGGTTGTGTGCCTTGTTAGACACTCCTTCACTCTGCTAATGAAATAGTGGTTTGCTTTATTCATATTACAGGTAATTGTTGGTAGTTTCAATGTAGCAGGTCAGGAACCAACAAAATCAGGTCATAATGAAGTTTATCCTGCTCAAGAAAAGCTTGTCTCAGGTGCATCAGTGGGCAGAAGCCCCCCATCTGGTGCCACCCTAAGCGAGTACTCAGGTGGCCCTGGAAGCCCTTTAAACCACATTGCTGGTGGATGCAATAATAGCAATTCATAAACATGGAGATAGGGTAACTAATGTGATGACTTACAGAGCTGGAGGGGATTGTTCTAAGCTGGAGTTTCAAGTATGCCCTCTAAGGTTATAGGAAGTTTCTACGTGTAGTTTAAGTTTTGTATTTTTTTTTTTGGGTTTCTAAAGCAACAATTACAGATGAGTAGTGTGATGGATTGTCCTCTTTAGTCTTTAGGTAGCTGAGTTGGTTCTCTGCCATTAGTGGTGGGCGGAGTTAAAATTTTGAAACTATCTGTGTATTGGAAATGGTTAATAGAACAATGCATGTGTTATTATTCTTTGTCATGCTGGTTAGGAGAAATGACCTGGATTTTCATATGAATCTTGAGTTTTGGTTGTTTGAAGTTTTGTTAACCCTATTTCTCTCTTTTTTATATTCCCTGATGACTATTAACAGTGTTTGTTTTTTCATTTCCCCTACTAACCATGAGCGTTAAAAGACCATGTGAATGTAACTAACTTGGGAGAAAGTTACCTTTACAGTACTCACGCCAATTGTTGAATGGTATTCTTTGGTGGGAATTATAATCCATTTGATAATGACAAAACATAAATAAAAACAAACAAACAAACATAACCTCATAGCTGCCGTAATGGCTCTATAATCCTTGGTTCCATTTGTTGTCACTTTCTTCTACTATTTGTAGCATGGCCTATCAACAAGAATTGAGGACAATTTTCTCCTCTTTAGGTGTTCACTTTTCGATTTTGGGATACCTGATAATGTTCATCATTACTCCAAAACAACTATTTTACTCATAAAATGAAATAGAACATATCAACCCCACTTCATATTCATAGGATTTTATTAAAAATAGAACACTGATATAGACTTGCTAGATACAGGATGCTACAAAACTAATAACTTTCAATTCATTTCTCAAACAGATAATGTCTGAAAATAACCCTATTTATAAAAGGTATATAAGTTATGACACCAGTAGACAATGGTACAATAATTTTCCCTAAAACTACAAATTATGACATTACATATCAACAAATACTGGAGGAGCAGAAGAAACATATTGGACACATATAACCAAGCAGAATCCCCACTTCTCATCATTGAGAGCAATAAAGCAGTACGTTCAGAGATTTCGACAGATAAGTCATGTTTTCCGCCACTGGATAGCACAAACACATTACAAAGACTCTGGACTTGTGGAGGGTCTGATTCTCGAGGGCATCCGCATGCGTCCTTGTAACTCACTTCCAAACCTATAATTTTTGGGGGTAATGGACATCTTGTTCAAGGAATTGTCAAACTCGTTGAGAGCAAGATCATCAAAACTCATGGCAATTCCATCATCTCTAGTGTTGACCCCATTAATATCTTCATCGATGCTAACTTCACTGTGATCGTCATCTTCATCATCGTCATCATCATAAGTTGTTCTCACCATTGACCAGTAAACGAAGTTTGGATGAATGAATCTTCATAATTTTAAAAGAAAGTTTTAAACGCTTTAGTTCCAGATCCAAAAGCAACCATAAGAAATTGCAACATCACAGGAATATTTTATTGTTCTAAGTTTATGTTGGAGAGATTGGTTTGGAAAGCAAAAAATTTAAGCCAGAAGAAGAAATTCACATGGTAAACCTGCTCAAGGAGTTTAGGTATGATCTTCTGGGGACAAAAAAGAATTAGAAGGACCACAAAGGTAGCATCCTATTTAATTTCTCTATAATTTAAATTAGGCTTACTAAATTCACAAAATCACAAAAAACTGCAGAGCAGAGGTTCTAATATATATGTGGGTCCAACATCTTTCAGAATGTTGAGAATAGAGTTAAGTTTATAAAACTCCCTAGGAAGAGTAGACCTAAAGAGCAAATAAACAAATGAATAATTGTTACCTATTTGAAACTATTAAATCCCACGACAATAACACAAACCTGTCAGAATTCTGTAATAAATATGGATCAAATGGGAAGAACATGTCAAGTCTTTCTAATCCACCAAATGCCCTGGAAAGTTCTGATTCCAGCATACCATAAAAGAGAGAAGCATCCGACACATTGAATAGCCGGGCTGCTTTTGCCTGCTGCATGAATTCATGTACTATCGATGGCAAGCATACCTGTTAAGGAGAAACTATAATTTTCAAATGGACAGAACAAAAAAACTTATATGACATATTACAGAAATGGAAATGCAAAAGAATGGAAGGTTTTTCTCTGAGGAGAGTCAAGATGCTTCACCTTTAAAGGGTTTAATGAATGCTTTAAAATTGCCTCTATAGGCAAACGAAAGAGCTGTGATTTAAGACAAGGAATGCCCAGCATTGATCTCATATGAAAGCAAAGAATATACATAATGGCCTGCACTGGAGAAATATGACATCAGGAAAACAAAGCAACCAATATTATAGACAAAAAATTAAAAACAATTAACTAAATCAAATGGGAAAATACAATTAGACCACATATTTCTGATTTGATAAGAAAAAGGGAGGCAGTCACATCTAAGTACCATTTATTTCTTGTAAGAAAATATTTGTAACAAGCCAAAAATAGATTGACAAGCATTGATCTAGGGCGTTATTGGCTAAAAACGACAGAAAATGAAACATCAGTCAGTGATCTTTGTACATGTGCATAAAACCACATAGCTTTTAACAAAAGTTGAAGGCGACAAAAAAAACGAAAAATAGCAATCGACAAAAATTATTCCACAACGGGTGCCTTCTACTAGTATCTTGAATATCATTTGTAACCTTTAAATTATATAAGACCTTCAACAAACTACCAATACATAATATAAGACAACATAAAAAATATGGAGTCCTATACACACTTCATGGTACATAAGACTCCGTACCTCATAAGAAATAAAACGAGTATCCTTCATAAATCACATTCCCGTCTTAACAACCGTACCAATGCATACCAGAAACAATATACACATATCAGAGACATTATACAGAAACACTTTATTTAAGAAAAAAGTAAGTATTTAACATGATTTGTTTATAATTAATTTTGTTTAACCAAGCATCAAGATTGAAGAGGAATTCTTTCACTACTTCGAGGTAAGTTTGCAGGAAAAAAATTTGCTTCCATTTATTTATGCACTACGTTAGTATTCAAATTTGGACTTCAGGACTTGCAATTATAAGAATACTTTCATATAAACTAGAAACTGGTACAAAATGAAACCTCGTTGAATGGTAGGCATTACATGCAATGTTATTTGAAATCAACCTTAGGGACATAAACTAGAACTTTTCTGCCGGTTCAGGGAATGTAATAGAAAATCATATTCTAATAAAACTCCATCATTTGAAACTATTTCTTATTTATGCAACATTTTGCACACAAATATATCAACCATTCTAAAAGGTATTATCCTGTTTAATTATGGGTTGTCAATGTAATTTTGGCATATTGTCCAAACAACAGTTAAATCATCACATACCTGGAATCCAGAATAAAAGACTTTATGAGCTTTTGGATTTATTTCACCATCTTGAATTTCGCAATAAGTACTACACCAATCCACCAGACTGAAATAAAACATAGAAGTGATAGAGATTTGTTAGAAAATCTATACCTTTGAAAATCATAAGCTTGTGACAACATATAGAAAGAAACTATTGTCTAGTTTCTATAAAAGGCATATGGTGCAACTACATGCGACTTCAAGGCATTTGCCTCGGTGAAGTCAAGGCAGCTACTAAACTAGCATCCCAATGCACAAGCATCATTATAAATATGTCCAACCTTTTTCAGTCCTCTCTTCGAATCAAATACAAATGAGCCATATTTCAAGCCACAACAAGTAGTCTAAAGGTTACACTGGAGGTCAAAAGGGAGTTGGATGGCGTCATCTTCAATATCTAGGATATTTATGAAGTATATCAATTGCATGAGTACTCCATTAGAATCCCTAATATGTAAAAAATATTTTAGGGAATGCCACCTAATGTAGCCAAATGAGTCCCTTGCACGTGTCAAGTAAGCAATGACATGACGTAATCTCGTTGAAAATGCACTTGTTGTAACAAGTATAAAAACAACCCAACGAGTTTTAACTATATTTTACCTAGTTTTAAACGAGGCTTTTTAGAAACCTATTCCCAACGTTTCCACGTTATACATAAACATATTTCAAACTAGCTAAGCGATTTGAAAAACCACCCCTACTGTATTCCGTCATAGTTGTCCTGGCGCCACGACGAGTCATGGCAGCAGCCGACTGCCAAGACGCCTAGGCGACCGTCATGGCGTCCGTATGGCGATAAGTCATTTACAATGTACAATTTATATATTATTTATTTTACTTAACAAATATGTTGACAATAAAATTTTATATACATTAAAACCCAAAACATAATACTATGGAATAACATTAAAAACACAATTATGTAAATACTTAGCAATAACAATTAAAAAATAAAGCGAGATAAATTATACCACCATAAACCACATCTAGTAGATAAATGTTACATATGAATGGATAAAATGTAAGGAGTGCATATATAAAATATAAATAAATACATATAAAAAATATATATACATATATATATATATATATTTATATTATTATAATATATTTATATTTATATATATAATTTATTATTATTATATATATTAATAATATTTATATATTTATAATAATATTTATAATAGTTTATATTTAATATTATAACTTATAATTATAATATAATAATTATATTTATAATTATTTATTATATTTATTATTATAATTATTATATAATTATAATTATTAATAATATTTATATATTTATAATAGTTTATATTTATAATTATAATAATTATATTTATTATTATAATTATTATATAATTATATTTATATATTTATATATAATTATATATATATAATCATCAGTTAACATGACAATAAAGTAAGAGGGATACAATGGAGCCAAGCAGTACGCAAAGGCGAAGCCACTTGCCCGGTCGATCGTCTCGAAGGGGCGAAGCCTCTCGCCCAGTCGCACTCGGTATCTCTCTCTCTCGATCGCAGCAGCCTCTCGCGTCGCAATCTCCCTCTCAGTCGCAGTCTCTCGCTCTCGTAATCGACTCGGTCGCAGCAGCCTCTCGACTTCGATTTCTTCTATCGACTACGATCTGCTGAAGTGTTGTATTCGCTGCGAGTCGACTCGACTAAGGCATGTTTTGGAGATCTGCGACGTCGGTTTTTTTTAACCCAGTTCAGATTTGGGTCGATCATACCCACCAAGTCGCTTGACCAGCCGGATAGTCATCCAAGTCGTCGCGACGTAGTCTAAGGCGTCGACTGTTTTTGCTAGGCGCTAGCCTTTCAGCCATCGACCAAGTCGCCCGCTCTCCTTGCAGGTCTCTCACCGACTGGACGCCTTAGCGTCGCCTAGGCGACGCCGTAACAACTATGTATTCCCTACCACAAAAAGTGACGATTTTCATTCTCAGTTTCACGTACAAAATCAGATCACAATCTAGGTAACATTAGTCTTGTGCCTAGATTTGTGGGCTTGCATTTCACTTACTAAGGTAAAATAGTATAAGATATTCAAGGTCTAACCAGAGCTTGTACCAACCTTTCCAACATGGTGATAACATATGAAGCTGATATGAACTTTGCACGAGACAAGTAACTAGCAAGATAAGCAACAGCGCCCATTCTGCAAGTAAATCATAAAGGATTAAAACTACAAAGACTCAAGAAATGTAGCATTAATAAGTACATATTTATTCTTAAAAAACATTTAACTATATACATAACAGAACTTCCAAATCATTTGTGTTACAATTTTCCGTTAGGAAAATCAAGTTAAAAAACTAATACCAGAAGCTGAACAAAAACTGCATCGGCATCAACACACAAAGAAAAATATTTAACAAAGAATATTTTTGTTTCACAAAAAACATCTCCCGGAAAATATTTTTTGGAGAAATGACTTGTTTTGCAGAAGAATTCTTTAGGATTTAAAGACAGTTTTCAGGAAAACTTAGCTTAAATGTAAGGATTTCCATTGACCAATTTTGGAGTGTTGTAACAAAAAAACTAAAAAATGAAAAAAAAAAATCTGGAAAATATTTCCTTGAGAGAAACAAAGCCGAAGATTTTTCTCATCCACAAAATTGTGACTCCTTTTTCTTTAAATTGCTTTTAACTTCAAATGTTTCTTTTCTAAGCAACAACACCTAAAACATCCTTAAGCTTTACCTCCATTCCAGGGCCAATGCACTGTTTTTAAAAATATCAGCAAGCCTACTTGCAAACCTTTCCCCACAATTTTCAGGATCTAGCGAGCACGCATAAAACATTACAAACTACAAATTCAAACAAAGTTTAGGTCAAGAGGTGTCTCAATACATAAGCATCAAAATCCACAAAAAAAAAAAGATAATTGGAAGGAGGGAAATCAATGAGGCAACTTTCATATATATACATTACCTGGGAGAACTTTGACTTGTATGCATTTAATACAGTACTCTGGAATGACTGGAGAAGAATTTCAAAAACCTAAAACAATCGCATTTAGTATACATGTCCATACATACAGATTTGATGAACCAGAGCAACACCCAAAAGAAATGGTGTAAGCCTCCAGACAGTACCTGAGCCAAACGGCCACTTTCATAACAAGAGTTGAGGTGTTCAAAAGTGAGCAACATCAAAAGATCCAAGTGTTCAGCAACTTCGTTCCCCGAAATAAACTTTTGATTAGAAGAATCCTTTGAGAGCTGGACACAAAATTTGCAATAGAATAGTGAAAAGGGTTGAGAAAACAATTGACAGCAATTCGGAATATTGAATTGCAAGCTTTCAGAGAATGTATTTCAGGAAAATCAAATGCCACCATGATTATATGTTATTGACCAATCCGGAAAATCCCCTAAAATCTCACTTAAACTTCAAAAGATTAACAGTTTCATAAATGAACCTCAACTGGAAAAAGACAAAAAGAAGAATGGAGAAATTATTAAATAAGTAAAAATGATACCCTTCCAATTTACCAAGGAAAATAATGTATGCACAGAGCCAACCATATGAATCAAAGGACAAATTATTCAGTAGGGTTCATTTTTAACCTATTTGATTTGCTACTTTTGGTTTCAAGATAAGTGTTTCTTCAATAGGAGGTTGTTGGTAGAAATTATTCGAAAAGGTAGAAAACACATAATGCAACATAAATATATAACTGCCATATTCATGACCCCAAAAAAATATTAGATGAAATAGTAATCAAAAGTTAGTTACATGCGAATAAATCACCTCTTCACCAACTATTTCAGTATCATGTCCAGCCATTTCCTGGTCTCCCAGCTCCATATCAAAGATACCTTTACTAGAATCATCCACTAAAAGTTCATCCCATCCTATCTCCACCTACAATAAGGCCAGATACAACATGCTAAGATCAATATGCACAAAGGTTCTCTTCAACAAATAATCTATAAGGCAATTCAAACAACTCACATCCAATTCGACAAGCCTATTCACCACTTCTACAAGCATAGAGCTACCAACAAGTTCCCCCATTGCACCACTCTCCAATCTGAACATGTTCTCCACATATATCACAGATAACTGCAATAAGAAGTGAGTACAGCCTCCAGATCAATATATCTATCAAAAAGAGAAGTTCATTATTATGGAAGCGATGTAGGACCATTCAATTTAGCAACAAACTTGATTATGCCCTAGATTAATTGGTATAAACATTCAATCCAAATCCCGTGTTATTGAAGAAGATACAATGTTAATGAAAAAATACATGTCACTTAACAAAGATACGCAAAAATAAAGTATCGGAAACTCATAGTAACATTTTACTACTCCCTCCGTCCCATGATAAAAGTCCTTATTACTATTTTGGGTAGTCTCATGTTAAATGTCCACTTTCCTTTGATAACCAAATTTTTACACATTTTTTTCTATTATGCACAGAGCATTAAATATCTCATATTTTTCTTATTCTTATTCTCTTTCCATATTTAATAAGTATGGAGAAAGAATATTTTGAATTAAATAGCTAAAAAGTCACTCTCTCACCTACATTAAAAATAATTAATGACATTTTTATAGGCAATTTTGTCATTTCATTCCTCTTCTTAATATGCGTGAAACGTCTACCAGGAATATTATCCTGGGACGGAGGGAGTATATCTTATACGTTCTTCAAGAGAATGTCAGTGCGTCTCATATGAACAATTCTAATGGTCGCATGGTCCTCAAAAAGGACCAGGACCTTCATTAGATAAGCACACACAAAGGGCTCTTAGGTTCACAAGCTACATTACAAGGGTATCTGAAAGCTTTGAAAGGCGGGAAAAAAAAGCCTAGTATGTCAAGGTAGAAAGCTTTAATAGAGAATGGCACTAACACGGATCTGCCAAAAAGTAGATTGCTTATTTCCAAGTTGTACTAGATAGAACAAAATAATGACCAACAATTTGGTGTCAGCTCCACAAATCAACAATAGTACTCCCACCGTTCCAAAATATAAGATCAAAATAAACTTTTTAGAAGTCAAAGTAATACATTTTCAATTTTAAAAGTGATATATGGTTACATTAAATTTTAATCAATATAATTATGATTATTATGAACTATCGAAACGTACTATTATTTATAAGATTTAACGTTTTTGAAAGTTAATTTATAATATAAATTTTGAATTTGAAAATGTCTAAAATTACTTTTAAAAATTCAATATTGATCTAATATTTTGGATCGGAGGGAGTATAATGCAAAAAAACTTCTCATTTTGCTTGTATGCCTTTCTGACTATCAAGGTGGTATATGCTTTCACACAGTAAAAATATTGCTACTGAGCCTGGTAAGTCCATAATGAAGGTCCTAATAGGAAGTTGGGTTCAACAGGTGTAGTAGGATCTTAATTATGGACTCCCAGACTAACAAACATAGACAAACTCGCAAAAAATGTACTTGGAATCATGAGTAATGCACAATTTTATTTTTCCCAAGGAAAGAAGACTTGCAATCCAAGGCTGATTTGAATTTTTATATGGCATTTTCTCCTTAATAATTTGCTCCAGTCTCAATGGTGCAAGAGGAACTAAATCAGCGATGTCTTTCAATGCTGAGTGTACGCGATAAAGAACTTGTTCCTTTTTTGCAAGACCCCGTGGCTGCTTTAGTAACCCAAGGAAAGATATAGGCGGCACAAAATTCCTAACAAGCATATCCAAGCATAAATATGGGTATTTTCCATTCACAGCAGCCTACAATATGATGGATTGAAATAATCACTAAAAATAACCAAAATTGTTGACATAATGAACTTCTACAAGTCAGTAAGATCATGTACCAAGGAAACTATTAGTTCAACCAACACATCCATCACATCAGGCCCATAATTCCACAAGCTCATTCCACTTATCTGAATACCACCCACTTGTGAGAAGAGATTTAAAATAATCAAGCCCAGTTATACGTAAAAACAAATACCAGATATATTTGTAATCTAATAACTTACAGAAGAAAGAAGCAATTGATGGTGATCAGGATCTATGTACGAAACTGCTCCAGATAGTGCCTTCAAACTTGTCTATCAATCAAACGAAAATGATATTAGGAGAACCATGGACCATGTACAGAGAAAACATATACCTCCTTAACGTCTGGTTTGATTTCTTTTCAACGAATCAACATACCACAAGCATGGCCACTTCATCAGGTGCAAGGCGTTCAGTGTGGTGAAGAACCCCAATCAGCTCATGATAACTGTCACATTCACCCTGAACCAGTGAAATTGGTTGTTAATAACTTATCAAAGCCTCCAAAGATGAACAAATGCTAAGAATATGCTAAATTTCTACAATCAAGCTGTGAACCAGCCTGCTATACATTCTACTAAATTGATAAAATCAATATTTATAATAATACCGAAAAAGGAAAATAAAATGCACTATCTACCATTCAATATTTTAAAATATATATTTTAAAATATATGATTCATATGGGCCAAAAAACAGTGGTTCTCGAATTTTAAGTCAAGGTGGCCAAAGATAAAAATTTAACCCCCCCCCCCCCCCGGTCTATAAAACAAAGTGTCAATATTTATTGACAGTATTTTATTTTATTTTTTCCAAAATCATGGTGATGAAAGTGTTACATTTTTTGCACTTCTAACTTAATTTCTGAAATAACAAATAATAAAGCACTACTAGTTTTCTTTTCCTTCAAAAATAATGGTGGGCACTGCAACACTAGGCAATTGCTCAGCTAGGCTTGAGAGTGCATCCACCCCTGACTAAAGCGGCAATAACACTGTATAACTAAAAACATGCAAAAGAAAGAACAATGATAATTGACTTGTGCAGCTAGAATTCTTCAACAAGAAAGTTAAAAATAGACTCGCTGTCATTGTAGGAAAGCAAGACAAACTCATGCGACTCTTGCTTTTGATTTCATGATAATTAAGGTTACAAAAATAACTTCAATTTATGTAAAAAGATAATCTTTAACTACATCCTAGGATGCATACCGAGCGTACTGATTTAAGGGTATCCCTGACATGATAGGCCAGTTCCAAATCACTGAAATTAACATCTCCAATATCTGAAAATACTTGCTGCTCATCTGCTAATTGCACGCCCATTGTTTCTTACACAAACAATGAGCAAAAGGTTCAGCCTGACTCTGGAAGAAACCAATCAAATGAATTAAAAGTACAAAAAGAGACAAGTGTGAGAACACATCAAACATAAGCATAATATGAACAAATCAAAACATGTTGAATTAATATACTCCCTCAATTCCACAAAATGAGTGTCATATGCCAAATTTTTAAGTTTCAAGAAAATTGTCCCATTTCTTCAGATAGTAACATAAAATGACATACATACTTACCACCAAATTTTCATTATCACGCCAAAAATTAAACGCCAAATTTTTTTGGGGTAAACATGGAACTCCAAACATATATCCTTAAAATTTGTAAATATACAAGTGGGAATCTTTTGTAAAACTGAGGGTATATTCTAATAATTATCAGATTAACAGAATCAAACCAATTAATTCACGAATTATAGTAATGTTATTTAAAAACATACTGAAATTAACCTAGATATTATAATAAACTGCTACAACTACAATATGTGAAAGCAGGTTTTAACTGTTCAAAAGATCAAAAGGAACTTGCTCTAGGATATGAAGTACAATACACAAACACATATCTATGCTAACAGAGCTTACTTATTAGTGGATTCGTTAGAAGACGAGATAATCTGCTGCTATAAACCCTAAACCCACAGGAATTGCAAGGGTCGGCGATTTGGTCTCTTTTTTTCTCTCCTGTGTTGCCGCCAGACCAACGAACCCAGATGACAGCTAACTAGGTTTAAGCTTCACTACTAAACCCTAACCGGATAACCAACCCGGATTATAACCATAGTTTAGTTTAGATTTTATAACTTTTAATCCTTTATAATCAGCAAAACAACTAATTTGTCCCTATACTCATGGTTTAATTTGATTTCAGCCCCTATACGATTATTTTTTTCAGAAAACTCCCTGTACAATTTTTAGAATACTATTAACGAAGCCACCTCATTAAATAATCTGACATAATATTTTAAAAAATAAAAAATATATTGATATGTATATTTTAAAGTGTCAATTGCGTAATTTAAGAGTAACATGGTTGTTTATCCTTTCCTCCTCCTTAAATGGCTTCAATTGACCCAAATAGCAACTCTAATACTAAGTTTGGATTGAAGTAATAAAGGTAAGAATGGAATGACTCATTTCTATGAAATAAAAAAAAAAAAAAAAAATTGCGATTGAAATGAATTGAACCGTTATTTTATTTTTACTATTTTCGACTGAAATTTGACATTCTTGCCCAAAATTTCATGTGATGCCCCCAAAATAGGTATACAACACCCATTCTGAGTCGCAAAATATATGGTACATAAAGCAAATTACAACTTCAATAATGTCGTGTGAAATACGACAATACATACTGTGAGTTTAAATATAAATATTGTCTTCTAGACAATATCCACACTCAAATAAGTCCTCATTACAATTATTCAAACACTATTTTACAGAAATAGTGAGGACTGCTAAAATATCTTTCTAGAACCATTACTGTAAGACCCCAACTTATTATTAATGAAATTTAATTTTCTCTATTTATTATTTTGAAATAGTAAGGGTTGATTTGATTAATGTGGATAGTTAAGGGTAAAATCATGTTAAATACTTCAAAATAAGTTAAAGTAGTTATAAAATATTCATTGTTGTCGGGGAATATTCGTTTGGTCGTGGAATATTAAATGCTTCGGGAATATTCGCATTACTTCTGGTAAATGACCATGTGTGGGCCCCATGCTTGAAATCGATTGGATGAAGAAAGCAAATATAAGTTGTTTAAAAATAACAGCGTAGTTATTCACAATTAATCTTTGTTAAAATACCTGGTGGTTAAAACACAATAAGACGCGGTATCGCACCAATTATTGATTCTTACGTAAGAAGGCACTTTTCGATAATAATTACGGTAATTCTTATTCGATTATTTTATTGATTTAATAATTCTTTGCGTTGATATTTTATATTCTTTGTTTGATAATTGTCATTACACGATTTTTCATTATCGAAGCAATAATTCATATTATCTGAATAATATTATTAGATAACATTATTGGCGATGTCTAGAAAGTTACATCTAAGGAGAGGTTTGGTCACCTAATCAATTACTTGGTGGTAAGGAGAATTCTTATTGGAAAGCCCCCTCTTCCACAAGGCTGCCGGTTATCGATATTGTGATTACTGTAATATTATTTGTGAATAATTAATTATTGATTCATATGATGAGAAAAATATTAATTTTATGTGGATATGATGGAGAAAAATTTTAATGTGACAATTGTTGAAAATTGAAATTTTATCTTTTACGATAAAATAATTCATTTAAATATATTATTATATTTTAATAATATAATAATGGTGATATTTTTACAAATAATGGGATATATGAGTATATGAGGAGGAAGAATATATTTTTGTTGCGATAAATGTTTAAAACATGTTAAACATGTCGGATTGGACCCCATTTATTGAATTTGAAATTTGATTATAACTTGTAAAATCGTTGCCATTTGTGGATTTTGGTCAATTTCTATTTGGAATTTGGAAAAATTTCTTCGTAAAGTTGTAGTGAATTGAATTTCCTATAAAAACTCATGAGATTCGAATTTTACGATGAAAGGCTATTTATTATGAATTATTGAAGTTCGAAGTTCAAATAATTGATTTTTGGAAGTTTAAAATATTTAAAATTAAAAAAACGTTTTTTCTTACTTTTTCTAGAATGTGGCATGTGTTTGATGGCTGAAATCAGATTCTAGGCATGCGTAGGAAATTTATATAATTATATTATTAATTTATTAAATTTTACGCTTTTGGTTCTAAAGAATTTCTATAAATAGGGTGCTTAGGTTAGAATTGAAAATCACACTTTAAACTGAAGTTTTCTCTCTATATTATCGGCGTATTCTTGTGAGTATTTTGAGTATACTTTGAGTATTGTTAGGCAGTGCAAGTTCTCTTTGACTATATCCTAGATATTCAATTTAAGTCTTAATCTTTCGAGGTAACGGATGTTATTTTCTTCTCAAATGATATTATTTCTTCAATATCATTATCTTTGAAATATTGGTTGAAACTTTTTATCAAATTTGGAACTTTTTTCACGTATGAGTTCTTATTCATGAGATTCTTATTCATGAGATTCTTATTCACGAAGTTACTATTCTTATTCACGAGTTCTTATTCACGAGTAGTATTCATCATAAGCGTGAAGATGTTTTTTTGGGAAATTTCTATCTTTTAGTAGTTTGAGAGTTACTATTCACGTATCTATAAGACTATTCAATAGAAAAATAAAATTTCTTCTTTTGTGTCCAAAATATCTATTCTGGATACTAGCTTTGATTGTATCCATGTTTTGATCATTCTTGAATTTTACACCACTATGATTATTTTGAGGTATTTTTGAACATGGATAAAACAAAGTACGAATCCTTAATCCTTAATCCTTGTCATTTTGTTTCACTGGATTCGTTTCTTTAAAATATTTTCATCATCCTCGGTCTTAAATGATGATATTATTGAATATCTTTGGCTTTGTAGTGCAAAGATGAATGATTCTGAAGAATATCTTTGGTAGTAGTACAAAGATGAGCAGTGTTTAGATGAACATGTATTAATGATGAATATCTTTGGCACATGTAGTGCAAAGATGAATATTTGATTCGGATGTATATTGATTGATGTTCTGGGGGATAAAAGATGAGCGATGAACTTTTAAATTCATACATAGAAGATAGTAGTTTACATTCTCTACTTAACTCTTCTAATGAATTATTATTTAAGCTGCGAATATTGATTTAAAATTTGTTATCTATTGTATTCTATTAGATTTTCCTGTTGAAGACTAATGATAATTTGTTGTATATTATCTTAGTCATAATATTCTTTCTTGGGCTAGTTGAGCTCACCTTTTCCTTTTTGTTCCATTTTTCTTCTCGGGAGGCGAGAATATAAGCGAAATGTAGCAGTGGGGTATGGAATGAAGGTTTTAGAAAGAATTGTTTAGTAGTCCTCACCATTTTTGTAAAATAATGTATCAATAAATGTGATGAGAATTTATTTGAGTATAGATATTATCAGAAGATAATATTTGTATTCAAACTCATGATTTCTGGTTGTAATAATAAAGTTATAGTTGTTTACGTACCATGTATTGACAACTCGGAATAGGTGATGTATACCTATTTTGGGGGCGTCGCCAATTACTCCATACCCCGGCTCGATCCTGCTATGTTCTCACCTCACGAGAAGAAAAAATGGAACAAAAAGGAAAAGGGTGAGCTCAACTAGCCCAATAAAGAATATTATGACTAAGATAATATCAACAAATTATCATTAGTCTTCAACGAGGAAAAATCGATAAAATATAATGAACAACAAGTTTTAGATCAACAACTGCAATGAAAATAGAATCCATTAGAAGAGTCGAAGGAGAATGAATTCTACTATCTTCTAAGATTTAAAAGTCCATCATCAATATTTTATCCCTGTAACATCAATTAATATACATCTTTAATCAAATATTCATCCTTGCCCTACAGCCAAAGATATTCATTCAGTATCACCGGTTGGGTCATGTTTATCTCAACACACGTTCATCTTGCACTACTAGCCAAAGATATTCATCGATTAATCATTCATCTTTGCACTACAAAAGCCAAAGATATTCAAGAATATCATCATTTAGAAGCGAGGATGATGAAAATATTTTAAAAAATGAATCCAGTGAGATAAAAGGACAAATATTAGAGATTCGTATCACAGTTTATCCAAGATCAATAATACTCCATAATAACCAATTTTGAAGCATAATTCAAAATAAAGATCAAAACATGGATACAATCAAAGATAGTAACCATAATAGACATCTTGGACAAAAAGAAGAAAATTTTATTTTTAAATTGAATAGTCTGCGTATTTGTGAATAAATTATGTATTACGTGAATAGTCAGAGATATCGTGAATAGTAATCCCGACACAAAAGTTCCAAATTTGATAAAAAGTTCATACCAATATTTTAAGATAATGATATGAAGAAAATATCATTTAAGAAGAAGATAATATCCCCACCTCAAAATAACTAAGTACTTTTTGATGGAATATATCGAATAGAAAGCAGAAGGAAACTTATGTAGAACAACAACTCTCAAAGTATATAAATACTCACTAAAATATACCGACAATATAAAGAGAAAGAAAACTTGTTTACAGTGTGATTTTCAATTCTAACCACAAAGTAATACATTTATAGGAAAATCTTTAGAAACGTCGTAGGAGACTAAAATAATAAAATATATTATTTCAATTCAAACTTCCTATGCATGCTTTGTTGACAATTCAAGCTAGCCATCTTTGAAGAAAATTTGCAGCCCACATGTTGTAAAACAAGAGTGGGTCATACCCATAAATTTAATAAAAATCATTTTATTTTTTGAAACTTCAACAATTCATAGAAAATAGTCCGTTTATTAGAAAAATACAAATTTTATGTAAGATTCTTTTTGAAATCGAATTCTACAACTTTGTAGCTTTGAGTTTTCCAAATTCCAAACAAAAATATATCAAAATCCACAAACGAATGATTTTAATACCTCCACACCGACAAAATACTGATAAAACACCTCAGCATTAATTCCTTCATTTTTATCCACATAAAAATAATTATATCCATCATTTATATCCACATAAAATAAATATTTCCTTATATATATGAATCAATTGTAAGACCCAAATTTTTTTAAAATAAAAGGAATTTTCTTTATTTATTATTTTGAAATAGTAAGGGTTGATTTGATTAATGTGGATAGTTAAGGGTTAAATCATAAATATTTCAAAATAAGCAAGTGGTTATAAAATATTCATTTTTGTGGGGAATATTCGTTTGGTCGTGGAATATTCGTCTTTGTCGGGGAATATTAAATGCGACGGTAGCAGCCATGTGTGGGCCCCATAATGTGAAAGCGATTGGATGAGAAAAAGCAACAAAGTTTGGGTGGTTATAAATAACAGCGTAGTTATTCTGAATTAAAGGTACGTTGGAATACCGGTGGTTAAAATACGATGAATACGCGTGGTTGCTTGGCAAAGAATATTACCAGATTGCGCAAGATTGTTGAATTATTGATCCTTACGTACGTGAAGGCCTTTACTCAATAATTATTACGAGTAATTATTCTTTATTCGATATTTTATTTTATTGATTCAATAATTCTTTGCGTTGGTATTTTATATTATTCTTTGTTTCAATAATTGTCCGCATGCAGAGATTTCCCATTATCGGATCAATAATTCATATTATTTGAATAATATTATTAGATAACATTATTGGCAATGTCTAGAAAGTTACGCTCAAGGAGAGGTTTGGTCACCTAATTAATTGGCCGATGAGGAGAGATCCTTATTGGAAAGCCCCCTTTCACAGGAGCGACTGGTTTTCATAAATGTGATTCGTAATATTATTTGTGAATAATTAATTATTGATTCATATGATAAGGAAATATTTATTTTATATGAATATAAATGATGGATTTATTTATGTGGTTATTAATGAAGGAATTAATCTTTGGGATGTTTTATTTGTATTTTTGCCGGATGGAGGTATTAAAAGATCAAATCGGTGTTATTACGACTTTATTGTGTGAGTTATAATATTTAATCAAATGACTAGTTGGATCGTTGTAATTTTTGGATATGTTATACATATATAAGTTGAGTATATGTCCATAAATTTTGAACCAATTAAAATGAGCGTATAATTTATTATGAATTTTAAGAGGTGGGTGATTCGTAAATTAGGTTATAAATGATTTTGGTGGAAAATTCTAGAATTGGTGGGCCCCACTTGTGGTTGGTGAAAAATGTGCTGAATTTTATTTCAAATGTGGTGGGTGGAAATAAGTAGCGAAGTAAATCCATCAAGTAGCTTGGTCAAGTGCTGCTTGGTACGGCTAACATTTTCCTATAAATAGAAATTTAAGTTAAATTGAAAATCACACGAAACAAAAGTTTCTCTCTTTCTCTCTATATTATTGAGCGTATTTTGTGAGTATTTAGATACTTTGAGAGTTCTTTATCAGGTCTGAGTTTCATTCAAAGATCACTCACTTGAGCCTTTCTTCCAAGAAATCTTGATTCTTTGAGGTAAGGGATGTTATTTTCTTCTCAAATGATATTATTTCTTGATATCATTATCTTTGAAATATTAGTTGGAACTTTTTATCAAATTTGGAACTTTTTCATGCTTGGGGTTACTATTCATGAGTTCTTATTCACGAGTTACTATTCATGAGTTCTTATTCACGATTCTTATTCATAAAGTACTATTAATGAAGCGTGAAAATGTTTTTTTGTGGAATTTCATCTTTTGGTGTTTGAGTTACTATTCACGATACGGCCTTTATTCAATGATATCTCAACCTTTATTCACGAATACTGCACTATTCATAGAAAAATGAAATTTCTTCTTTTTGTCCAAAATATCTCATACGGATACTAGCTTTGATTGTATCCGTGTTTTGATTATTCTTGAATTTTACACCACTATGATTATTTTTGAGGTATTGTTGGACATGGATAAAACAAAATCTGAATCCTTAATCCTTAATCCTTGTCATTTTATTTCTTTGGATTCGTTCTTTAAAAAATATTTTCATCATCCACAGTCTTAAATGATGATATTATTGAATATCTTTGGCCTGTAGTGTGAAGATGAATGATTTCGAAGAATATCTTTGGCCCAGTAGTGCAAAGATGAGCAGTGTTTAAATGAATACGCACTGGGTCGATGAATATCTTTGGCCTTTAGTGCAAAGATGAGCAGTGTTGAGATGAACATGATCGATTGATGAATATCTTTGGCTGTGAGTGCAAAGATGAATATTTGATTTGAGATGAATATTGATTGATGTTACTGTGGATAAAATATTGATGATGGATTTGTTAAATTCATAGATTATAGTAGATTTCATTCTCTACGTAACTCTTCTATGAATTATTATTTCATTGCGAATATTGATCCGAAACTTGTTGTCTATTGTATTCTATCGATTTTTCCTGTTGGAGACTAACGATAATTTGTTGTATATTATCTTAGTCATAATATTCTTCTTGGGCTAGTTGAGCTCACCCTTTTCCTTGTTGTTCCATTTTTCTTCTCGGGAGGCGAGAATGTAGCGAGTCTTAGTCGGGGGTATGGAATGAAGGTTTTAAAAAGAATTGTTTAGTAGTCCTCACCATTTTGTAAAATAATGTATCAATAAATGTGATGGGGATTTATTTGAGTATAGATATTATCAGAAGATAATATTTGTATTTAAACTCACAGATTTCTTTGTTGTAATAATAAAGTTGTAGTTGTTTACGTACCATGTATTTGGCGACTCGAGAATGGGTGTGGTGTATACCTATTTTGGGGCCACATCAATAATTAATTATTCACAAATAATATTCTGAGAATCACATTTATGACAACCAGTAGTTCAAGAAAGAGGGGCTTTCAATAAGAATTTCCCTTCTAACGTAGCCTTGATTAGGTGACCAAACCTCTCGATGAGAACTTTCTAGACATTGCTAATAATCTTTATCTAATAATATTATTCAAATAATATGAATTATTGATCCGATAATGGTAAATCATGCTGATGACAATTATTGAAACAATGATAATATAAAATATCAACGCAAAGAATTATTGAATTAAT
Organism: Panax quinquefolius; assembly: GCA_020205615.1. Classification (NCBI taxonomy): domain Eukaryota; kingdom Viridiplantae; phylum Streptophyta; class Magnoliopsida; order Apiales; family Araliaceae; genus Panax; species Panax quinquefolius. Next base: position 27,742,989 of record CM035169.1, on the reverse strand, counting down.
AAAATATTGAGCGATAACACTTTGTAATAATTATTGAGTAAAGGCCTTCTTACGTAAGGATCAATAATTCATCAATCACATGCATCCACGCGTATTCATCGTATTTTAACCAAGGGTATTCCAACAGTGTTAGCTTCAGAATAACTACTTCAAGTTATTTATAAAAACTCAAACTTGTCGTTTTCTTTCATCCGGTTATTACATTATAGGGCCCCTGAAATGATTGCGTAAATAAATACGAATATTCCTCGACAACAAGAATATTCCACGACCAAACGAATATTCCCAAACAACAATGATTATTTTATAACCACTTGCTTATTTTGCAAAATTTGCACATTTCCCCATAACGGAGAATTATATCAAATTAATACCTTATTATTCACAGTAATAATTAGAGGAAATTCGATTTTATTTATAATAAGTTGGGGTTTTATAACCTCCCCTCCTTATGAAATTTCGTCCTCGAAATTGACATACATACCTGGTGTTTCGAACAGGTGAGGATACCTCGCTTTCATTTTTGATTCTAACTCCCAGGTCATTTCTTCAATAGCATGGTTTCTCCACAAAACCTTAACTTATGGTATAACCTTCGTGCGTAGGACATGCTCTTTCCTATTCAAGATCTTAACAGGTACTTCTTCGTACGTTAAATCTTCGGCTATCTCGTCTGGTTCTAAAGCAATAATATGGTTCGGGTCTTTCATATATTTACGAAGCATAGATATATGAAAAACATTATGAACACGAGAGACGTGTTTGGAGGTAATCTGAGTCTATAGGCCACATTTCTATTGGTCGAGAATCTCAAATGGACCAACAAATCTTGGATTGAGCTTTCCTCTCTTTCCAAATCTTGTAACTCCCTTCCATGGAGTAACACGTAATGATACATGATCTCGATATTAAACTCCACGTCTTTTCTATGAAGATCAAGATAACTCTTTTGTCGATCTTGTGAGGTTTGAATCGTTGTCGAATTATTTGGATCTTTTACGTGAGTCATGCGTACTAATTACGGTCCCAACAACGTTTTTCTCCCATCTCGTCCCAAAGATCTTTGGAGAAGCGACACTTTAAATCACAACGCCTCAAATGGAGCCCATGCCTATACTTGCTTGATAAGCTTGTTGTTGTAGGAGAATTCCACCAATGGCAAGTACTTATCCCAACTTCCTTTGAAATCTAAAACCACGAGTCTTAATAGATCTTGAGGTTTGAATAGTCCTCTCTCGATTGTCCGTCTGGTTTGAGGATGGTATCTTGCCGAAGTAATCGTAAATCCGTTCCCATAACTTTCTTCGCAAGCTAACCCAAAATCGTGAAGTGAATCTTGGGTCACGATCCGAAACTATGGATCTTGGCGTGCCATGCGATCTTACAATCTCATTCACGTCATCTGACCAGAGGCGTTCGAGGAATAAGTCTCACGTATCGGTAAGAAATGGGCAGACTTGGTTAATCAATCAACAATAACCCAAATCGCATATATGCCTTGAGGAACTTTGGGAAGACCTGTAACGAAATCCATAGTAATGTGTTCCCACTTCCATTCCGGAATCTCAGTGGTTGCAATGGACCTTTTGGCACTTGATGCTCCATCTTTACACGTTGATAAGTTAAACACCTCGAGATAAATTCCGCGATCTCTCTCTTCATATTATTCCACCAAAATGTATGTCGAATATCATGATACATTTTGGTACTCCCAGGATGGATTGCAAACGGTGTTGTGACGCCCCCAAAATAGGTATACATCACCCATTACGAGTTGTCGATCGTGAGTACGAAACAACTACAACTTTATTATTACAATGAGAAAAGCGTGAGTTTGTATACAAATATTATCTTTAAGACAATATCTATACTCGGATAAATCCTCATCACATTTATTGATACATTATTTTACAAAATGGTGAGGACTACTAAACAACTCTCTCTAGAACCTTCATTCCATACCCCGACTAGTACTCATTACATTCTCGCCTCACGAGAAGAAAAATGGAACAACAAGGAAAAGGGTGAGCTCAACTAGCCCGATAAAGAATATTATGACTAAGATAATATACAACAAATTATCATTAGTCTTCAACAGGAAAAAAAAAACTAATAGAATCTGATACAACAAGTTTTTAAACCGATATTCGCATGTTGAAATAACAATTCATTAGAAGAGTTAAGTAGAGAATGCAAACTACTATCTTACATGTATGAATTTAAAAGTTCGTTGTCTATCTTTTATCCTGTAACATCAATCAACATACATCGGAATCAAATATTCATCTTGCACTCTGGGCCGAAGATATTCATCGATTAGTCGTGTTCATCTAAACACTGTTCATCTTGCACTACGACCAAAGATATTCTTGAGAAATCATTCATCTTTTTACTACTGCCAAAGATATTCCATAATATCATCATTTAAGGTAGAAGATGATGAAAATATTTTTAAAAGCGAATCCGGTGAAACAAAATGTGAGGATTAAGGATTAAGGATTAGTACTTTTTTTTTATCCACGTCCCAAAAATGCCTCAAAAATAATCACGAAGTGGTGTAAAATTCAAGAATGATCAAAACATGGATCTGATCAAAGCTAGTATCCGAGCAGATATTTTTGAACGAAAAAAATTTTTCATTTTTCGATGAATAGTCTTAGTATTCGTGAATAATCAGATATCGTGAATAAGTGCCAGTATCGTGAATAGTAACTCAGACACCAAAAGTTCCAAATTTTATAAAACCTTGAGATCGATATTTCAACATAATGATATTGAAGAAATAATATCATTACAAAAAAATAATATCCACTTACCTCGAAAGATCAATACTTACAATTTGAAACAGGATATAGGCTATGACTTGAACTTACACCGAGTATAGCAATACTCAAATTATACTCAAAATACTCACAAGAATCATTTCGATAATATAGAGAGAAAACTTGGTTTAAAGTGTGATTTTCAATTCTAACCTAAGCACCTATTTATAGGAAAATCTTTAGAACAAAGCGAGAAAATTTAATATAATAATAATATATATAATCAAATTTCCTCGCTTAACCTTCCAAGAACTGAATTCAGCTCATTCAACCCACATGTGTAACACACCATAATGAAAAAAACGTTTTCTAATTTTAAATATTTTAAACTTCCAAAAATCAATTATTTTGAGCTTGAACTTGATAATTCATAATAAATAGCCCTTTCATCGAAAAATTTGAATCTCGCGTGTTTTTATAGAAAATTCAATTCTCTACAACTTTCGAGAAAAAAGTGTTTCCAAATTTCAAAGCAAGAAATTGGTGAAATCCTAAGCAGGCGATTTTCTGATTTATAATCAAATTTGATCGATAAATGGGGTCCACAGAGCATGTTTAACATGTTTTTAAACATTTATTGCAACAAAATACTCTTCCTCCTCGTATACTCATATATCCCATTTCGTTGTAAAAATATCACCATTATTATATTACTAAAATATAATAATATATTTAAATGAATTATTTTATCGGAAAAAGATAAAATTTCAATTTTCAACAATTGTCACATTAAAATTTTCTCCATCTATATCCACATAAAATCAATATTTTCCTCATCATATGAATCAATAATTAATTATTCACAAATAATATTACTGAGAATCACTGATATTAATGACAGTGGCGGTTCCAAGAAGAGGGGCTTTCGATAAGAATTTCTTCTTCTTTGGCCTTGATTAGGTGACCAAGCGTCTCCTTGAGCAGAACTTTCTAGACATTGCGATAATGTTATCTAATAATATTATTAGGATAATATGAATTATTAGCCGATAATGAAAAATCTTGTATAATAATGATTATTGAAACAACGGTAATATAAAATATCAATATGACAATTATTAAATCGATAAAATCTTGAGCGGTAATTCTTTGTAACCATTATTGAGTAGTGTCTTCTTACGTAATAATCAATAATTGGTGCGATCTGGTAATCTTCTTGTGTTTTGTATCGGATATTTTAACGATATTACTTGATAACTTATTCTGTAGTTATTTTTAAACCACTTATATTTATCGTTTCTTCATCGATAAGCTTTTTCAGTTATGAGGCCCACACGGCCATTTGCTTGGCGTCGTAAATACGAATATTCCCAGAAGCGGTCTGAATATTCCACGACCTGACGAATATTCAAGCAATGATGAATATTTTATAACCACTTGCTTATTTTGAAATATTTGCGTATTTTACCCTATTATCCACATTAATCAAATCAACCACTTACTATTTTAAAATAATAAATAGAAAATTAAATTTCATTAATAATAAGTTGGGGTCTTCTGACCTCCCTCCTTATGAAATTTCATCCTCCGAAATTGGCGTACGTACACAGTGTTTGAAAAGGTGAGGATACCTCGCTTTCATTTAGTTTCAATTCTCGGGTCATTTCCTACATAGCATGATTCCTCCTGAAAACTTTAACTTGTGGTATGACGCTTTTACCGCGTGGGACATGCTCCTTCCTATCAAGATCTTGGCGAATTACTCTCTCATCGTTAAGTCTTGACTATCTCGTCCGGTTCTAACTTTATAACGTGGTTGAGGTCTTTCACATATTCTGAAATCTGGATATATGAAACACATTATGAACACGAGACATACTCGGAGGAATGCTTAGCGAGTCTATAGGCTACATTTCTACTCGGTCGAGAATTTGAAATGGACGATAAATGCGTGGATTGAGCTTTCCTCTCTTCCCAGAATCTTGTAACTCCCTTCCATGGAAGCGACTTCATGACAATACATGATCCCCACACTAAATTCCGTCCTTTCGATAAAGATCCGCATGACTCTTTTTGTCGATCTTGTGCCGTTTGTATCGTTGTCGAATCATTTGGATCTTTTAAAAGTAATCATACGTACTGACTCTGGTCCCGATAATGTTGCTTTACCACTTTCGTCCCAACATCTTGTCTTTGGAAGCGACATTTTCGTCCGTATAATGCTTGAATGGAGCCACACCTATACTTGCACGATAAGCTGTTGTTGTGGGAGAATTCCACGATGGTAAATACTTATCCAATGCCACTTGAAGTCAGGACCACAGTCTTAATAGATCTTGAGAGTTTGAATAGTCTCTACGATTGTCCCGTCCAGTTTGAGGATGGTATCTTGCAGCCAGATCGTAAATCCGTGCCCATAGCTTTTGCGAAGCTAACCCGAAATCTTGAAGTGAATCTTGGGTCACGATCGAAACTATGGATAAAGGCATGCCATGCGACCTCTGATCTCATTCGCGTATATACTGCAAGGCGTTCGAGGAATAAGTCTCCCGTATCGGCAAGAAATGAAGCGGACTTGGTTAATCTAGCAGCAATAACCCAAATAGCATTGATGCCTTGAAAGCGGTAGGAAGACCATGTATGAAATCCGTGGTAATGTGTTCCCACTTCCATTTCGGAATCTCGAGTGGTTCTGACGGACCCTTAGGTACTAGATTTCCGCGCTTTTCTGCGTTAGCGAGTTAAACACATCGAGATAAACTTTGCAATCTCTCTCTTTATATTGTTCCACCAAAATGTATGTAGAAGATCACGATACATTTTAGTACTTCGAGGATGGATTGCAAATGGTGTATTGTGTGCCTCCATCGTAATCTTGTACTTGAATCGAGTCGTTAGGAACCTGAAGTCTAGAGTGGACTCGAAGTATTCCTTCTTCCGTGATTCTAAGCTTAGGAATAGCTCCTGCTTATACTTTCTTCTTCATACACATCGACTCAAGATTGGGTGGCGAAGCGACCTTAACTTTTCTATTAAAGTTGGCTCTGTCGTATCTTGACATCATCGCACTCATTCCTACATATGATCTTACTTTCGGCGCGTCAATTTACCCGTTAAACTTTTCAGGATGGTATTGAATAGTGTGGTGCGTAGTCTTTCAATAGCTCGAACCCTGGCGTCATTGCTTGGCGTATTGAGTTCTTTTTAGTGAAGAAATATTTAAGGCTTTTATGGTGCGAATATATCTCCACTTTCTCCCGTATAGATAGTGCCTCCATATCTTTTAAGCGAAAGCATTTGCTTGACTCTAGATCATGGTAGGATAATTCCTCTGTATTCTTTGAGTTGTCATGAGGCGTAAACTATAATTTCCCGTTGCGTTGAGAACACATCCCAACCCTTTGCCGAAGCATCATTTGTAGATAACAAATCCATCCGAACGGATGGTATTGTTAGAAACAGTGCCAAAATGAGTCTCTCTTGAGCTCTTGAAACTCATCTCGCATTCTTACGCTCCAAGCGAATTTTGTATCCTTAGGAGTTAATTTGAGTTAATGGAGTAGCGATTAGAAAACCGCTTCCACGAATCTCGATAATAACCATTTGGTTAGAAAGACTACGTGCTTGATCGCAGAACTTGGTTGCTCCCGACTTTGTATTGCTTGATCTTTCTTTGGGTCCACGGGTACTCCATGTTTTGACACTACGTGCCCAAAAATGCTACTTCTCGAGCCGAACTCGCATTTCTTGATTTGGCATATAGTTTGTTTTCACGAAGCCTTTGGAGTACCGGAACTTGAATGGTGCTCATGATCTTCGCGACTTTTGGAATATATGAGGAATACTCGGTTTGTTGTTGTCTTTGATGACATCCTCATATATTCCAAATTCGTGAGCGACTTTTGGGCACCATTAACAATCGATATGCGGAATACTCAGGTTTGTTGTTGTCTTTATTGTGGAAGGGTTTTCTCGAATCATTACTCCAGGTCTTATAATCGGAAGGATCAAAAATTAGATTTGGAGGCGAAGAATGTGAGATGAGTTAAAGAGCAGATTTCGCATTTACGCGCTGTTAACATATGTTATACCAATGCTTCGGTTGGATTTGTTCAGTTAGGATGTGTTCTCATACGGCTACTTATGGGAAATTCTAGCAGCAATGTCGTAACTGCCTTCAAAGAATACGGAAACCTTATGCATATGGAGAAAGCTGAATAATTAGCGGAATTATCGTCGGAACTCAATATGCGGAAAAGTTGGCAAAAGTTACTGCTGTAAGCTGCAGTAGAGCCAGGCTTATCTATATGGACAAAGCCAACTTCCGGGCGTCGTAAAATAAATTCTTGCCCAAAATGCTGCATGGTTAAAGGGCCGCAGAATGATGAAGAATCGGAGAGCAGGATTTAGGATGGATTACGATACACCATTTATAAATTCCATCACGGCGTATGGCTGATCTTTCACGTACATTGTGGAGCGATATAAAGAAGAGGAAGGAGTTTATTCTTACCAACGTGTATAGGCGGAGCATCAGGCAGGAAAATCATGGAGAGAAGGGCGATTTAGATTAGGCGATGGCTTTTCAAGGCATCAAATGTTGAACTTGAGTCCGCCATTTCGTCGATCGCGGAAGTGCGATAGTATGTACGGAAGGAAGGCCAGAGTTGGATTGAGATGAGATTAGGTTAGCTTTGCAAAAAGACGGAAATCAAACCATCGGAGCAATCGAAGAAGCTATTAGATTTGAAATGCAAGTAATACTTGGAGAATTCCTAATGAAATAATGTTCTGTGATCCAGTATGTTCGAAGTGACATTGTGACTGTGACGACCATATAATTGAAAAGATCAAATGATTCTGAGATATGTGATTTGACGTGGAATTTGGTGAAATCATATGTGTTGCGAGATTGCAAGTGGTTTATAAGATTTTAAATCTGACGCTGTTGACCACGATATTGAAAACACATTACCATGATTTAATTCTGGAGTCTTTTCCAACGGTTGCTAGAATAATAATATTTGGAGTTGAATTAGATTTGAATTATCTTTTTTGGGTAGAGTATACCGATGTGAAGCGATTTCGATATCTTTGGAATTTAAGAAAATTTTAGGTTAAAGCAAAAAATGGAGGTTTACTTAAATTCGTATAGTAAAATGCGGGAGTTGGAGCGTCTTTGTTCGAATTTCATGCATCAGTAACTACGTTGTCGTGACTTGAAAAGTTGGGATAATTGCCGGAGGTGGAAGACTCCCCTGACTTATTATTATTGAAAGCAATTTATATTTAGGCTCCATTCAGGAGCGCGATGAGTTATGGGTAAAATCACGCCATATTTTAAAATATATTGGTTATGCAAAAACATTGCTGTCAGAATATTGTTGGGAAGCAGTTGATGCTTTATTAAATTAGGATTGAAGAAAAAATACAAATGGCGTTGAGATCGACAATAGTTATGTGGATCTTCGTGAAGAGCTGGAATACTGTTAAAAACATGTTTTGCGGTTACGATAATGGTTATTATTAATTCTTTGGGAAAGAAAATTATTTATTTAATAATTTCTGCGTTGATATTTTATATTGCTTTGTTGTTTTGATAATTGTCATTTACGGTATTATTTTCATTATCGAAGCAATAATTCATATTATCTGAATAATATTATTAGATAACATTATTATGATATACTAGAAAGTTACGTATAAGGAGAGGTTTGAGTCTTTAATTGCCTTATTTAGTAAGGAAAATTTTTTTGAAAGCCCCTGCTTTCTTAGGGCTGCTGGTTGTCGATATTGTGATTACGTAATATTATTTGTGAATAATTAATTATTGATTCATATGATGAGAAAATATTGATTTTATGTGGATATAGATGGAGAAAATTTTTAATGTGACATTTATTTGAAAATTGAAATTTTATCTTTTTACGATAAAATAATTTATTTAAATATATTATTATATTTTAATAATATAATAATGGTGATATTTTTACAATGAATGTGGGATATATGAGTATATCTGGGAGGAAGAGTATTTTTGTTGCAATAAATGTTTAAAACATGTTAAACATGTCGGTGGACCCCATTTATTTATACGAAATTTGATTATAAAAATGATTAGTGGATTTCTTGGCCACTGCTTGGAATTTGAAAAACTTTGTGAAGTTGTAGAGAATTGAATTTTTTAGAATTTGGAAAACTTTCCGGAAAAATTTTCTCCTAAAAAGAATTAATTCCTATAAAAATTCGCGAGATTGAATTTTACACAAAAGGCTATTTATTATGAATTATGATGTTTGGATTAATTGATTATCATTTTTTGAAGTTTTAAATGGTTTAAGTGAGAAAAAGTTTTTGTTGTTTTTATTGGGGTGTGGTTGATGGCTGAATTTAGTTAGTATCGTAGGAAAATTTAGAGAAAATAATAATAATATTAAATTAAATTTTCTACTTTTGGTTTTAAAGCATTTTCCTATAAATAGGTCTTGGGTTAGAATTGAAAATCACACCGCGAAGCTGAAGTTTTCTCTATATTATCGAGTTTATTTTTTGTGAGTATTTTGAGTATACTTTGAGTATTCTTTATCTACGGTGCAAGTTCAAGTCATAGCTTTATATTCTATGTTTAATTGAAATCTTGATCTTTCGAGGTGAGGATGTGGCGCTTCCGAAAATTAGGTATACATCACCCGTCTTGGTCGCGCCACTTACATGGTATGTAATTTAAATACAACTTATTAACATAAGCTGTCTTGTGCAATCTGACATAAAGCTGTGAGTTTAAATACAAATATAAATCTACTAGATATTATCTACAAACTCAAACAAAAAGTCCTCATTACAATTATTATCACACTATTTCACACGAATAGTGAGGACTACTAATCTTATCTTCAGGACCATCACTCGTTTCCCAGACTCGTCCCGACTATATTCTCATTTCAGAAGAAAACGGTGAAAGAAAGGGTGAGCTCAACTAGCCCGATAAGAAATATTATGACTAAGATAATGCGAATAAATTATCAATAGTCTTCAACAATGATAAATTGATAAAATACAATAAACAACGGTTTAATCTGCGGCGGAATATGCAATCCATTAAAAAAGTCAAGTAGAAAATAAAATCTACTATCTTTTATGATTTAAAAGGTTTTTCATCCTTTGTTATAAATGAGACTCAAACTTTAATAAATAATCCACATCATCGAATCACCCCTGCACTACTGACCAAGGATATTCTTTAGTATCACGACCACAATTATTCACTTTCTACGGGCGAGAATAGTTGTGTATTCATTAATGGTCATGATCATGCCAACAATCATCCATCAATGACTACTACCAATTGAGGATTTTTACCACATCATTTGTAACATTACTATTAATGATTACACCGAATAATCCTGGTCATAATCATACCAAGTCCATCCATGCTCTCGGGCCATGAGATGACTTTTAAAAAAATATAAACATGAGGATGATGACAATGATATAAGAATTCAATAAAACAAGTTCAAGAATTATTTAATCCATGAATTATTAACGTCAAATTGTCAACACGATAATCTTGTTTAGTAGAGTAAAATTCAAGAATGATCGGAAGAATATTTCCATGAAAAATCTTTGGATGAAACGCAAATATCGAGGATATTCTACTAATTTCATGGAGTATAGAAGTCAAAGTTTTAACCATTTGGGTATAATAAAGAATGGAATAACAAAGAAATCAATCACATGCATTTGCTTGTGCGTAGGCAGTTATTCCAACATAATAATAATAACGGAACGGTCGGTGAAATTCACACCGCGGATGTTCCAATGTAATAATAAAGATGGAACCGAGATCGGTGTAAAACACATGATAGGATATTCCAAAGAATGATAAAAGGCGGAACCAGTCGGGTGTAAAAAACATACGATGCAGGATGTTCCAAAGAAGAATAATAAAAAGCGGAACCGGTCCCGGTGTAAAACACATGACAGGATGTTCCAAATGAATAATAGAAGAATGTCACCAAGTATAGGGTAATCAGCGATATCTGAGTTATTCCAATGAATAATAAGCAATGGAATAACATAAGGATTTCACCAGTATAGGGTATCTTTGCGTATCAAAGGTTATGTATAGGGTATGCCACTTTTACAAAGTTATTCCAAGCGAGTAATAATAGTGAATGGAATAATGAAGTTCTCTTCAAGAAGAAAGAATAACACCCCTTACCGTAAAAGAACCTGAATATAAAAGTAGTGAAGTAGCGAAATATCTCTTCTTCTTTCTATAACTTTCTCTCTATAGCTTCTCTTTATAATTTCTCTCTACAGAGTTTCAATGAATTCGTAAGAAAATAATGAAGGAATGAGCTTTATTTATAGGAAAATGGAATGCATAGTAACTAATCCATGAGCGGTCAGATTGATTTACTTTAATCGGCGGTCCATATTTAAAGCAAAATCTTTTAAATAAAATATAATATATTCTATTTATATAAAAACATTTTACTATGCAAACACTATGCAAAACAACATATGAAATACTATGATAATAAAATATAATATATTTTATTTATAAAATAACTTTAATAAAGTATTACATTTTATATAAAAAGATGTTTCATTTTATTACGTTAATAATCTGAATAAAACAAAAAGTCATTATCATTATAATAATTCATGATAATAATGGAATCAAACCGAGTGACTACTCACATAAGCATCAATAATCAATACCGTCTCTTATGCAACCACATGTATATTCTGTACTTTTACTACTGGAGTAGTTCAACAAGATCAACGATAAAACTTCCGCCGTTATTTCAATAAAATATTTTGTCGTTTTTCTCGATCAAACAATAATTACATTGTAGGGTCCACCAATGATTGTAGATTGTGCGAATATTCCCGCTAAACCAAATATTCCCCACCAATCGAATATAATATAACCACTTGCATACTTTTGCAAAATTTATAAATATTACCCACAACTATAACATTATATCAAATTATTCCATAATATTCAAAAATAATATTTATAGAAAATTCATCTTTATTTATAAAATTTGAGGGTCTTACAACCTCCCTTAACATGAATTTCGCCCTCGAAATTAGTGGTACGTGCACGGTATGTTGAAGAGGTAAGGATACCTTGATTTCATTTGATTCTAACTCCCAAGTCATTTCCTCAACATCGTGGTTCCTCCACAAAACTTTGACTTGAGGTATAACTTGGGCGTAGAATATGTTCCTTCTTATCCAAAATTTGAGCAGGAACCTCTTCATACGTCAAATCTTCCGCTTATTTAAATCCTGGATCTAACTCAACAATATGGTTCGGGTCTTTCGCATATTTACGTAACATGGATATGTGAAAAGCGTTATGAACACGAGACATATTTGGCGGTAAATGCGAGTCTATAGGCCGCAGTTCCTACTCGATCGTGGATTAAAATGGACCAGATGAATCGAGGATTAAGTTTTCCTCTCTTTCCAAATCTTGTAACTCCTTTCCATGGAAGCAACTCTTAACAACACATGATCTCCTATATCAAATTCCACGTCTTTTCGATGAAGATCAAGATAACTCTTTTTATCGATTTTGTGAGGTTTTTTATACGTTGTCGGATCGTTTGAATCTTTTCGGTGAGTCATACGTACCAACTCCGGCCCCAACAACGTTGTTTCACCCACCTCATCCCAAAGATAATTGGAAACGACACTTTCTTCCATACAACGCTTGAATGGAGCCATGCCGATACTTGCTTGATAAGCTTGTTGTTGTAGGAAAACTCCACCAATGGTAAGAACTTGTCCCAACTCCTTGAAATCAAGAACACAGAGTCTTAATAGATCTTCAAGAGTTTGAATAGTCCTCTCCGATTGTCCAGGTCAAATTCGAGGATGATATCGCCGAAGCTAAATCGTAAGTCCTGTGCCCATAGCTTTTTGCAACTAACCCAAAATCGTGAAGTGAATCTTGGGTCTCGATCGGAAACTATGGATCTGGCGCATACCATGCGATCTTACAATCTCGTTTATGTACATACGAGCAAGGCGTTCAGTGTATAAGTTTCGTATCGATAAGAAATGAAGCGGGACTTGGTCAATCTATCAACAATAACCCAAATCGCATGAACGCCGAGAAACCTTAGGAAGGAAGGCAGACTTGAAATCCATGGTAATGTGCTCCCACTTCCATTACGGAATTTCAAGTGGTTCTGATGAACCTTTTGGTACTTGATGCTCTCGCTTTAACTTCGTTGACAAGTTAGACACCTTGAGATAAAAGCAGCGCTATCTCTCTTCGTATTGCTCCACCAAAATGTATGGCGAATATCATGATACATTTTGGTACTCCCGAGATGGATTGCAAATGGTGTGTTCATGCGCCTCCATCATGATATTATACTTTAAATCGTGGTCGTTAGGAACACAAAGTGCGGAGTTGACTCAAGTATTCCTTCTTCATCGATTCTTGCTTCCTTGCGCGTAGCACCTCTTTTGCACTTTTTTTTCCTCATACGCATCGGATCTAGGTGCGTAGCTTGAGCGACTTTAACTTTATCGATTAAAGTCGGTTCTACTTTCGTATATTATCATCACATGTGTCCCTAGAGTCTTTAACTCTATCTCCATCCTTTGCAAGTCACACAAAATGGGCCTTTATGTTGACAATAACGCACTCGTACTTGCATACGATCTTCTACTCAATGCGTCAGCTACCACGTTCGCTTTTCGAGGATGGTATTGGATGGTATGATCATAATCTTTCAGCAGTTCAAGCCAACGTCGTTGTCGCGTGTTGAGTTCCTTTTGAGTGAAGAAATATTTGAGGCTTTTATGATCGTAAAGATCTCCACTTTCTCCCCAAACAAGTAATGCCTCCAAATTTTAAGTAAGAAGACAACGGTTGCTAACTCGAGATCATGAGTAGGATAATTCCTCTCATATTCTTTGAGTTGTCGCGAGGCATAAAGCTATAACTTTTCCATGTTGCGTAAGAACACATCCTAACCCTTTACTCGAAGCATCATCATGAGATGACAAATCCCTCCGAGGCGGATGGTATTCACAAAACGGTCTTTGAAATAAGTCTCTCTTGAGTTCTTGAAAACTCTTCTCACATTCTTCGCTCCAACCGAACTTTGTAGATCTTTTCGAGTCAATTGAGTGATGGAGTAGCGATTCGAGAAAATCCTTCCACGAATCTCGATAATAACCAAATTTAAACCGAGAAAGCTACGTACTTGATCCATCGATTTAGGTTGTTCCCGACTTTGAATAGCTTGATCTTTCTTTGGGTCAGCAGATATTCCATGACTTGATACCCGTCGTGCTCAAGGAATGCTACTACTTCTTGCCGAACTCGCATTTCTTCAACTTGGCATAAAGCTTATATTCACGAAGCTTTTGGAGTGTCGACCTCAAGTGTTCTTCATGATCTTCACGGCTTTTGGAATAAATAAGGATGTCATCAATAAAAGCGACCACAAAGTGATCTAAATATTCCTTGAATACTCGGTTCATCATATCCATGAAGGCGGAGGAGCATTAGTCAATCCAAAGGATACGACTAGGAATTCATAATGCTGCGTCTAGGAGTTACGAAAGCCGTCTTTGGAATGTCGGTGGTTCTAATCTTCAATTGGTGATATCCGGACGAAGATCGATCTTTGAAAAGAATTTGGCTCCTTGCAACCGGTCAAACAGTCATCAATACGTGGCAATGGATACCTATTTTTGATGGTGACATGATTCAACTCCCGATAATCAATACAAAGTCGCATACTCCCATCTTTCTTCTTCACGAATAGAGCAGGAGCACCCAAGGAGAAGTACTAGGGACTAATAAAGCCAATGTCTAACAATTCCTGCAGTTGGGTCTTTAACTCACGAAGTTCAATAGAGCCATTCGATATGGGGCTTTGGAAATAGGTTTTTGTATCGAGGTTCAAGGTCGATACAAAATTCAATTTCACGCCGGGGGTAGGCGGGGAAGTTCTTGGGAATACGTCGGGAAATTTATTAACAATAGAAATATCGCTCAAAAGCGGCGTATTTTTGTTTAAATCTGTGATATGAGCTAAGAAAGCTTGACATCCATTTTTCAATAAACGAATAGCTTTATGGCTTGAGATGGCCGTGATTAATTTTAATGGTTTGGTCGTTTGAATTAGCATAATAGGTTGATTAGGAATATGAAAACTAACAACCTTTAAAACAATCAATTTTTTGCATGATAAGTAGTTAACCAATCAATCCACAGAATCACGTCAAATGCAAGTATTTTTAATGAAATAAGATCGACGGGTAATGTGAGGGTACCGATTTGAACCAAACAAGACTTATAAGCGAGTGGATGTAATGAAGGTTTCTCCAACGGAGTTTCCACAGATAAGTCAAAGTCTAATTTCTCGGTCAAATTTAATCGATGGCGCAAGTAGGAGAAATAAAAGAATGGGTAGAACCCAGTATCAAATAAAGTGTAGACTTCATTAGAGTTTATGATAAGCTTACCGTGATGACCTCATTCGGGTTCCTTGCTCTCTGGGAGGTCACAACAAACGCTCTCCCTTGCACTACCGGTTTTGACTTTTCTGGGACGGCCTCTGGTGCGCCTCTATCCTAGTTGAATTTGTCTTCTGAACGACAAAATCGAGCTAAGTGACCTTCTCTTCCACAATTATAACATGTTTTGGATGGCATATGGCACAGTTCGGATGATGTGTCCCTCTTCTCCGCATTTGAAGCATATGATAGGTGGTCTTTCTCCTTCCTTAACAACGGGTGCTGGTGCTGACGTCTTTCCATCATTGTTGAATCTCCGTTTCTTGAAATGTCCATTCTTATTGTTTTGGCCCTGATTACCACCGAAGTGGTTACCATATCCGCCCGTTGATTCCCTCCACGTTGTTGTCACCGCTCACGATGACTACTCTCATTTGGTATTATAACTTCACTTACCGCTCTCTTTTAGTTGCGTTGACTCATTATCGCGCTCCACTAACTGAGCCCTATTTACAACATCTGAATACAAACACAGTTTATGAGAAATAAGATGTTGACGTATCTCCGGCTTCAAACCTCTTAAAAACATTCGCGCCATTCTCTCTTCATTATCCACCAAGTGGGACGCAAACCGTGATAACTCCGCAAATTTTGCCTCGTATTGCGACACGGTCATATTGTTTTGTTCCAACTTGATAAACTCTACCTCCTTCATGTGGCGAATACTTTCAGGAAAGTATTTGTCGTTGAACAGCTCCTGGAACTTCTCCCAAGATATCTTCAGTACAGCAGGTTGAGTACGTTTTACCGATTCCCACCAGTAATCTGCCTCTCCGCGCAACATAAAGCGCAAAGGAACCTTTTGCTCCTCGGAGCATCCCAAGACATCAAATATCTTGGTAATCTGCTTTACCCATGCTTCCGCCGAAGTGGTTTTGGCTCTCCTTAAACTCCCGGTGGTCCCAGCTCCTTGAATTGTTTGCGGACCGCTTGAGAGAGTTTTCCGTGTTTCCACTTACGTTTTGGATGAGAGTCGCTCTCTTTCTTTGTTGCATAAATTGCATAAAGCCTCCGAACATTTGATCATTCATCATTTGGTCAAGTGTTGTTGTTTTGCGTGAGGATTATGCGCCTTTCTTATATGCATTATTATCTCGATTATTGATATGTGGTGAATCAACGATCGCTTTGTGCTCCATTGCTATTCTCAACATTCTCGGATGTCATTTTCAGAATCGCCACAAAACAAAAGATTAATTGACATGTAACAATTATCTTTATATTCGACCAAACCAATAAAATAGCACATAAACTTGGGTAGGTCATACTAGCGAAGGTATTCCCGTCTCCCTCCTAGTATTTTTTTCTCACATCTTAGCGAGGATCATATCCTTAGCTACGATACCAACCGTGACGCCCCAAAATTAGGTATACATCACCCATCTTGGGTCGCCACTTACATGGTAAATATGTAATTTAAATACAACTTATTAACATAAGCATGTCTTGTATAATCGACATAAATCGTGAGTTTAAATACAAATATCGCCTCACTAGATATTATACAAACTCAAACAAAAAGTCCTCATTACAATTATTATCACACTATTTCACGAGAATAGTGAGGACTACTAATGCTATCTTCGGGACCATCACTCGCTTCCCGACTCGTCCCGCCTATATTCTCATTTCCAGAGAAAACGGTGAAAGAAAGGGTGAGCTCAACTAGCCCAAGAAGAAATATTATGACTAAGATAATGCGAATAAATTATCAATAGTCTTCAACAATGTTAAACTGATAAAATACAATAGACAACCAGTTTGTTGTAAGACCCCATCTTTTATAAATAAAGATGAATTTTCTATAAATATTATTTTTGAATATTATGGAATAATTTGATATAATGTTATAGTTGTGGGTAATATTTATAAATTTTGCAAAGTATGCAAGTGGTTATATTATATTCGATTGGTCGGGGAATATTCAGTTTAGCAGGGAATATTCGTACAACTACTCAATCATTGGTGGACCCCACAATGTAATTATCATTTCGGATGAGAAAGCGACAAAAATATTTTATTGAAATAACGGTGGAAGTTTTATCGTTGATCATGTTGAACTACTTCATTAGTAAGAAAAGTACGAGAATACATGTGGTTGCATAAGTAGTATTACCGGTATTGATTATTGATGCTTATGTAAGAAGTCACTCGGTTTGATTCCATTATCACACGTGAATTATTATAAGCGATAATGACTTTTTGTTTTATTCGTATTATTAACGTAATAAAATGCGAAACATCTTTTATATAAAATGAATACTTTATTAAAGTTATTTTATAAATAAAATATATTATATTTTATTATGCATAGTGTGTATAGTGTTTTCAGATAGTGTTTTGCATAGTGTTTGCATAGTAAAATGTTTTTATATAAATAGAATATATTATATTTTATTTAAAAGATTTTGCTTTAAATATGGACCGTCGATTAAAGTAAATCAACTGGACCGATTCATGGATTAGATTACTTATGCATTCCATTTTCCTATAAATAGAAGCTCATTCCTTCATTATTTTCTTACGAATTCATTGAAACTCAGAGAGAGAAATTATAAAGAGAAGTTTATAGAGAAAGTTATAGAAAGAAGAAGAGTATTCTGCTACTTCACTACTTTTATATTCAGTTCTTTTACGGTAAGGGGTGTTATTCTTTCTTCTTGAAGAGAACTTCTGTTATTCCATTCACTATTATTATGTTGGAATAACCTGTAAAAGTGGCATACCCTATACATAACTTTTGATACATGCTGCAGATACCCTATACTTGGTGAAATCCTTATGTTATTCCATCGCTTATTATTCATTGGAATAACTTCAGATACATGAGTTTACCCTATACCGGTGACATTCTTCTATTATTCTCATTGGAACATCCATGTGTGTGTTTTACACACGGACACGGTTCCGCTTTTTATTATTACATTGGAACATCATGCATCGTGTTTTTTGGGACCGGTTAAAATCTTTTATCATTCTCGTTGGAATATCCTATCGTGTGTTTTACAAGGATGCGGGTTCCATCTTTATTATTACATTGGAACATCCTGCGGTGTGAATTTCACCCGACTGGTTCCGTTATTATTATTATGTTGGAATAACTTTGTCATGTCAAGAAATCGCATGCAAGTGATTTCTTTTGTTATTCCATTCTTTATTATACCCAGTTGGTTAAAACTTTGACTTCTATACTCCATGAAATTAGTAGAATATCCTTGATATTTGCGTTTCATCCAGTATCTTTTCATGGAAATATTCTTCTGATCATTCTTGAATTTTACTCTACGAAACAGTATCATGTTGACAATTTGGACGTTAATAATTCATGGATTAAATAATTCTTGAACTTGTTTTATTGAATTCTTATATCATTGTCATCATCCTCATGTTTATATTTTTTTTAAAGTCATCTCATGGGCCTGTAGAGAGCATGG
The DNA here is from genome assembly GCA_020205615.1 of Panax quinquefolius. Taxonomy (NCBI): domain Eukaryota; kingdom Viridiplantae; phylum Streptophyta; class Magnoliopsida; order Apiales; family Araliaceae; genus Panax; species Panax quinquefolius. The sequence goes on along the minus strand of CM035169.1, from coordinate 27,724,232 downwards.
ATGGACTTGGTATGATTATGACGAGGATTATTGATTGTAATCACGACCGTAATGTTACAAATGATGTGGTAAAAATCCTCAAAGGGTCAGTAGTAGTGCATTGATGGACGATTGTTGGCATGATCATGACCATTAATGAATACACAACTATTCTTGATTCGTAAAGCGCAGGAATAATTGTGGTCGTGATACTAAAGAATATCCTTGGCCGTAGTGCGGGGTGATTCGATGATGTGGATTATTTATTAAAGTTGAGTCTCAAACTATAATGATGATGAAAAACCTTTTAAATCATAAAAGATAGTAGATTTTATTTTCTACTTGACTCTTTTAATGGATTAGATATTCACGCAGATTAAACCGGTTTGTCATTGTATTTTATCGGTTTAACATTGTTGAAGACTATTGATAATTTATTCTCGCATTATCTTAGTCATAATATTTTTCTTGGGCTAGTTGAGCTCACCCTTTCTTTCCTTGTTCTCTTCGTGAAATGAGAATATAAATTTGGGATTTAGCCTGGGAAACGCAGTGATGGTCCTGAAGATAGCATTAGTAGTCCCTCACTATTACGTGAAATAGTGTGATAATAATTGTAATGAGGACTTTTTGTTTGAGTTTGTATAATATCTAGTAGACGATATTTGTATTTAAACTCACAGTTTATGTCGTATTGTACAAGACAGTTATGTTAATAAGTTGTATTTAAATTCTGTACCATGTAAGTGGCGACCCAAGATGGGTGATGTATACCTAATTTTGGGGGCGTCACAAGGGATATTATTTTTTTCGTAATGATATTATTTCTTCAATATCATTATGCTGAAATATTGATCTGAAGTTTTTATCAAATTTGGAACTTTTGGTGTTGGAGTTACTATTCACGTATATGGCACTATTCACGTATACGACACTATTTACGAATACGGCACTATTCATCGAAAAATGAAAATTTTTCCTTTTCGTCTAAAATATCTATTTTGGATACTAGCTTTGATTGTATCCATGTTTTGATCATTCTTGAATTTTACACCACTATGATTATTTTTTTGAGGTAGTTTTGGACATGGATAAAATAAAGTACGAATCCTTAATCCTTAATCCTTAATCCTTGTCATTTTGTTTCACTGGATTCATTTCTTTAAAAATATTTTTCATCATCCTCAGTCTTAAATGATAATATTATTGAATATCTTTGGCCTGTAGTGCAAAGATGAATGATTTCGGATGAATATCTTTGGCCCGTAGTGCAAAGATGAACACCTGTTTAGATGAACATAACCAACTGATGAATATCTTTGGCCTGTATTGCAAAGATGAATATTTGATTCCAGATATATATTGATTGATGTTACAGGGATAAAAGATAGACGATGAACATTTAAATTCATACATAGAAGATAGTAGTTTGCATTCTCTACGTAACTCTTCTAATGAATTATTATATCCGCTGCGAATATTGATTTAAAACTTGTTGTCTATTGTATTCTATTAGATTTTTCCCTGTTGAAGACTAATGATAATTTGTTGTATATTATCTTAGTCATAATATTCTTTACTGGGCTAGTTGAGCACACCCTTTTCCTTTTTGTTCCATTTTTCTTCTCAGGAGGCGAGAATATAGCGAGTACGAGTTGGGGTATGGAATGAAGGTTCTAGAGAGAGTTGTTTAGTAGTCCTCACCATTTTTGTAAAATAATGTATTAATAAATGTGATGAGGATTTATTTGAGTATAGATATTGTCAGAAGATAATATTTGTATTCAAACCTCACAATTTCATTGTTGTAATAATAAAGTTGTAGTTGTTTACGTACCATGTATTGACAACTCGGAATGGGTGATGTATACCTATTTTGGGGCGTCCACAATCGCCGCTAATATCTTCCAGTCATTGTTGAATCTCCTCTTTCTGAAATTTCCACTTGACTCACATCTCCTATTATCATGGCCACGATGACCACCCGAGTGGTTACCGCCTTTGTTCGTATTTTTCCCTCCTCATTGGTTATCATCGCTCTGATGAATGTTTACAACATCTGAATATAAAGAAAATTTATGAGATATAAGATATTGCCGAATATCGGGCTTTAGACCTCTCAGAAACATCCTCGTCATTTGTTCCTCATTTTCGACCAAATGAGGTGCAAACCTGGATAACTCTACAAACTTCGCGCCGTCTTTGGGACAAATCATGTTATTTTGTTCCGATCGATAAACTCTACCTCCTTCATATGATTTAATACTTTCGAGGAAAGTACTTGTCATTGAATAGTTTCAAACGCTTCCCAAGACATGTTGAGTCAAGAAGCGAGTGGGAACGCTTCCTGCGACTCCCAGGTGAGAATCGCTTTCACCGCGGAACATAAAGGTGGCGAATGGAACCTTCGTTCTTCCGCATCCCAAGACATCGAATATCTTGGTAATTTGCTTGACCCATGTTTCCGCCTTGATCGGATCCGCTTTCCAATAAATTTCGGTGGTCCTAACTCCTTGAATCGCTTGGCAATGTGATGATCGCACGTTGGTATCACTTCTACCCGTATTTTGTACACGAGTCTCCCTCGTCTGATTTTGCATGAACTGCAAAAAGCTCCTAAACATTCCATCATTCATCGTTTGTTCGGTAGTGTTGTTTATAGGAGGATTATTGCCTTCATGTTGCACGTTCTCCTGGTTTGTAACTAAAGGTTGTTCCACAGTCTCATACACTCCATTGTTAACGTTCTCAGCAGCCATTCTTAAATACTGTCATAAAACAAGGGTTAATTAAACAAATTAACATATCACATAATATCCATATATTATGACTGACCAACAAATAAGCTTAAATAAGACACACTAGCGAAGGATTTACCCATCTCTCCCTCCTAGTTCTATTCCCCAATCTCCGCCTAAAGACCATATCCCTAAGCTTTGATACCAACTGTGGACGCCCCAAAATAGGTATACAACATCCATTCCGAAGTCGCCAAATATATGGTACATAAAGCAACCTAACTTCAATAATGTCGTGTGAAATACGACAATACATACCTGAGTTTAAATACAAATATTGTCTTTCAGACAATATCCACACTCAAATAAGTCCTCATTACAATTATTCAAACACTATTTTACAGAAATAGTGAGGACTACTAAAACATCTTTCTAGAACCATTACTCCATACCCCGACTCGATCCTGCTATGTTCTCACCTCTTGAGAAGAAAAATGGAACAAAAAGGAAAAGGGTGAGCTCAACTAGCCTAGTAAAGAATATTATGACTAAGATAATATACAACAAATTATCATTAGTCTTCAACAGAAAAAATCGATAAAATATAATAGTATAACAAGTTTTAGATCAACAATCTGCAATGAAATAAGAATCCATTAGAAGAGTCGTTAGAGAATGAATTCTACTATCTTCTAAGATTTAAAAGTCCATCATCAATATTTTATTCCTGTAACATCAATTAATATACATCTTTAATCAAATATTCATCCTTGCCCTACAGGCCAAAGATATTCATTTGTATCACCAGTTGGTCATGTTCATCTCAACACATGTTCATCTTTACACTACGGGCCAAAGATATTCATCAGTTAATCATTCATCTTTGCACTACAGGCCAAAGATATTCAGTAATATCATCATTTAGGACTGAGGATGATGAAAAATATTTTAAAGAAAATAAATTCAATGAGATAGAAGGACAAATATTAGGGATTCGTATCACAGTTTATCCAAGATCAATAATACTCCATAATAACCAATTTTGAAGCATAATTCAAAATAAAGATCAAAACATGGATACAATCAAAGATAGTAACCATAATAGACATCTTGGACAAAAAGAATAAAATTTTATTTTTCGGTGAATAGTGCTGTATTCGTGAATAGTGCCGTATAAGTGAATAGTAATCCCGACACAAAAAGTTCTAAATTTGATAAAAAGTTCATACCAATATTTCTAAGATAACGATATTGAAGAAAATATCATTTAAGAAGAAGATAATATCCCTTACCTCAAAAGCGGTAGATTTTTGATCGGAATATCGGATAGAAAGCAGAAGGAAACTTGTCTTAGAACAACAACTCTCAAAGTATATAAATACTCACTAAAAATACCGACAATATAGAGAGAAAGAAAACTTGTTTACGGTGTGATTTTCAATTCTAACCTAAAAAGCGATTCATTTATGAAAAATCTTTAGAACACTATAGGAGACTAAAATAATAAAATATATTATTTCAATTCAAACTTCCTACGCATGCTTTGTTGACAATTCAAGCTAGCCATCTTTGAAGAAAATTTGCAGCCCACATGTTGTAAAACAAGAGTGGGTCCTACCCATAAATTTAATAAAAATTATTTTATTTTTTGAAACTTCAACAATTTATAGAAAATAGTCCGTTTATCAGAAAAATACGAATTTTATGTCCATTCTGCCTGAAATCGAATTCTCTACAACTTTGTAGCTTTGAGATTTTCCAAATTCCAAACAGAAAATATCTGAAATCCATAAACGGATGATTTTTAATACCTCCACACCGACAAAATACTGATAAAACACCTAAGCATTAATTCCTTCATTTTTATCCACATAAAAATAAATATATCCATCATTTATATCCATATAAAATAAATATTTCCTTATCATATGAATCAATAATTAATTATTCACAAATAATATTACAGAATTACATTTATGACAACCAGGTCATTCTCAGGAAAGAGGGGGCTTTCCAATAAGAATTTCTCCTTACTAGCGCGCAATTAGGTGACCAAACGTCTCCTTGACAGAACTTTCTAGACATTGCCAATAATGCTATCTAATAATATTATTCAAATAATATGAATTATTGATCCGATAATGGAAAATCTTGTGCGAAATGACAATAATTGAAACAACAATAATATAAAATATCAACGCAAAGAATTATTGAATCAATAAAATATTGATAAATAACTCTCGTAATAATTATTGAGTAGTGCCTTCTTACGTAAGGATCAATAATTCATCAATACCGCATCTACGCCAGTACATCGTATTTTAACCCACTTAGGGTATTCCAACAAAGTGTTAATTCAGAATAACTACCTGTAGTTATTTATAAAAACTCAAACTTGTCATTTTCTTCATCCGACAGCTTATTACATTATGGGGCCCACAAATGATCTATACGTCGCATTGAATATTCCCGACAACAACAAGAATATTCCACGACTAAACGAATATTCCCCGACAACAATGATTATTTTATAACCACTTGCTTATTTTGCAAAATTTGCACATTTTCCCCATAACCAGAGAATTATATCAAATTAATACCTTATTATTCACAATAATAATTAGAGGAAATTAGATTTTATTTATAATAAGTTGGGGTCTTACATTTCATACACAAATTCTTATGAGTAGTTTTTTTATCATTGAGTCATGATGGTCTTGGGGGAGTAACAGTATGGAATAACTCAGTCCAACTAAAATAAAATGAATCATTACAATATTCATTCCATTCCTTCAATCTAAACGCATCATAGTTCCTAATACGTAAGGCCAAAAAAAAATATTCAACCATATACATGTATGACGGTAGAGACTATCGCACATGTCGTAATGCCTCTGCACAATCCTTCAATTCTTCTTTTTCAAAGATTGTCGTCTCTTACTTGTTGTGTGTGTGTGTGTATATATATAAAATGAATGAAATAAAATCAATAGGTGTGATATTCGGTTCATACCTTTTCAAAGGGATGTATATATCCTTTCAAAAGTATATAACCTTTCAAAATGATGTAACCTTTTGAAAGGATGTATATCTTCAAAGGGGTATTTGGAAATCTATAAATATGTTCCAAATCTACCCAAAATAATCACTTCAACTTCAACAACAATCCTTCTCAAGTTCTTAAAAAATTGCATTCATTCTTCATTCATTAAAAAGTTATAGAGAGTATTTAAATTTTGTTAGTTCGTGGAACTCTTCCATTGAAGTGTTTCTTGTGAGAGTTGAAGACTATTTTATCCTGGGAAGTAGACGTCCATTGTTCTATCCGTAAAGACCGATAATGAGAGATTTAAATCGCTTTAAGGAGAGATCATTCAACGATTGACTTGATTTTTTAAAAGTTTGTCAATTACATCAAGTAAGTCATTTATTATAAATTATTTATTTTTTATTTCTGTTTATTTAATTAATATATAATAATAATACTTAGGAACACACTAAAATTCGAGACAAAAAACTTGTACATGTTACAAAAACACCTTCCCTTCAATTTCACTTGGGACACAATCAGATGAATGATATTTCACAAGTAAAATTCTAGACAAAAGGAGAAGCTTCAAATTCGAAACCGGAGTTCAGTGTTCTCTTGGATTAGTTCACAAGTTCAATTGTTCAATAAAGTGAACCTGGATATTAATATATATATATATATATATATATATATAATAAATCCGTTTTTTTGGAATTTTACAGTATTATATACCATTTATAATCTTATAATATACATTATATCATACATATATATAATCCCACATTAAAATATTTATTTTATAATCCCCAAAATTCATTACTTTTCTAAATCATTTATTATTTTAATTATGTTAAAACATAATTATTATATCCTAAAATCACTACTATATAATATTATATCATTCATAATTATACCATACATTATATCATACATGTATGATATAATATTATAATACATGTATATATAACAAAATCACTACCTATCTAAACTGCATGCGGATATTATCATTACTAATTTAATTATATTACAATATAATATTATACCATTTATAATTATATTACAACATAATATTATACTGTTTACAACATTTAAAACAAAATTAAAATAACAAATAATATCAATCATAACTTACTATGTTTAATTTATAATCCCCTAATTCACTACTTTTTAAATATAAACAGTGTTTATATTTATAGTTTCTTCATCTATTGGATTCAACTATATGGATTGTGGCTTTGCATGATTTGTTAAGTAATAGCATCCGGTAAATCATTTTTATCATCATTAATAGTTTTTTTTGGGCATTATGGTAATACTGTGAGTGCCTATACAATTATCAAAAATTGATAAAAACTAATGAGGCAATGTATTCGTTCTTTAACTATAACATTGTGTTATGTATGACACAGTGCTATATTGATATGTTTTTGGACATTGTGTTTGTTTGACATGAAGATCCAACATAATTATTAATGCTCGTGCTTTTAGTTTCTGCATGTAACATGTGATTTTCCTTTAAGTTTGAGGACCGAAATTGGGACATTCTTCCGCAATTTTCCTTTTCGTTTGGATGTTAGAATTATGGTGCAAGTAAGCGTTATATAAGACGTGAACTCTTCAAAATGCATCAAGTACATGTGTAATATATTTGAGTCTTAGTGAAATTTGTGTAATGTGTAACAAATTTCAAATATGGCATTACCAATCATACCAATATAACAACTCAATAACATTGTACATTACATTTTTTAAATATTTGCTAGTGCTTTACCATTTTTAACCGTATTAGTTACATTATAATTTTTTTTTCAAGAAATTAATATATATATATATATATATACACACATACAACTGTTATATAATGTATTGGGATTTAATGCTCAGATTAATTATATATTTGGTTATGTATTTGCACACAAAACTTTTACACAATTTTATATAATATATGCTATCAAAATTTGATCATCGCACAATAATATTTCATTTTTTTTATTATATTTTAATTTATTAATTAAATATATAAATTTATTATTAATAAAATGAAGGGTTAAGTTCAGATGACCACCTGGGGTTTGTTAGGTTTGTAATATTCATGAACGCAATCAAATTGCATAAATAAGTGCGGAAGCGAGATAAATCAGAGTTTAAAATTTTACAAACCATATACCCGGATCACCCTTTATGCATAATTATTAATTAAACGAAAAGATAAAGAATAAAATCATACCCTTGAAGATCGAGCTTCCTCAGGTACAAGTTCACCTCCAAATCCTTTCGCGTTCAACTTGAATCCACCGGGTTTGGTTCCTTCCTTTGATCAACGTTAGCCACCCAAGTGTTTGGCCTCTAGAGGTGATCCACCAAGGAATAATAAGAATTCAAGAAGATGGGTATTTGGCTCAAACCCTAGTTTTTCTATCTCTATAGAAAAGGCGTACTCTCCCACAAATTGGAATTATGTCGTTGTAAAAGTCAACAACCCCACCACCCATAATAAGACTCCTCTTATTTATAGATGTGGGCAACCCACCTTAACAATTAAGGAATTGGGATTTATTTAATTAATTAAATTCTTTTAATTAATTAAGCTCCCTAATCTTATTAGGGATAATTAATTAAACTCTTTTAATTAATTTAACTTCCTAATCCAATTAGGAATAAATGAGAGTACTTATATTAAATTAATTCCTAAACTCTTTTAGAAATTAAAATAATAATAATTGTAATAATATTAATAAGACTCCTCTTATTAATTTATATTTAATATTTCTAAAATATTAAATAATAAATATTAAGCTATTTAATTTATTCTATCACCATAGATTAAATTAAATATACTTAACTATATTATTACGATTATGCCATTAACTTCTTAAATAATTATTCTTCCTTTTATGGTGTGACCCTTTAGGTTCTCCATATTAAATAGGTTGTGAATAAATCAATTAGAACAATTTAATCTTATTTAAATAAATAAATTAAACAATTAATTTATTTAAATAAATAATATTTATTCTCTGATAAGGATAAGCCTCCCCAGCGATCAACGACTTTTCAGATAATATAGATTTCAACATTAATCATTAAAGAACCTTTGAGTAAATAGTTACCGACAATTCAATCCTTCCACCATACAATGTCCCAATTAAATATAAGGCATGGAATTCTTCACAAGTCTTATTTTATTTAATTATATGTATTTCGATCCTTAAATGCACAACACTAAATAATGCAAATTAGAAACTCCTTTCTAATTTCATTCGCCGCCAAGGACTACTGGGTTGTCATTTATCGAATCACATAGACATTTCTCTTCTTTTATTAGAAGTGGTAGATTCTTTATCGATCATACATTATCTCCACGCACAACTTGTTATACCCAAGCATACCCTTTGATATACCCTCGTGGTCTTAAGGAATAAGTCAAAGTATAACTCATCATACATAAGATACTATGATGATCTCAAGTCCAAGGATTACTCAGACTACTATCACTACAGAATTCCTATTGACAGCAAATAAAACTCCATTAGGTATTCCTTAGCGAGCCAACGTTCGGTGAACTTATTCTCTAATAAGCACCTACATACTTGCTTTAGTGTCTCCACACAAATGATCATGAGATCAATCATCCTCATCCAATGAAGCAAGCAACGTATGCACCAATCTATCCGGATTCACTAATCCCCAATTTAGTAATCCAATAATTGGGAACTATTTTAGTTTTAAGCTTTCTAAGAATTTAGATCTCATTAGAATGATCATCATCATTATTCTAAAAGCATTGCTTAAAACTATGGGTTTATCACATATTATAAAACAAAGATCATGTAGATAATTAAAAGCCTTTAATAAATAAATACTTTTTATTAATAAATGAATAAGATTGTTTACAAAGTATATGCTTTATCATCAAACATGATTGGCTTGTATGCATACTACTTTCAATCTCCCACTTGCACTAAAGCCAATCGTCATGGTATCTTATACTCTTCTTCTCTAAGTGCGATTATCCTCCTTTGTTGGATAAGCTTTAGTTAATGGATATGTAATGTTGTTCTTGAGAGTCCACTATCTCTATAGTGATTTCCCATCTTTCAATGATTTTAATAATCAAATGAAAGTGCCACAACACATATTTAGATCCAAGATGAGACTTAGGAACTATTCCTAGTTACAGTAATGAACTTTTAATCCAAACAATCAACTTGCAGCCTTCATTTATAGCTATATACTTTGTCTTTATTACTAAACCGAACCTCTTTCTTTGTTTGGAACCTTTCCAATTCAATCGCACCACTGATTCAAGGTAACACTTTACCTTAAAGTGGATTTTTCGTCGTCTTTTGGTCTGCATTCGAAAAACTTGAGTCCGTTAAGCCCTCTAGTTTTAATTAAGACCCACCATGAATATGATCACATCCTTAGTGCTTAAGGTTAAGCACTTTAAGATGTTTTTCACCGACTCATAGTGAACTTTCAGGATATGGTGATCAACATCGGGTCTCGTACATTTCATTTAGATACATGATAAGTTCTTTCATGTGATCTCTCTTTTGGAGTCTTTGGGGACTATTAAGAGAGATACACTCCATACTCATCAACATGAGACAACTCTTGGAGTTTGCCATGCTAAACGACTTTAGCATCAAATGAATATACATTCCTTGGGTTAAGTCGAGCATCCTCTTGAATCTATCTATATAGATTTTATCCCCAATTAAGATACTCTTCCCAAATCATTCGTGGAGGAATTTTTAGACAAATTTATCTTTACTGATTGTAGCATTGGTATGTTATTCCTCATCCGTAGTATATCAACATATAATACTAGAAATTTCACGACGCTCCCACTGACCCTTTTGTACACACTAGAAGTCTTACCTCATCGAATGTAACTCGGATCATCATCTTCTTTGATGCGCACTCTCATCATCATCATCCATGATGAATCCATACCCCTAGGTATCTTCTTGATTATTCGCACTTACGATTCTTGGTTGTGGTACAATAAAGTTCATCTACGTGTTCCTCTTATTTGACTTATAGTGTTTTGTGGTTCTTGAACTCTTCAAGATCTATTATCCTCCCACTAGCCCCTTCAATAATAAACACATTTATCTTAGAAGGCGCGTGTTTCGCAACAAACACCTTTTTTGCTAAGTAGGATTATAGAACATATACCCTAAACTTACTTTAGGATGTCCCACAAATTGTACTTGTCAAATCTTGTCCCAAGCTTATCCTTTGAAACCTTTTCACATAAGTTGGACAACCCCTTATCTTAACATACTTAAGATTAGGAATCCTCCTATCCATAACTTTTATGGAGTCTTGGAAATGGATTTTGAGGTTACCATTTAAATGAGATATGCGACCATTTCTAGGACATGACCACAGAGGGATCTTTGGAATGTCAGTAAAATTATTATGGACCGCACCATGTCCAACAAGGTACGATTTTTCATTCAGATACATCAATCAATTATTGCGATCCGGAGGCGCCCATTAATGAGAAAACCATTTGAGATGATCTAGAAACTTATTCGCACAAGTATTCCTTCCTCGATCGATCAAAGAATCCTAATACTTTGCCAATTTGTTTCACTTTTGAATTCTTTGAACCTTTCAAATAATTCACACTTGTATTTCGCAAATACACACATTCAACTCTTTGAATGATCATCTCTTTTCTTATACTAGTTTGTTCAATTTGCAAAATATATTTTCACGTAAGTCAAGTATACAAAATCCATTAAGTAATATTCCGATTCTATACAAAATATTATTATTATAAATAGAACAACAATTGTTCTTAATTATAATACCAAAGATTTTATTGTCCAACAATAAAATGGAAATAATATTTTAACAAGAACTGGAATACAATAACAACTTATCGACTTAATAGATTTGCTCGTAGGCATTGCTAAACTATAAGTTTCATGGCTAATATGGCAACCTTTGCTACATTTCCGCATATAGGATTACTTATATTTGTTTAGCTTTCTACTTACATTTGGTCCCTTCATAAATCTATATTTATGATAACCAAAGTCTCAGATCCAATACCCAAGTAGAACCTTGACTTAAAAAATTTATTTTAAATTATGAACAAAATTGTATTTATAATAGAAACTTCACTAAGCTTCTTTGGTTAGCCTCTGCAAGATGCTTCTCGAGCTTTCTTTCCAAAGGTCGGGCTTATTGCGGGGAAGCAAACTCATTTTGCTATCCGTATCGCTTTTTTATTCTTATTATCCTTTGTTTATGCCTTTCTATTTACCTTCTTTGAATCGTTCTTCTTTTCAAAAGATCCTTTGGCCCCTACCAGTAAGACTTGATCTTTCTTGGTTGAAAAGTGACTTTCAACATTTTTCATTATGTTAAGCAAATCAGCGAGGCTGATATCTAGCTTGTTTATATGAAAAATTCACAACAATGTGAAAGGAGTAAAGGGAGTTAGTGCAAGATCAAATCTTGGCCCAACTCTCCATACATGGCAAAACCCATTGTCTAATTGATCAATCAAATTGATTATGTTAAGGACTTTTTGCATCTGCATCTTGTAGTGTCATTAGTCATTCTAGATCGGAAGAGCTCCTTAGATATCGATATCTATCGGTCCTACTTTCCTCACCATCAACTACTTGATGTGGGGAATATAGTAGGAGCATCCATAGTTTCATCTTGCCGACGAAGAAGTCATATCATGGATGCTGAGCATGATGCATCGAGAGCCAATGTGCTTCATCTTGCCACTTTCTAAAAGTAACAATCTCTTCCTCGGAGGCATTATTCGCAACCATTGCGAGGATAGGCGATTAAGGACATAAGATAGCTTTTCAAATTATGAGAACTATTCTCAAAATCCTTAACCAATCCGTTTAATTGATGCGGTTAATTTAGCATCTAATATGCTTTGTGATGATAGTAATTTTAGACATTGTAAAAATTTCGTAAATGAATTTGTATTTAACAATATTTTAACATACATTCTTTTATTAATTACCAAAATAATTTAGGTCTTGTTTTAAATTGGTATCTCCCACTATTTTCTTCAAACTATATTACCCTAACTTTATATAGTTCTAAGCAAAATCTAATTAAAGATTTGCTAGTGAGAATAAGGATCCCATTTCAAATGTATATAGCCTTGTGGTGACACAACAAACTATATATAAATAAATAGGTAGACAACTTTTGTCAATTACATCAACTACGCAACTCCTTTTCTTTTGCCTCTTAGATTATTTTGATCAAGTGGTGGCACATCCGAATCAAAATTATCAAAGTTAAGTCCGAACCTAGCACTCCATATATTCAAAAAAAAGAAAAATATCATCCTTGTGGTGACACAACAAAACAATATTGTTCAATTTTCTTTATAAGCATCAAATGTGATAAATTAACATCTTAAATACTTAATACTTGCCTTGTGGTGACACAACAAACTCATATTAAATATTTAATACTCTATTACTTTTATATCGCTAGAAGGCTGACGCTCGATATTCCAAATATCTTTGAACGCTTAGGACTTAATATAAAAATTTGAGGATTTATTATTAAATTTGTCTCATCTTGTTTTAAGCGCATGCATTTATATATATATATAAAATACGCATATATATTAATTAACATGCGAAGCATGTTTATAATAATATATATATATATATATATATATATATATATATATATATAGTATAAGCATGCATATATAGAATACTATATTCTATAGGATTGATTGTGGACTTTTATTCTAGTTTGGTTCACTAGAGCCACCAAGTGAACCAAAAGGTCAAACCCCAGGGGTGCAAGAAATAATATTTAAATATAACTATTACATTTAAACCTAAGCTTCATTACAAACGGGTCTTCAAGCCTCCTCTTACTCCTTGATCTCTAATTTTTAAAATTAATTCTAACTATTTCTATTACAAAACTATTTAAAATAAATAGAAACCTTGATCAGTGATCGAGGGAAGTACATAGGAGGAGATAGAATTTACATTAAGAAAAAATTAGAGAAGGCGAGGTGACTGCAGACCCCATTTAATAAAAACCCATACATTCATGCATCCAACTAAAATAAAATCCAATCGCATTGGTCAATAGTCCATAATCAATCCCATTTATTATCATACACATCATCATACGCATCAATAAATAACATTCATCCTATGAATAATAAACATTTAATATATATATTGATATCATTTAATGGGCAAATTTAGTTAAGTATAAAATCTATTTTTGAATCAAAATAAACTCCTTTATTTTAATCCAAATTTAAATCAAAATAAAACTATTTTATTTTAATTTATCCAATTTTGAATAAAATAAACTATTTTATTTTAATCAAAACTTTAATCAAAATAAACTCCTTTATTTTAATTAGTTATGGAATCCAATTCCATGTAAAAAAATATATTAAAGGAAACACGGATTCTCTTTCCTATTCACAAATAAACTCCTTTATTTTGAATAATATGAAATCTTATTTCATATCTAAATAAACTCCTTTATTTAAGGAAATTAGGATTCTCTTCCTATCTAAATAAACTCTTTTATTTAAGGAAACATATAATCCAATTTCAACTCCAATTAGTTATTATGGAATCTAATTCCAACTCTAATTGGTTAGCATGAAATTTAATTTTAAAATTAAAATAAACTTTATATTTTAATATAAAAATAAACCTTTTTATTTTAATATTAAAATAAAATTTTTATTTTAATAATAAAATTATTAAGAATATTATATATATATAATAATAAAACAAAACCGTTATTATATATATATATAATAAAACCGTTATTATAATATAATATATATATAATATTATTACCGTGCCTTCCTTTTTCTTATAATTACATGGAATAACAAGTATCAAGCATGTTATCAAAAAAAAATGACTCACGTGTCCCTTTTTTTTTTTTTTTTTAATTGCATGACCTGCTAACTTTTCAAAACCGTTTAACATGCATCAATCCACGGAAATCATCCACGTTTTTTTATGTTTTAAAAGCATTCATGTGACTTTTTAAATTCGGCAACATGAATTCCTTTTTTCGTGAATCACAGCGAGTTCGGTATATAAAAAAAAACTGTTTTTTTTTTTATATATAAATTTTATATAATAAAATTATGCCCAATTAAATTGTTCTAAACACATATCAATATACATATCAAATCAAAACAATTAATAATTCGCATAAAGGTTTGGCTCTGATGCCACTATTAGGTTTGTAATATTCATGAACGCAATCAAATTGCATAAATAAGTGCGGAAGCGAGATAAATCAGAGTTTAAAATTTTACAAACCATATACCCGGATCACCCTTTATGCATAATTATTAATTAAACGAAAAGATAAAGAATAAAATCATACCTCAAGATCGAGCTTCCTCGTACAAGTTCACCTCCAAATCCTTTCGCGTTCAACTTGAATCCACCGGGTTTGGTTCCTTCCTTTGATCAACGTTAGCCACCCAAGTGTTTGGCCTCTAGAGGTGATCCACCAAGGAATAATAAGAATTCAAGAAGATGGCTATTTGGCTCAAACCCTAGTTTTTCTATCTCTATAGAAAAGGCGTACTCTCCCACAAATTGGAATTATGTCGTTGTAAAAGTCAACAACCCCACCACCCATAATAAGACTCTCTTATTTATAGATGTGGCAACCCACCTTAACAATTAAGGAATTGGGATTTATTTAATTAATTAAATTCTTTTAATTAATTAAGCTCCCTAATCTTATTAGGGATAATTAATTAAACTCTTTAATTAATTTAACTTCCTAATCCAATTAGGAATAAATGAGAGTACTTATATTAAATTAATTCCTAAACTCTTTAGAAATTAAAATAATAATAATTGTAATAATATTAATAAGACTCTCTTATTAATTTATATTTAATATTTCTAAATATTAAATAATAAATATTAAGCTATTTAATTTATTCTATCACCATAGATTAAATTAAATATACTTAATATATTATTACGATTATGCCATTAACTTCTTAAATAATTATTCTTCCTTTTTATGGTGTGACCCTTTAGGTTCTCCATATTAAGCTTAGGTTGTGAATAAATCAATTAGAATAATTCTAATCTTATTTAAATAAATAAATTAAACAATTAATTTATTTAAATAAATAATATTTATTCTACAATAGGATAAGCCTCCTAATGATCAACGACTTTTCGGATAATATAGATTTCAACATTAATCATTAAAGAACCTTTGAGTAAATAGTTACCGCATAATTCAATCCTTCCACCATACAATGTCCCAATTAAATATAAGACATGGAATTCTTGTCAAGTCTTATTTTATTTAATTATATGTATTTCGATCCTTAAATGCACAACACTAAATAATGCAAATTAGAAACTCCTTTCTAATTTCATTCTCGCCACTGACCAAGGACTACTTGGGTTGTCATTTATCGAATCACATAGGACATTTCTCTCTTCTTTTTATTAGAAGTGGTAGATTCTTTATCGATCATACATTATCTCCACGCACAACTTGTTATACCCAAGCATACCCTTTGATATACCCTCGGGGTCTTAAGGAATAAGTCAAAGTATAAACTCATCATACATAAGATACTATGATGATCTCAAGTCCAAGGATTACTTGTCTACTATCACTTCTGTGAATTCCTATTGACAGCAAATAAAACTCCATTAGGTATTCCTTAGCGAGCCACGTTCAAATGAACTTATTCTCTAATAAGCACCTACATACTTGCTTTAGTGTCTCCACACAAATGATCGTGAGATCAATCATCCTTATCCAATGAGCAAGCAACGATGCACCAATCTATCCGGATTCACTAATCCCCAATTTAGTAATCCAATAATTGGGAACTATTTTAGTTTTAAGCTTTCTAAGAATTTAGATCTCATTAGAATGATCATCATCATTATTCTAAAAGCATTGCTTAAAACTATGGGTTTATCACATATTATAAAACAGCATCATGTAGATAATTAAAAGCCTTTAATAAATAAATACTTTTTATTAATAAATGAATAAGATTGTTTACAAAGTATATGCTTTATCATCAAACATGATTGGCTTGTATGCATACTACTTTCAGGGTTTGGGCGATTTTTCACTTAACCACCTGTAGTCAGTAAAGCTACATTTAAACACCCGACTTTTTGAGTTGAAGTGAAAAAGCATTTTGTCATTATAACTCATTACTTAAGTTGGATAAAGACTTATTTACCCTCCTTATATATAAACGATGATTTGCAACAAAAACAGAGAAAATCATTCATGTAATGTATATCCCCAAACTAAAATTTAAGAACATTTGCTAAACTTATCGAGAGAATTAGAACACGAAATCAAAACCTCATTTATCAAAACACCATTACAAAATCCAAAATCAACAACAATTACACACAAAATCACAAAAGACTTGAAATTACAAATGACATTTAACAGAGTGATGATACATGCGAGTAATCTAGCTATTGCAAATGGATTCCTTTCTTCACGAGATCATTCATGCTGCATGCCTCCCATGCCACCAAGGCTCAGAAGCCACATAGAATGAACTAGTCAAAAAAAATGTACCATAGGATTGGTAATCTTATTACTAAAACTATCAC
>CM035169.1:27593177-27706745 GCA_020205615.1 Panax quinquefolius | reverse complement strand
GATTTTCTCTATAGCTTCTCTCTATAATTTCTCTCTCTAGAGTTTCAAAGAATTCGTAAGAAAATAATGAAGGAATGAGCTTCTATTTATAGGAAAATGAATGCATAATAATTAATCCAATGAATACCCGTATTGATTTACTTTAATCCTCGATCATCCATAATTAAAGCAAAATCTTTAAATAAAATATAATATATTCTATTTATATAAAAACATTTTACTATGCAAATACTACGCAACACTATACGCAAAACACTACGCAACACTATGCATAATAAAATATAATATATTCTATTTATGTAATAACTTTAATAAAAGATTTTGCTTTTATATAAAGATGTTTCGCTTTTATTACGTTAATAATACTAATAAAATAAAACGCCATTATCGCTATAATAATTCATATTATTAATCGGCAACACCAATCAAACCGAGCCGACTTCTCACATAGCATCAATAATCAATACCGCGCTACTACTACGCAACCACACGACATCGCATTTTTACTACCGAAGTAGTTCAACAAGATTAACCAGAAACTTCCGCCGTTATTTCAATAAAATATTTTTGTCGCTTTCAATCCGACAATAATTCGCTAGGGTCCACTAATGATTGAGCTAGTATTTAATATTCCCTCGCTAAACCTAATATTCCCCAACCAATCGAATACAATATAACCACTGTGATACTTTGCAAAATTTATAAATACTACCCACAACTATAATATTATCTTAAATTCACACCATAATATTAAAAATTATTTCGACAAAATTTAAATCATTATTGATAAAACTGGGTCTCACAATCTCCTCCTTATGGAATTTTGCCTCAAATTAGGGTATGATCTCCGTATGATAAGAGGTAAGTGATATCTTGAATACCTTTATCGTAAAAAATATTAAATTCATCTTCGCAATCCGGCTAAAGATATCAATTCATCTTTGCACTACAGGCCAAAGATATACAACTGTAAAACCAATAATGCTGAGACGCAGCTTAATAATATCACGACCACGAATTATCCATGCACCAATCGCCAAGGATATTCGTGTTTTCAATTACTTGGCCATGATTATACCGAATAATCTCGTCATAATCATACCAAGTCTATCAACGCACTACTACCAAAGACGACTTTTTACTACATCCATGAATTAATATTTCATCACGAGACTCAACTCAATAATTAATTCATATCATCGAATTATCCCTCGCACTACGTGCCAAGGATATTCATTAAGATATCACGACTTACTAAATTATCCATGCACTACTACTAAAGATAATCGTATTCATTAAGATCACGACCACAAATTATCCATGACTACTGGCCAAAGATAATCGTGGTATTCATTAAGATTACGCACCACAAATTATCCATGCACTACTACCAAAGATAATTGTGTATTCATTAAGATCACGACCACAAATTATCCATGACTACTACCAAAGATAATCGTGTATTCATTAGTATCACGACCACAAATTATCCATGCACTACTACCAAAGATAATCGTGTATTCATTAAGATTACGACCATAAATTATCCATGCACTTCACTACCAAAGATAATCGTATTCATTAAGATCACCACCACTAATTATCCATGCACTACTACCAAAGATAATCGTATTCATTAAGATCACGACCACAAATTATCCATGCACTACGCACCAAAAGATAATCATGTATTCATTAAGATATCACGACCATAAATTATCCATGCACCTACCAAAGATAATCGTATTCATTAAGATCACGACCACAAATTATCCATGCACTACTACCAAAGATAATCGTGATTTTTTCAATTACTGCTATGATTATACCGAACAACTCCCTCGGTCATAATCATACCAAGTCCATCTATGCACTACAAAAGCCACGTAATGACTTTCAACATAATATAAACACGGTGGATAATGATATAAAGAATCAATCAAATGAGATAAAGGATAATTATTAAACATTTATAATATAATTTATCCAGATTCAAGAATATCCCCATGTTATCAATCACTTAATAATCTCATAATCTAATATCATTAATATTATAACAATATTATAATCACTTCTTAAATTTATAAACAATTTATCTCAATTGTTTACGCTTTTACCATATAATGCATTTAATCATTCAAAAATGCCATACTCATAAGATATCATCACCAATTATCAAATCCTCAAAAAAAATATGCATATACTCTATATAGGATTCTCTAAATGCATAAAATCCTATTTTCAACTTTGTTACTTCACATAACATATTTAACTCATATGTTCAGAATTCAAACTATTTTCATGAAAAATACCAAATTAGTCACAAAAATATTTCTTTTCTGGATTTAGCATAATATAGTCCCATAATGAAAATATATTTTCTCGAATTTTTAAAATTCATTTACTATTTTTCAAAATCAATTTCTAATTAATTCCTTAAGAAATTAGCTACCTCAAGTTTAACTCCAAAAATTCCCAAATCTTGGCAGGACCTTACACATGTTAACGTGAGCTTCTAGTTTAAATTTCATGGTCATCTGAGTTATAGAACTCCCTTATAGCATTTTTCATTTGAAAACCTAAATATTGAAATAGTCATAACTTGCTCATTTTAAGTCGTAATGAGCTCATTTTTGGACAGGAGGTACTTATACCATATACTTTCATGTCCCAAAAGGCCAGAATTTTTCTCATAATTTAAGTGGCCGAAACAGCCCTCTAAAATCATGGCAGCATTTTTTTTGCTTTTTGCAGCTTTTCACCCTTTGCTAAAATCAGCCCACACAAAAAAATCTACAACACCTTTTCCAGTAATTCCACTTGGATTAGTTAGGTAACTCATAGATCTAACTCTAGGACTTGACCACACTCAAAATTCAAAAATATAATAAGAGATATGGTCAATCAATTTCATGTTACATTTTCACCAAAATCCCGATTTTCAACTCTTTGTGATTTCTAAGAAACTTTCATGTTTTTACATACTAACCAACATAACTCATCATAAAACTTACTAATACCAATTTAATACCCATGATTTTCATTAGTCCAATGCTTTTATTATGACTTTCATCATAAACCACGAACCTGCTCATTTTAGTCAAGAAATATTCGAGGGTTTAAGAAACGGGTTTTGTACCGGGTCAATACAAAATTCGATTTCACGCCTAGGTAGGCTAAGAAGTCTTCAAGAATACACCAGTGAAATTTATTAATAATAGAAATATCATTCAATACCGTGACTCTCATCCAAGACTCTGATAAGACGTCACATCGATACCAACCGTGACTTCTATCCTTAACCTAGATAAGACCTCACAATGATACCTATAACCTTGCCATCTTCATTCACGATGTCGCCTACAGAAAGTCCGCTTTGGTGCATTCCACACAAGGAAGTCAACAACGAAAGGTTCGGGCTCTTTACTTATGGCTTGATATGACAATAATCGACTTTTAGTAGTTTGGTTACTTGAATTGCGACAACAAGTTGGTTATGAAAATAAAAGCTAACAACCTTACGAAAAAAGAATAATGAGTAGTTAATCAATCGCTTTCAAAATTACCTCAAAGGCAAGTATTTTCAAAGAGATAATATCGATAGGTAACGCGAAAGTGTTTATTTGAATCAAACAAGATTTAAAAAAACAAATGAGGTAACGGCGCTCCTACTAACGAGGTTTCAACCAACAAGTCAAAGTCTAACATCTCCTGAGTCAAATTTAAATTTTGAACACAACTAGGTGAAATAAAAGAGTGGGTAGAACTCGTATCTAACACGTAGATAGACTTCGCAAGAGCTTACGATTAACTTACCCGCGATAATTTTATTCAGTTCCTCGTCACGAGAAAAAAACGCTCTTAAAAACCATCGGCCAGTTTGTCCGGGACAAACTTTGGTGCCTCCATCCTAGTTGAATTTGTCTTCGATAAACCACAAAAATCGAGCTAAGGACCTTCTCTTCCACAATTATAACATACTTTGACTAAGATGGCGCAGCTTCGGACCGATGTCCCTCTCTCCGCATTTGAAGCATATAATAGTGGGTCCTTCTCCTTCCTTAACAACAAAAAGCCGGTGTCGACGCCTTTCCATCATCAAGAATCTCCTTTCTTGAAATGTCCATTCTTATTATTTTGGCCCCGATTACCACCGGTGGTTACCATATCCGCCTCGCTGATTCCTCCACGCTTGTTGTCACCGCTCGACGACTACTCACCGGTATTATAATTTTATTGCACGCTTCTTTAGTCATATGTTGACTCGTTATCGCTACCCACTAATCGAGCCCTATTTACAACATCCTAATAAAAACACAGCTTTACGAGAAATAAGATGTCGACGATCTCCGCTTCAAACCTCTTAAAAATATTCGCGCATTCTCTCTTCATTATCCACCAAGTGGGACGAAACCGTGATAACTCCGCAAATTTTGCCTCGTGACACGACACCTGGCCATATTGTTTTGTTCCAACTTGATAAACTCCACCTCCTTCATGTGGCTAATACTTTCAGAAAGTATTTGTCGTTGAATGCCTCCCCGAACTTCTCCCAAGATATCTTCAAGACAAAGAAAGTCGAGTAGTATGCTTTTACCGATTCCCACCAAGAATCGCCTCACAAGAACATAAAGGCGGCAAAAGGAACCTTTGCTTCTCTGAGCATCCCAAGACATCAAATATCTTGGTAATCTTTTATCCATGCTTCCGCCGTAAGTGGTTTTGCTTCCCTTAAACTCCGGTGGTCCCAGCCTTGAATTGTTTAATGGTGACCGCCTCGAGAGTTTTCCGTGTTTCCACCTATGTTTTGGATGTGAGTCGCTTTCACCGATGTCGCATGAATTTAAAACCTCTTAAACGCATCGTCGCTCGTCAATTGATCGTTGTTGTTTACATGGAGGATTATCGCCTTCCCCAAGCAGACATTGTCCTCCGATTATCGATCCGTGGAGAATCAATACCTCGTGGCTCCATTGCTATTCTCAACATTCTCTGATGCCATTTTCAAACATCGCCACAAAATAAGGGGTTAATCGACATGCAACATATTATCCCTATACTCGAATCACCAATTAAATACCAAATAAATTTAGGTAGGTCATACTAACAAGGAATTCCGCCTCCCTCCTAGTTCTTATTTCACATCTCACCAGGATCATATCCTAAGCTTCGATATCAACCGCGACGCCTCAAAATTGGTATACGCCACCCATCTCTTGGGTCGCCACTTACATGGTACATAAATTCAAATACAACTTACTTAATATAACTGTCGCAGTACAATACGTATATAAATCGTGAGTTTGAATACAAATATTGTCTACTAGATATTATACAAACTCAAAAGGAGTCCTCATTACAACTATTATCACACTATTTCACGTAATAAATGAGGACTACTATTGCTATCCTCCGACCATTACTCCGCCCCCGACTTCGTCTCAACCTATGCGTTCTCATTTCAAGAGAACAAAGTGAAAGAAAGCGGTGAGCTCAACTAGCCCAAAGAAGAAATATTATGACTAAGATAATGCAGTAATAAATTATCATTAGTTTTCAACAAAGGTTAAACCGATAAAATACAATAGATAACCGCTTTAATCATAATTTGAATATGCAATCCATTAAAAGAGTCGTAAGTAGAAAATAAAATCTACTATCTTTTATGATTTAAAAGGTTTTTCATCATCGTTATAGCCGAGACTCCGCTTTTAATGAATAAACCACAATATCTAATCATCCCCTCGCATCACTTGGCCAAGGATTTTCATCAAATTATCAATGGTCATGACTATACCGAATCACCCCCGTCATAATCATACCAAAACTATCCACCACCGTGATTACAGCCATCGAGAACTTTTTTGTCACATCATTTATATCAAGCCATGATTATACCGAATGAACCCTCGGTCATAATCATACTAAGTTCATCTACGCACGTAAGCCAAAGATAACTTTTAACATAATATAAATAATGAGGATGATGACAATGATATAAGAATTCAATAAAACAAGTTCAAGAATTAATTTATCTAGGAATTATTAACGCCCAAATTGTCAACAAGATACCAAGTTTTTAGAGTAAAATTCAAGAATAATCAAGAATATTTCCATGAAAAGATATCGATGAAACGCAAATATCAAAGATATTCAACTAATTTCATGGAGTATAGAAGTCAAAGTTTTAACCAACTGGTATAATAAAGAATGGAATAACAAAAGAAATCACCATTTACGCATATTGTGATGACAGATGCAGTTATTCCAATAGAATAATAATAATCTAACCAAAGTCGTGAAATTCACAATCGACAGTGATGATCCAATGTAATAATAAATGCCGAATAATAAACAATGGAACCAGTCCTGTAAAACACACGTATGTGATATTCCAAATGTAATAATAAATGCTAATAATAAACAATGGAACCAGTCCCCCGTAAAACACACGTATGTGATATTCCAATGTAATAATAAAGAATGGAATAATGTAAGAAGATTACCAAGTATAGGGGATTCACAGATACGGTGTTATTCCAATGTAATAAATAAGAATGGAATAATATAAAGGATTTCACCAAGTATAGGGTACGCCACAGATACAAAGTTATGATATAGTGACGACCCCAAAATAGGTCCATTCCATCCAACCCATTCTCGAAGTCGCCAAATACATGGTATGTAAACAACTACAACTTTATTATTACAACAAGAAACTGTGAGTTTGAATACAAATATTATCTTCTGCATAATATCTATACTCAAATAAATCCTCATCACATTTATCGATACATTATTTTACAAAAATGGTGAGGACTACTAAACAACTCTCTATAACCTTCATTCCATACCTCCACTAGCACTCGCTATAATCTCGCCTCGAGAAGAAAAAATGGAACAACAAGGAAAAGGGTGAGCTCAACTAGCCCAAGAAGAATGTTACGACTAAGATAATATACAACAAATTATCGTTAGTCTTCAACAGGAAAAAAATCGATAGAATACAATACAAACAAGTTTCGCATCAATATTCGCAAATGGAATAATAATTCATGTAAGAGTTACGAGAGAATGAAATCTACTATAATCTACGAATTTAATAAATTCATCATCAATATTTTATCCCCTCGTAACATTAATCAATATTCATCTCAAATCAAATATTCATCTTTGCACTACAAAGCCAAAGATATTCATTAGCTCATGGCCATGTTCATCTAAACACCTGCTCATCTTTGCACTACAGCCAAAGATATTCATCACCAATATGTTCATCTCAACACTGCTCATTCTGCACTACGTGGCCAAAGATATTCATAAGAAAATCAACCTTCTTCAGACTACAGCCAAAGATATTCAAGAATATCATCATTTAAGACCAAGATGATGAAAAATATTTTAAAGAAACGAATCCAAAGGAAACAAAATGACAAGGATTAAGGATTAAGGATTCGTAATTTATTTTATCCACATCCAAAAATACCTCAAAAAAATAATCATAGGGGTGTAAAATTTTAAGAATGATCAAAACACGGATACAATCAAAAGCTAGTATCCGCATTGATATTTTAGACGAAAAAGAAAAATTTTCATTTTCTATGAATAAAGGCTGTGATACGTGAATAAGGTCAGATATCGCAATAAAGTGCCGTGATACGTGAATAAGAATCTCCGACACCAAAAGATGTAAAATTCCACAAAAACATCTTCACGCTTCATTAATAGTACTCGTGAATAAGAATCGTGAATAAGAATCTCCTAATGAATAGTAACTCGTGAATAAGAACTCTTGAATAAGAACCCCGACATGAAAAAGTTCCAAATTTGATAAAAGTTCCAACCAATATTTCAAAGATAATGATATCAAGAAATAATATCATCCGAGAAGAAAATAACATCCCTTACCTCAAAATAAACGATTTCCGACTAAATTTCTGATATAAATGAATAAAAACTTGCACCGAATAAAGAACTCTCAAAATATCAAAATACTCACAAAATACGCTCAATAATCTAGAGAGAGAAAGAAAACTTGTTTCGTGTGATTTTCAATTCTAACTTAGTCCTCTATTTATAGAAATTGTTAAGACGCCAAGGGCATTTAACTCGCAACCCCGATGGCTTTACCTCGCCACTATTTCCCACCCACCACATTTGAAATAAAATTCAGACATTTCTTCACCAACCACAAGTGGGGCCCACTCAATTCTAGAATTTTCCACCAAAATCAATTATAAACCTAATTTCCGAATCAACACCTCTTAAAATTCATAAACAAATCATTCGCTCATTTTAAATCTGCTCAAAATTTGTGGACATATATACTCAACTTATGTATGTATAATATATCCAAAATTACAACGATCCAACTATTTGGATTAAAAATTATAACTCACGCAATATATCGTAAAAATAATCGATTTGATTTTTAATACCTCATTCCGGCTAAAATTACCGATAAAACACCTCAACATTAAATCATTCAATTATAACCACATAGAACAAATAAATCCATCATTTATAAATATTTTCTTATCATATAAATCAATAATTAATTATTCACAAATAATATTACATAATCACAATTATGACAACCAAAGCCGCTCCTCAGAAAGAGGGGCTTTCCGATAAGGATTTCTCCATCAAGCCGCAATTAGGTGACCAAACCTCTCCTCGATGTAACTTTCTAGACATTTCCAATAATGCTATCTAATAATATTATTCAAATAATATGAATTATTGATCCGATAATGGAGATAATGCGTAAAGACAATTATCGAACAACAATAATATAAAATATCAACGCAAAGAATTATCAATCAATAAAATAAAATATCGAATAAGAATTATCGTAATAATTATCGAGTAAGGCCTTCACGTAAGGATCAATAATTCAACAATACTGTAATACCGCAAAGCTACATCGCTAGAACCACGCCAGACATCAGATTTTTAACCAACGGTATTCCAACAATTTTAATTCAGAATAACTACGCCTGCTATTTTTAAACCAACTAATATTTGCTGCTTTCTTCATCCAATCGCTCACATGGGCTCACACATGGTCAAGGCTGCCGCATTTAATATTCCCCGACAAAGATTTAATATTCCACGACCAAACGAATATTCCCCGGCCAACAATGAATATTTTATAACCACTTCGCTTATTTTGAAATATTTCACATTTTACCCATAACTAACCACATTAATCAAATCCACCCTTACTATTTCAAAATAATAAATAAAGGAAATTCCTTTTATTTAAAAATTTCGGTCTTACAACCTCCCTCCTTATGAAATTTCGTCCTCTAAATCGACGACGCATTCTAAGTGTTTCAAAAGATGAGAATACCTCTTTCATTTCCGCTTTCCAATTCCTGTGTCATTTCTATAAAGATGATTCCTCCACAAAACTTTAACTCAGGTACGACCTTTTCATGCAGGACATGCTCCTTCCTATCCAAAATCTTGACAGTGTACCTCCTCATACGTTAGGGTCTTCTATTATCTCGTCCTGGCTCTAACTCAACGACATGGTTCGGGTCGTTCACATATTTACGAACATCGATATTTGAAAATGTTATGAACACGCCATACTAAGGCAGAAACGAGTCTATAGCCACGCCCTATTCGATCGAGAATTTCAATCGATTAATAAATCGAAGGTTTGAGCTTTCCTCACCTCACCGATTCTCTCACTTTTGAAATAACAACTTCTCAGACCTCCTTCTTCAAATTCATCACCCGGTGTAGCTGAAATATTTTAACGTTATCGATTAAAAGTCGATTATACTCGTGATATCATCACGCACTCAGATATCATCACGTAAGTACCTAGAGTTTTCATCTCCATCTCTATTATTTGTAAATTATAAAAATGAGTCTTTGATAATATCGCACTCAGATTGTAGATATACGATCTTCTACTCAACACGCCGCCTACCATGTTCGCTTCAGATGGTACGGTCGTAATATGTATTTAAATGAGTCTCCTCTTGAGTTCTTCAAGCTCTTCCCGAAAGTAGATGCATACAAGCCAATCATGTTTGATGATAAAGCATATACTTTGTAACAATCTTATTTATTTATTAATAAAAAGTATTAATTTATTAAAGGCTTTTAATTATCTACACGATGTCGCTTTTTATAATATGTGATAAACCCATAGTTTTAAGCAATGCTTTTAGAATAATGATGATGATCATTCTAATGAGATCTAAATTCTTAGAAAGCTTAAAACTAAAATAGTTCCCAATCATTGATTTACTAAATCGGGGATTAGTGAATCCGGATAGATTGGTACATACGCTGCTTGCTTTCATCGGATGAGGATGATTGATCTCATGATCATTTGTGTGGAGACACTAAAGCAAGTATGTAGGTGCTTATTAGAGAATAAGTTCAATCGAACGTGGCTCGCTAAGGAATACCTAATGGAGTTTTATTTGCTCATCAATAGGAATTCTCGTAGTGATAGTAAGACAAGTGATCCTTGACTCGAGATCATCATAAGATTCTTGTGTATGATGAGTTATACTTTGACTTATTCCTTAAGACCTTAGGTATATCATCAAAGGGTATGCTTGGGTATAATAAGTTGTATACGGAGATAATGTATGATCAATAAAGAATCTACCACTTAATAAAAGAAGAGAAATGTCCTATGTGATTCGATAAACGACAACCCAAAGAAGTCCTCGGGTTAAGGCGTAATGAAATTAGAAAGGAGTTTCTAATTTGCATTATTTGAGTCAGGCATTTAAGAATCGAAATACATATAATTAAATAAAATAAGACTCGACAAAGAATTCCACGCCTTATATTTATTTAATCGGGACATCAGATGGTGGAAGGATCAATTGTACTTGCAGAATTATTTACTCAAAGGTTCTTTATGATTAATGTTGAAATCTATATTATCCGGAAAGTCGCCGATCGCTAGGGGAGGCTTATCCCTATCAGAGAATAAATATTATTTATTTAAATAAATTAATTATTTAATTTATTTATTTAAATAAGATTAGAATTGTTCTAATTGATTTATTCACAACCTGCTTAATACGGAGAACCTAAAGGGTCACACCATAAAAGGAAGAATAATTATTTAAGAAGTTAATGGCATAATCGTAATAATATAATATTATGTATATTTAATTTAATCTATGGTGATAGTAATAAATTAAATAGCTTAATATTTATTATTTAATATTTTAGAAATATTAAATATAAATTAATAAGAGGAGTCTTATTAATATTATTACAATTATTATTATTTTTTAATTTCTAAAAGAGTTTAGGAATTAATTTAATATAAGTATTTCATTTATTCCTAATTGGATTAGGAAGGAAAATTAGTTAAAGGAGTTTAATTAATTCTCCTAATAAGATTAGGGAGCTTAATTAATTAAAAAATTTAATTAATTAAATAAAACCCAATTTCTTAATTGTTAAGGAGGGTTGCCTACATCTATTAATAAGAGGAGTCTTATTATGGGTGTAGTATTGTTGACTTTTTACAACATAATAATTCCAATTTGTTGGGAGAGTACACATTTTCTATGGTAGAGATAGAAAAACTAGGGTTTAGCCAACCACCCTTTTTCTTGAATTTTCTTCTTCCTTGGTGGATCACCTCTGAGGCCAAACATTTGGGTGGCTAACGCCGATCAAAGGAAGGAACCAAACCCGTGGATTCAAGTCGAACGCGAAAAGATCGGAGGTGAACTTGTACCGAGAGGAAGCCTCGATCTTCAAGGTATGATTCTTATTCATCTTTTTCGCTTAATTAATAATTATGCATAAAGGGTGATCCGGGTATATGGTTTGTAAAAATTTTAAACTCGATTTTCACGCTCGCTTAATTTGGCAATTTGATCAAGCATACGAATATTACAAAAACCTAACAATTGGCATCGAGCCAAACCTTTATGCTAATTATTAATTGTTTTAATTTATATATTGATATGTGTTTAGAATAATTTAATTGGGCATAATTTTATTGTATAAAATTTAATAAATAAATAAAAAAAAAAAAAACTGCTAAATTTTTTTTAAGGAAAGTCACTTAGACCAAATATCATGATTCCTTTAAAATTCCTTACGTGGCCCATTAAAAAGTAATTGGAAATCATGTTAAATGACATAAAACCTGCAAATGTGTTAAATCGGCAAATAAGTTAAGGAAATTGAATTGAATTATATATATATATATATATATATATATATATATATATATATATATATTTGGCTATTAAATTCTATATATATATATATATATATATATATATATATATATATATATATATGGTATATATATATAAATCAGACGGTTTTATTATATATATATATATTATTTTAATTATTTTATAATTAAAATAAAAAAGTTTATTTTAATCTTAAAATAAAAGGTTTATTTTAATATTGAAATAAAAGAGTTTATTTTAATTTTAAAATTGAATATTATATATATATATAATTATTTTAATCTTAAAATAAAAGTTTATTTTAATTTTAAAATAAAGGTTTATTTTAATCTTAAATAAAAGGTTTATTTTAATTTTAAAATTAGAATTTCATGCAAACTAATTAGAAATGAAATTGGATTCCATGCTAACTAATCGGGTTGAAATTGATTGCCTAATTTCCTTAAATAAAGGAGTTTATTTAGATATGAAATAGATTTCATATTATTCAAAATAAAGGAGTTTATTTGTGAATAGGAAAAGAAAATCCGTGTTTCCTTAAATAAAGGAGTTTATTTAAATATGAAATAAGATTTCATATTATTCAAAATAAAGGAGTTTATTTGTGAATAGGAAAATAATCCGTTTTCCTTTAATAATTTTTTTTATATATATATACATGGAATTAGATTCCATAATTAATTAAAATGAAGGAGTTTATTTTGATTAAAGATTTTGATTAAAATAAAATAGTTTATTTTATTCAAAATTGATAAATTAAAATAAAATAGTTTTATTTTGATTTAAATTTGGATTAAAATAAAGGAGTTTATTTTGATTCAAAAATAGATTTTATACTAACTAAATTTGCCCATTAAATGATATCAATATATATATTAAATGTTTATTATTCATGAGATGAAATATTATTTATTGATGCATATGGTGATGTGTATGATAATAAATGGGATTGATTATGGACTATCAATTAATATGATTGATTTTATTTTAGTTGGATGTGAATTATGAATGTATGTTTTATTAAATGGGTCTCACAGACTGCCTTCTCTAATTTTTCTCGAATGTAAATTCTATCTCCCTCCTATGTATTTTCTCGATCGCCGATCAAGGTTTCTATTTATTTTAAATAGTTTTGTAATAGAATAGTTAGAATTAATTTTTGAAGAATTAGAGATCAGGACAATGTGACGCCCCCAAAATTGTGTATACGCCACCCATCTTGGTCGCCACTTACATGGTACATAAATTCAAATACAACTTATTAATATAACCGTCGGTAGTATAATACGACATAAACTCGTGAGTTTGAATACAAATATTGTCTACTAGATATTATACAAACTCAAAAGGAGTCCTCATTACAACTATTATCACACTATTTCACGTAATAGTGAGGACTACTAATGCTATCCTCCTCGACCATTACTTTGTTCCCCGACTCGTCCCAAATGGTATGTTCTCATTTCCTCAAGAGAATAAAGTTGAAAGAAAGGGTGAGCTCAACTAGCCCAAGAAGAAATATTATGACTAAGATAATGCGTAATAAATTATCATTAGCCTTCAACAAGTTAAACCGATAAAATACAATAGACAACCAGCTTTAACTCAAGCTGAATATGCAATCCATTAAAAGAGTCAAGTAGAGAATAAAATCTACTATCTTTTAGGTTTTAAAAGGTTTTTATCAATTTTTATCGCGAGACTCACTTTTAATAAATAAACCACTACATCTAATCATCCCCGCATCACTACCAAGGATTTTCATCAAATTATCAATGGTCATGACTATACCGAATCACCCCGGTCATAATCATACCAAAACTATCCATCATCGTATTATGTGCCAATCGAGGACTTTTTGTCACATCATTTATATCAAGTCATGATTATACCGAATGATCCTCGGTCATAATCATACTAAGTTCATCTATGCACGTAAGCCAAAGATAACATAATATAACATGAGGATGATGACAATGACATAGTAATTCAATAAAACAAGTTCAAGAATTATTTAATCCATGAATTATTAACGTCCAAATTGTCAACATGATATCGCTTTACAGAGAGTAAAATTCAAGAATGATCAAAGAATATTTCCATGAAAAGATATCGGATGAAACGCAAATATCAAGGATATTCTACTAATTTCATGGAGTATAGAAGTCAAAGTTTTAACCAACTCGGTATAATAAAGAATGGAATAATAAAAGAAATCACCATGCATGCGTAGATTTCAGATGACAAAAGTTATTCCAATGTAATAATAATAACGGAACCAAAGTCGTGAAATTCACACCGGCTGTGATGTTCCAACATAATAATAAAGATGGAACCGCATCCTGTAAAACACATGACATAGGATATTCCAACAGTAATGATAAAGATTTTAACCAGTCCTGTAAAACACACGCATGTGATGTTCCAACAGTAATAATAAAACTAACCAGTCCTGTAAAACACATGCATGTGATGTTCCAAATGTAATAATAGAAGAATGTCACCAAGTATAGGGTAAATCATGGATACAAAAGTTATTCCAATGTAATAATAAGCAATGGAATAACATAAGGATTTCACCAAGTATAGGGTATGCCACAGATACAAAGTTATGTATAGGTATGCCACTTTTACAAAAGTTATTCCAATGTAATAATAATGAATGGAATAATGTAAGTTCTCTTCAAGAAGAAAGAATAACACCCTTTCACCGTAAAAGAACCTAATATAGAAGTAGTGTGAAGTAAAGAATACTCTTCTTCTTTCTATAATTTTCTCTATAGCTTCTCTCTATAATTTCTCTCTAGAGTTTCAATGAATTCGTAAGAAAATAATGAAGGAACGAGCTTTCTATTTATAGGAAAATGGAATGCATAAGAATTAATCCATGAACGGTCTGCATTGATTTACTTTAATCTGACGGTTCATATTTAAAGAAAAATCTTTTAAATAAAATATAATATATTCTATTTATATAAAAACATTTTACTATGCAAACACTATGCAATACTATGCAAAACACTACGCAAAAACACTATGCAATACTACGCATAATAAAATATAATATATTCTATTTATAGAATAACTTTAATAAAGTATTCTATTTTTATATAAAAGATGTTTCGCTTTTATTACGCTAATAATACTAATAAAACAAAACGTCATTATCGCTTATAATAATTCATATTATTAATCGACAATAATGGAATCAAACCGAAAGGACTTCTCACATAAAGATCAATAATCAATACCGTGTGCTACTACGCAACCACACGACATCGTATTTTTACTACCGAGTAGTTCAACAAAGAACTACTCAGAAAACTTCCGCCGTTATTTCAATAAAATATTTTTGTCGCTTTTTCAATCCGACAATAATTTCGCTAGGGGTCCACCAATGATTGAGTCATTGTCATAATATTCCCCGCTAAATCGAATATTCCCCACCAATCTAATATAATATAACCACTTGATACTTTTGCAAAATTTATAAATACTACCCACAACTATAATATTATCTCAAATTCACACCATAATATTAAAAAATTATTTCACCAAAATTTAAATCTTTATTGATAAAAATCTGGGTCTCACAATCTCCTCCTTATGGAATTTCACCAAATTAGGGTACGTGACTGATATGATAAAGAGACGAGGATACCTTGAATACCTTTATCGCTTAAAATATTAAATTCATCTTTGAAATCCGCCAAAGCTATTCATTAACAATTCATCTTCAGACTACAAAAGCAAAGATATACAACTCAGAAAACCAATAATGCTAAGACGCAGCCTATAATATCACGACTACGAATTATCCATTATGCACCACCGCCAAGGATATTCGTGAGTTTTCAATTACTGCTATGATTATACCGAACAATCATGACGGTCATAATCATACCAAGTCCATCTATGCACGTAAGCTTTACGAGATGACTTTGAACGCATCCATGAATTAATATTTCATTCTTTGAGACTCAAATTTCAATAATTAATCCACATCATCGAATCATCCCCGCACTACGTGCCGAGGATATTCATTAAGATCACGACCACAAATTATCCACGCCTACTACTAAAAGATAATTGTGTTTTCAATTACTGCTATGATTATCAACAATCCTCGGTCATAATCATACCAAGTCCATCTATGCATCGAATTTCCATTAGTATGACTTTGAACACATCCATGAATTAATATTTCATTCACGAGACTCAAATTTCAATAATTAATCCACATCATCGAATCATCCCCGCACTACGTGCCAAGGATATTCATTAATATCACGACCACAAATTATCCATGCACTACTACCAAAGATAATTGTGTTTTCAATTACTGCTATGATTATACCCCAACAATCCCTCGTCATAATCATACCAAGTCCATCTATGCACGTAAGCCATTTTATTTATGACTTTGAACACATCCATGAATTAATATTTCATTACGAGACTCACCAATAATTAATCCACATCATCGAATCATCCCCGCACTACAATGCCAAGGATATTCATTAAGTATCACGACCACAAATTATCCATGCACTACTACCAAAGATAATTGTGGTATTCATTAGTATCACGACCACAAATTATCCATGCACTACTGACCAAAGATAATTGTGTATTCATTTACTAAGTTATGATTATACCCCTAATAATCTGTGGTCATAATCATACCAAGTCCATCTATGCACCAAGCCACGTATGACTTTCAACATAATATAAACATATGAGGATAATGATATAAAGAATCAATCAAATGAGATAAAGGATAAATATTAAACATTTATAATATAATTTATCCAGATTCAAGAATATCCCCATGTTATCAATCACTTAATAATCTCATAATCTAATATCATTAATATTATAACAATATTTTAATCACTTCTTAAATTTATAAACAATTTATCTTAATTGTTTACGCTTTTACCATATAATGCATTTAATCATTCAAAAATGTCATACTCATAAAATATCATCACCAATTATCAAATCCTCATCAAAAAAATATGCATATACTCTATATAGATTCTCTAGCCATAAAATCCTATTTTCAACTTTGTTATTTCACATAACATATTTAACTCATATGTTCAGAATTAAACTATTTTCATGAAAAATACCAAATCAGCCCCAAAAATATTTCTTTTCTGGGATTTAGCATAATATAGTCCCATAATGAAAATATATTTTCTCTCGGAATTTTTAAAATTCATTTACTATTTTTAAAAATCAATTTCCACTTAATTCCTTAAGAAATTAGCTACCTCAAGTTTAACTCCAAAAATTCCCAAATCTTGGCAGGACCTTACACATATTAACGTGAGCTTCCAGTTTAAATTTCATGGTCATCTGAGTTATAGAACTCAAGTTATAGCGTTTTTCATTGAAAAAACCTAAATATTGAAATAGTCATAACTTGCTCATTTTAAGTCGAGAATGAGCTCATTTTTGGACAGGAGGTACTTTATACCATATACTTTCATGTCCCAAAAGGCCAGAATTTTTCTCATAATTTAAGTGGCCGAAACAGTCCCTTAAAGTTTCTGGCAGTAGCATTTTCGAAATTTACAGCTTTGGCCTCATTTACAAAAATCAGTCCACACAAAAATCTACAACACCTTTTCCAGTAATTCCACTTGGATTAGTTAGGTAACTCATAGATCTAACTCTAGAACTTGACCATACTCAAAAATTCAAAATATAATAAGAGATATGGTCAATTGAATTTCATGTTACGCTTTTCACCAAAATCTGATTTTCAACTCTTTGTGATTTCTAAGAAACTTTCATGTTTTTACATACCAACCAACATAACTCATCTTAAAACTTACTAATACCACGAATACCCATGATTTTCATTATTCCAATGCTTTTATTATGACTTTCATCATAAACCACGAAAATGCTCATTTAGTTGAAGAAATATTTGAGGGTTTAAGAAATGGGTTTTGTATCGGGTCAATACAAAATTTCGATTTCACGCCTAGGTAGGCTAGAAATCTTCAAGAATACGCCAAGAAATTTATTAATGATAGAAATATCATTCAAAATCACATTTTATCTAAGACTTGGATAAGACGTCACATTGATACCAACCGTGACTTCTATCCCTTAACCAAGATAAAGACCTCACAATGATACCTATAAACTTGCCATCTTCATTCACGATGTCGCCTAAGAAAAGTCCGCTTTTTGCATTCCACACAAGGAAGTTGACAACAAAAGGTTCGGGGCTTTTACTTATGGCTTGATATAACAAAGTTGATTAACTTTAGGGTTTGGTTACTTTGAATTCAGATAACAAAGTTGGTTAGAATATGAAAGCTAACAACCTTACAAAAAGAATAATGAGTAGTTAATCAATCGCTTTCAAAAATTACCTCAAAGGCAAGTATTTTCAAAGAGATAAGATCGACAAAGAACGTGAAAGTGTTTATTTGAAACAACAAGATTAATAAACAAAGGGAGGTAACGAAGGTTTCTCCCAACGAAGTTTCAATAGATAAATCAAAGTCTAATTTCTCCTGAGTCAAATTTAAACGTTGAACGCAAGCAAGAGAGATAAAAGAATGGGTAGAACCCAGATCTAATAAGGTATAGACTTCGCAAGAATTTATAATTAACTAACCCGCGTAACTTCGTCGGGTTACCCACTTTTTCGAGAAGTCACGAAAACGCCTTCCCGAAAACCACCGATTTTGTTTTGTCCAGATCCGCTGGTGCCACTATCCCACCTAGATTTGACTTTGGTGCACAACAAAATCGAGCTAAATTACCTTCTCTTCTTGCAATTTCCACTTCTATTATCTTTGCCATGATTACCACCGAAGTGGTTACCATTCTTAACATGATAATTTCCCCCACGATGGTTATCATTGTTCTAATAGCTGTTGCCACCAGTATGATTATTATCGTATTGTTGGTCGTTACCTTTTGCTTGAGCTGAATCAACACTCTCATGTGCTTCATTGCTTATCTCAAAGATTTTCGATGCCATTCTCAAACACCGCCACAAAACAAGGGTTAATTAACATATCACATATTATCCCTATACTCGATCACCACCAATTAAATACCAAATAAATTTAGGTAGGTCATACTAGCTTAAGGAATTCTCGCCTCTCCCTCCTAGTATTATTCTCACATCTTAGCTGTGGATCATATCCTAAGCTCGATACCAACCGCGACGCCTCTAAAATTAGGTATACGCCACCCATCTCTTGGGTCGCCACTTACATGGTACATAAATTCAAATACAACTTACTAATATAACTCGCTGTAATAATACGACATAAACTGTGAGTTTGAATACAAATATTGTCTACTAGATATTATTATACAAACTCAAAAGGAGTCCTCATTACAACTATTATCACACTATTTCACGTAATAAATGAGGACTACTAATGCTATCCTCCTCGACCATTACTTTGTTCCCCGACTCGTCTCAAATTTATGTTCTCATTTCAAGAGAACAAAGGAAAGAAAGGGTGAGCTCAATCTAGCCCAAAGAAGAAATATTATGACTAAGATAATGCGTAATAAATTATCATTAGCCTTCAACAATGTTAAACCGATAAAATACAATAGACAACCATTTAATCATAGCCGAATACGCAATCCATTAAAAGAGTCAAGTAGAGAATAAAATCTACTATCTTTTAGGTTTTAAAAGGTTTTATCAATTTTTATCACGAGACTCAAATTTTAATAAATAAACCACCACATCTAATCATCCCCGCATCTACCACAAAGGATATTCATCAAATTATCAATGGTCATGACTATACCGAATCACCCCCGGTCATAATCATACCAAAACTATCCATCATCGCATTACAGCCACGAGGACTTTTTGTCACATCATTTATATCAAGTCATGATTATACCGAATGATCCTCGTCATAATCATACTAAGTTCATCTATGCACGTAAGCCAAAGATAACATAATATAACATGAGGATGATGACAATGACATAGTAATTCAATAAAACAAGTTCAAGAATTATTTAATCCATGAATTATTAACGCCCAAATTGTCAACACGATACTGCTTTCAGAGAGTAAAATTCAAGAATGATCAAGAATATTTCCATGAAAAGATATCGGATGAAACGCAAATATCAAGGATATTCTACTAATTTCATGGAGTATAAGTCAAAGTTTTAACCAACCGGGTATAATAAAGAATGGAATAATAAAAGAAATCACCACGCGTGCAGATTGCTTGATGTATGTGTTATTCCAATGTAATAATAATAACGGAACCAGTCGTGTGAAATTCACAATTCCACAGTGATGTTCCAACATAATAATAAAGATGGAACCGCATCCGTAAAACACATGATAGGATATTCCAATGTAATGATAAAGATTTTAACCAAAGTCCCGTAGAAAAAACACACGCATGTGATGTTCCAACAGAATAATAAAATTTTAACCAGTCCCAAAAAACACATGCATGTGATGTTCCAATGTAATAATAAGAATGTCACCAAGTATAGGTAAATCACAGATACAAAAGTTATTCCAATGTAATAATAAGCAATGGAATAACATAAGGATTTCACCAAGTATAGGTATGCCACAGATACAAAGTTATGTATAGGGGTATGCCACTTTTACAAAAGTTATTCCAATGTAATAATAATGAATGGAATAATGTAAGTTCTCTTCAAGAAGAAAGAATAACACCCTCACCGTAAAAGAACTGAATATATAAGTAGTGAAGTAGCAGTAATACTCTTCTTCTTTTCTATAATTTTCTCTATAGCCTTCTCTCTATAATTTCTCTCTGTAGTTTCAATGAATTCGTAAGAAAATAATGAAGGAATGAGCTTCTATTTATAGGAAATGGAATGCATAAGAATTAATCCATGAACTATCAGTATTGATTTACTTTAATCTCGACGGTCCATATTTAAAGAAAAATCTTTTAAATAAAATATAATATATTCTATTTATATAAAAACATTTTACTATGCAAAACACTATGCAATACTATGCAAAAATACTACTACGCAATACTACGCATAATAAAATATAATATATTCTATTTATGTAATAACTTTAATAAAGTATTCTATTTTTTATATAAAGATGTTTCGCTTTTATTACGTTAATAATACGAATAAAATAAAACGTCATTATCGCTATAATAATTCATATTATTAATCGACAATAATGGAATCAAACCGAGTTGACTTCTCACATAAAGATCAATAATCAATACCGCAAGGCTATTACGCAACCACACGACATCGCATTTCTTTACTACCGAAAGTAGTTCAACAAGAACTACCAGAAAAACTTCCGTTATTTCAATAAAATATTTTTGTGCTTTTTCAATCCGACAATAATTTCATTGTGGGTCCACCAATGATTGAGCTAAGCACGAATATTCCCGCTAAATCGAATATTCCCACCAATCGAATATAATATAACCACTGCATACTTTGCAAAATTTATAAATACTACCCACAACTATAATATTATCTCAAATTCACACCATAATATTAAAAAATTATTTCACCAAATTTAAATCTTTATTGATAAAAATCTGGGGTCTCACAGATAAAGTCACACTGGAAGACCCGCTTTAGTAATGGAGCCCGGGTTTAAATGTAATAGTTATATTTAAATATTATTTCTTGCACCCTAGGGGAGCTCACCTTTTGGTTCACTTGGTGGCTCTAGTGAACCAAACTAGAATAAAAGTCCATAATCAATCCGGGTAGAATATAGTATTCTATATGCATATGCTATACTATATATATATATATATATTATGCAAACATGTCAAATTTATTAATAAGACGCGTATTTTATATATATATGCAATGCCATTAAACAAGATGAGACAAATTAATAACAAACCCCTCAATTTTTATATTAAGTCCCAAGCGCTCAAAGATATTTGGAATATCGAACGTCAGCTTTCTAGCATTTAAAATTAATAGAGTATTAAATATTTAATATGAGTTTGTTGTGTCACCACAAGGCAAGTATTAAGTATTTAAGATATTAATTTATCACATTTGATGCTTATAAAGAAAATTGAACAATATTGTTTTGTCATGTCACCACAAGGATGATATTTTTCTTTTTGAATATACGGAGTGCTAGGTCGGACTTAACTTGGATAATTTTGATTCCGGATGTGCCACCACTTGATCAAAATAATCTAAGAGGCAAAAGAAAAGGAGTTGCATAGTTGATGTAATTGACAAAAGTTGTCTACCTATTTATTTATATATAGTTTGTTGTGTCACCACAAGGCTATATACATTTGAAATGGGATCCTTATTCTCACTAGCAAATCTTTAATTAGATTTTGCCAACTATATAAGTGAGGTAATATAGTTTGAAGAAAATAAGTGGAGATACCAATTTAAAACAAGACCTAATTTATTTTGGTAATTAATAATAGAATGTATGTTAAAATGTTGTTAATTACAAATTCATTTACGAAATTTTACAATGTCTAAAATTACTATCATCATGAAGCATATTAGATGCTAAATTAATCGAATCAAATTAAACGGATTGGTTAAGGAATTTGAGAATAGTTCTCATAGTTTAAAAGCTATCTTATGTCCTTAATACTTATCCTCGCAATAATTGCGCATAATGCCTCGAGGAAGAGATTGCTACTTTTAGAAAGTGGCAAGATGATGCACATTGGCTCAATGCATCATGCTCAGATCCACGAAAGTAACGAGCTTCAGCCACAAGATGAAATATGGATGCTCCCTACTATATATTCCCGCACATCAAGTAGTTGATGGTGAGGAAAGTAGGATCGATAGATATCGACATATCTAAGGAGCTTTTCCCATCTGGAATGGCCAACGGCACTATAGATGCATAAAAAGGTTCTTAACATAATCAATTTGATTGATCAATTAGAGACAACAAGTTTTGTCATGGATGGAGAGTTGAGCCAAGATTTGATCTTGCACTCACTCCCTGACTCATTTCACAATTGTTGTGAATTTTTCATATGAACAAGCTTGAGCATCGCCTTTGCTGATTTTTGTTAACATGTTAAAAAATGTCGAGAGTCACTTTCCAACCAAG
Organism: Panax quinquefolius; assembly: GCA_020205615.1. Taxonomy (NCBI): domain Eukaryota; kingdom Viridiplantae; phylum Streptophyta; class Magnoliopsida; order Apiales; family Araliaceae; genus Panax; species Panax quinquefolius. The sequence goes on along the minus strand of CM035169.1, from coordinate 27,683,444 downwards.
AAAGACCATGTCTTACCGGTAGGGGCCAAAGGATCTTCCCAAAAGAAGAACGATTCAAAGAAGGTAGAAAAGGCATAAACAAAGGATAATAAGAACAAAACCGATACGGATAGCAAAGAAGTTTGCTTCCACCGTAATAAGCCCGACAATCGGAAAGAAATCATGAGAAGCATCTCGCAGAGGCTAACCAAAGAAGCTTAGTGAAGTTTCTACATAATACAATTTTGTTCAAGATTTAAAATAAATTTTTCTTTAAGTCAAGGTTCTACTTGGATATTGGATATCAACTTTGGTTATCATAAATATAGATTTATGAAAGGACCAAATGTAAGTAAAGCTAAACAAATATAAGTAATCCTATGTAAGGAAATGTAGCAAGGTTGCCATATTAGCCATAGAAACTTATAGTTTAGCAATGCTTCACGACAAATCTATTAAGTCAATAAGTTGTTATTGTATTCCAATTGTTGTTAGAAACATTATTTCCATTTTATTGTTGGACAATAAAATTTTTGGTATTATAATTAAGAACAATTGTTGTTCTATTTATAATGATAATATTTTCTATAGAATCGAATATTACTTAATAAATTTTGTATACTGACTTCACGTAAAAATTATTTTGTAAATTGAACAAACTAGTATAAGAAAAGGAGATGATCATTCAAAGAGTTGAATGTATGTATTTGTTGAATACAAGTGTGAATTATTTGAAAGGTTCAAAGAATTCAAAAGTGAAACAAATTGGCAAAGTATTAGGATTCTTTCGATCGGATCAAGGAAGGAATACTTGTGCAATAAGTTTCTAGATCATCTCAAATGGTTTTCTCATTAATGGACGCCCAGACACGCAATAAATGATTGATGTATCCGAAATGAAAATCGCACCTTGTTGGACATGGTGCGGTCCATAAAGATTTTACCGACATTCCAAAGATCCTTCTGGGATAATGTCCTAGAAATGGTTGCATATCTACGAAAATGATAACCTCAAAATCCGGCCCCAAGACTCCATAAAAGTTATGGATGGGAGGATTCCTAATCTTAAGTATGTTAAGATAAGGGGTTGTCCAAACTTATGTGAAAAAGGTTTCAAAGGATAAGCTTGGGACAAAATTTGACATGTCATGATTTGTGGGACATCCTAAAGTAAGTTTAGGGTATATGTTCTATAATCCTACTTAGCAAAAGGTGTTTGTTGCGAACACACGCGCTTTTAAGATAAAGGTGTTTATCATTAAAAGGGCTAGTGGGAGGATAATAGATCTTGAAGAGTTCAAGAACCACAAAACACTATAAGTCAAATAAGAGGGACTCAGAGATAGACCTATTGTACCACAAATGTAATCGTAAGTCCGAATAGTATCAAGATACAGGAGGTATGGATTCATCATAGATGATGATGATGAGGTACTGATCATGTAAGATGATGATCCAGTTACATACGATGAGGTAAGAGTTCTAATGTGTACAAAAGGGTCAAGGAAGGGAGCGTCGTGACATTCCTAATATTATATGTTGATATACTACAGATAAGGAATGACATACTAATGCTACAATCAAGAAAAGATAAAGTTGTCTAAACATTCCTCCATGAATGATTTGGAAGAGTATCTTAATTGGGATATAAATCTATATAGATAGATTTAAAAGGATGCTCGACTTAACCCAAGAACGATATTCATTTGATGCTAAAGTCGCTTAGCATGGCAAACTCCAAGAGATGTCTCATGTTGATGAGCCATGGAGTGTATCTCTTAATAGTCCCCACAGACTCTCAAAAAGAGAGGTCGGCATGAGTGACTATCATGTATGCAATGAAATATACGAGACCGATGTCGATCACCATATTCTGGAGAAGTTCACTATGAGTCGATGAAAAACATCTTAAAGTTCTTAACCGTAACTAAAGATGTGATCATACATGATGGGTCCGAATTAAAACTAGAGGGCTTAATGTACTCAAGTTTTTCGCATGTACTCAAGATTTACGTAAAAATCCACTTTAAGGTAAAGTGTTACCATGAACTATGGTGCAAAGTTGAATCGAAAGGTTCCAAACAAAGAAAGAGTTGGGTTTGGTTTAGTGATAAAGACAAAGTATATAGCTATAAATGAAGTCGCAAGTTGATTGTTTGGATTAAAAGTTCATTACGTAACTAGGAATAGTTCCTAAGTCTCATCTTGGATCTAAACATGTGTTGTGGCACTTTCATTTGATTATAAGAATCATTGAAAGATGGGAAATCACTATAGAGATAGTGGACTCTCATAAACAACATTACATATCCATTAACTAAAGCTTATCCAATGCCAGGATAATCGCCACTTAGAGAAAGAAGAGTATGAGTTACCATGACGATCGGCTTTAGTGCAAGTGGGAGATTGAAAGTAGTATGATACAAGCCAATCATGTTTGATGATAAAGCATATACTTTGTAACAATCTTATTCATTTATTAATAAAAAGTATTAATTTATTAAAGGCTTTTAATTATCTACATGATGTCATTTTACAATATGTGATAAACCCATAGTTTTAAGCAATGCTTTTAGAATAATGATGATGATCATTCTAATGAGATCTAAATTCTTAAAAGCTTAAAACTAAAATAGTTCCCAATCATTGATTACTAAATTGGGGATTAGTGAATCCGGATAGATTGGGTACATACGTTGTCATTTCATTGGATGAGGATGATTGATCTCACGATCATTTGTGTGGAGACACTAAAGCAAGTATGTAGGTGCTTATTAGAGAATAAGTTCATCGAACGCGGCTCGCTAAGGAATACCTAATGGAGTTTTATTTGCTCATCAATAGAATTCTCAGTAGTGATAGTAGTACAAGTGATCCTTGGACTTGAGATCATCATAAGATCTCGTGTATGATGAGTTATACTTTGACTTATTCCTTAAGACCCTTAGGTTATATCAAAGGGTATGCTTGGGTATAATAAGTCATACATGGAGATAATGTATGATCAATAAAGAATCTACCACTTCTAATAAAAGAAGAGAATGTCCTATGTGATTCGATAAATGACAACCCAAGAGTCCTTGGTTAAGCGCGTAATGAAATTAGAAAGGAGTTTCTAATTTGCATTATTTGAGTCATGCATTTAAGAATCGAAATACATATAATTAAATAAAATAAGACTTGACAAAGAATTCCATGTCTTATATTTAATTTAATTGGGACATCAGATGGTGGAAGGATTGAATTGCATTTGCAATTATTTACTCAAAGGTTCTTTTATGATTAATGTTGAAATCTATATTATCCGGAAAGTCGCTGATCGCTAGGAGGCTTATCCCTATCAGAGAATAATATTATTTATTTAAATAAATTAATTATTTAATTTATTTATTTAAATAAGATTAGAATTGTTCTAATTGATTTATTCACAACCGGCTTAATATGGAGAACCTAAAGGGTCACACCATAAAAGGAAGAATAATTATTTAAGAAGTTAATGGCATAATCGTAATAATATGTTATGTATATTTAATTTAATCTATGGTGATAGAATAAATTAAATAGCTTAATATTTATTATTTAATATTTTAGAAATATTAAATATAAATTAATAAGAGGAGTCTTATTAATATTATTACAATTATTTTAATTTCTAAAAGAGTTTAGGAATTAATTTAATATAAGTACTTCTCATTTATTCCTAATTGGATTAGGAAGGAAAATTAGTTAAAGGAGTTTAATTAATTCTCCCTAATAAGATTAGGGGAGCTTAATTAATTAAAAGAATTTAATTAATTAAATAAAACCCAATTTCTTAATTGTTAAGGAGGGTTGCCCACATCTATTAATAAGAGGAGTCTTATTATGGGTGTGAGGGGTTGTTGACTTTTACAACATAATAATTCCAATTTGTTGGGAGAGTACACATTTTCTATAGAGATGGAAAAACTAGGGTTTAGCTAACCACCCTTTTTCTTGAATTTTCTTCTTCCTCGGTGGATCACCTCTGAGGCCAAACATTTGGGTGGCTAACGCCGATCAAAGGAAGGAACCAAACCCTGTGGATTCAAGTTGAACGCGAAAAGGATCGAGAGGTGAACTTGCAGACCGAGAAGCTCGATCTTCAAGGGTATGATTCTTATTCATCTTTTTCGCTTAATTAATAATTATGCATAAAGGGTGATCCGGGTATATGGTTTGTAAAATTTTAAACTCGATTTTCTACGCTCGCTTAATTTGCGGCAATTTGATTGCAGCATAATAATATTAAAACCTAATAAAGTGGCATCGTGAGCCAAACCTTTATGCTAATTATTAATTGTTTTAATTTATATATTGATATGTGTTTAGAAATAATTTAATTGGGTATAATTTTATCAGATAAAATTTAATAAATAAATAAATAAAAAAAAAAAGCTCAAGCGGCGAAATTTTTTTTAAAGAAAATCAAGACAAATTATCATGATTCCTTTAAAATTCTTTACGTGGCCCATTAAAAAGTAATTGGAAATCATGTTAAATGACATAAAACCGGCAAATGGTTAAATCAAGCAAAATTAAGGAAATTGAATTGAATTATATATATATATATATATATATATATATATATATATATATATATATATATATATATATTGTATGTATGGGATTCATTATATATATATATATGGTATATATATATAAACTGCATTTGCTTTTATTATATATATAATATTATTTTAATTATTTTATAATTAAAATAAAAAAGTTTATTTTAATCTTAAAATAAAAGGTTTATTTTAATATTGAAATAAAAGAGTTTATTTTAATTTTAAAATTGAATATTATATATATATATAATTATTTTAATCTTAAAATAAAAGTTTATTTTAATTTTAAAATAAAAGGTTTATTTTAATCTTAAAATAAAAGGTTTATTTTAATTTTAAAATTAGAATTTCATGCAAAACTAATTGAGTTGGAATTGGATTCCATGCTAACTAATTGGAGTTGAAATTGGATTGCCTAATTTCCTTAAATAAAGGAGTTTATTTAGATATGAAATAGGATTTCATATTATTCAAATAAAGGAGTTTATTTGTGAATAGGAAAGAAAATCCAAGTGTTTCCTTAAATAAAGGAGTTTATTTAAATATGAAATAAGATTTCATATTATTCAAAATAAAGGAGTTTATTTGTGAATAGGAAAATAATCCGTGTTTCCTTTAATAATTTTATATATATATATATACATGGAATTGTGATTCCATAATTAATTAAAATGAAGGAGTTTATTTTGATTAAAGATTTTGATTAAAATAAAATAGTTTATTTTATTCAAAATTGGATAAATTAAAATAAAATAGTTTTATTTTGATTTAAATTTGGATTAAAATAAAGGAGTTTATTTTGATTCAAAAATAGATTTTATACTTAACTAAATTTGCCCATTAAATGATATCAATATATATATTAAATGTTTATTATTCATGAGATGAATGTTATTTATCGATGCATATGGTGATGTGTATGATAATAAATGGGATTGATTATGGACTATCGACCAATATGATTGGATTTTATTTTAGTTGGATGTACGAATGTATGAGTTTTATTAAATGGGGTCTCACAGACTTCGCCTTCTCTAATTTTTTCGAATGTAAATTCTATCTCCTCCTATGCATTTCCCTCGATCACGATCAAGGTTTCTATTTATTTTAAATAGTTTTGTAATAGGAATAGTTAGAATTAATTTTTGAAGAATTAGAGATCAAGGACAAGAGTACTGGAAGACCTGTTTTGTAATGGAGCCCGGTTTAAATGTAATAGTTATATTTAAATATTATTTCTTGCCCCTAGGGTTTTGACCTTTTGGTTCACTTGGTGGCTCTAGTGAACCAAACTAGTAATAAAAGTCCATAATCAATCCTAGTATAATATAGATTCTATATGTGCATGCTATACTATATATATATTATATATTATGCAAACATGCTTCGCATGTTTATTAATACGACGCGTATTTTATATATATATATTTGGAGTTGTGTATTTAAGAGTCGAAATACATATAATTAAATAAAATAAGACTTGATAAAGTAATTTCATGTCTTATATTTAATTGGGACATCAGATGGTGGAAGTATTGAATCAGCATTTGGTAACTATTTACTCAAAGGTTCTTTTTATGATTAATGTTGAAATCTATATTATCCGGAAAGTCGTTGATCGCTAGGAGGCTTATCCCTATTGTAGAATAAATATTATTTATTAAAATAAATTAATTATTTAATTTATTTATTTAAATAAGATTAGAATTGTTCTAATTAATTTATTCATGACCTGCTTAATATGGAGAACCTAAAGGGTCACACCATAAAAAGGAAGAATAATTATTTAAGAAGTTAATGGCATAATCGTAATAATATAAGTTATGTATATTTAATTTAATCTATGGTGATAGAATAAATTAAATAGCTTAATATTTATTATTTAATATTTTAGAAATATTAAATATAAATTAATAAGAGGAGTCTTATTAATATTATTACAATTATTTTAATTTCTAAAAGAGTTTAGGAATTAATTTAATATAAGTATTTCTCATTTATTCCTAATTAGATTAGGAAGGAAAATTAGTTAAAGGAGTTTAATTAATTCTCCCTAATAAGATTAGGGAGCTTAATTAATTAAAAGAATTTAATTAATTAAATAAAACCCAATTTCTTAATTGTTAAGGAGGGTTGCCTACATCTATTAATAAGAGGAGTCTTATTACGGGTGTAAGGGGTTGTTGACTTTTACAACGTAATAATTCCAATTTGTTGGGAGAGTACACCTTTTACTATGAGATAAAAACTAGGGTTTAGCCAACCACCCTTCTTCTTGAATTTTCTTCTTCCGGTGGATCACCTCTGAGGCCAAACATTTGGGTGGTTAACGCCGATCAAAGGAAGGAACCAAACCCTATGGATTCAAGTTGAACGCTTAAAAGGATTGAGGTGAACTTGTACCGAGGAAGCTCGATCTTCAAGGGTATGATTCTTATTCATCTTTTCGCTTAATTAATAATTATGCATAAAGGTCGATCCGGGTATATGGTTTGTAAAATTTTTAAACTCTGATTTTCTACGCTTCCGCTTAATTTGTGCAATTTGATTGCGCACATGAATATTACAAACCTAACACTTCCCACATTCCTTGCTCCATTTGAATTTTGTATCTCTACGAGTCAGCTACGTTAATGGAATAGCGATTCGAGAATATCCTTCAACGAATCTCCGATAATAACCAACTAAGCCTGTAAAGCTACGTATTTCGATTACCGACTTAGGTTGTTCTCAATCGCGACTATATCCCAATCTTGGATAAAGATGTCACAATGACACCTATCGCCATTACTATCGCATCTAATATGACGCCCCTACAGAGAGTTCGCTTAGTGAATTCCACAAAGGAAGTCACAAGATAAAGGCTCAGTACCAAATTTATAGTTGAATTTTTAACTCCCAAGTTCAATAGAGCCATTCGATATGAGATTTTAGAAATGAGTTTTGTAATCGTTCAAAGTCGATACAAAATTTAATATCGAACTTTAGGAGTAAGCCAAGAAATTCTTCGTAAAAATACGTCCAGAAAAATCAATAACAACAAGAATATTATTCAAATCGACGTGTCTTTATTCAAATCCATAACACGGACTAAGAAAACTTGACATCCGTAATAAACGAATGACTTCATGGCTTGATATGAAAATGTTTGATTACAATGGTTTGATTGCTTGAATTGAATAACAGTTGCTTAGAATATGAAAACTAACAACCTTACGAAAGAAATCAATTTACGCATGATGAGTAGTTAACCTTAAAATCACATCAAAAGCAAATATCTCTATAGAAATAAGGTTAACAAGTAATGTGATAAAGTGCTAACTTGAATCAAGCAAGATTTCTAAACAATGGATGTAATGAAAGTTTCTCTAATCTGAGTCTCCATAAATAGGTCAAAGTCTAATTTCTCCGCCAGAAAGTTCAAACGTTGAGCGCAAAATAAGAGAGATAAAAGAATGGGTAGAATCCCAGATTCTAGTAAGGTATAAACTTCGCAAGAATTTATAATTAACTAACCCGCTAACTTTGTTCGGGTTCCTCGATTATTTCAATGACCGGCCATTACTAAACGCTTCTTCCAAGAACCGCTGACTTTGACTTTTCCGGGACATCCTTTTGAGTCACCATTTCACTGGATCTGGTTTCGCCACTGCATAATCTCGAGCGATATGTCCTTCTTTTTCCACAATTATAACATACCTTAAACTGTTGTCATAAATAATGATATGTCCTCTTCCCGCATTTGTAATATACCACGGTAGGTGGTCTTTCTCTTCTCTTGGAACCAATTTACTTGCAGATCGCTGCCGTCTTCACATGGTCGTTGTTAAATCTCCTCTTTTAAAATCTCCTCCCAGACTCGCTTCTTCTATTTTCATGGCACGATTACCACCAGAGTGGTTACCGCTTTTGTCTGATTCTTCTTCTCCGCCGGTTATCGCTTATTCTAATGATCGCTTATCTTCAGATGATCCTCGGTTATGGTCCTCATTTGAACGTATTTCGTTATCTCGCCTAACAACCGAGCCCTCGCTGACAACATCTCGAATAGAGAGAAAAATTTATGAGAATGAGATATCGACGTATGTCGGGTTTCAAACCTCTCGAAACATCCGCGTCATACGCTCCTCATTCTCCACCAAATGAGGTGCAACTGATAACTCCGCTAACTTCGCCAGATCGACACCGCCATGTTATTCTCGCTTTCTAGTCTAATAAACTCCACTTCCTTCATACGATTTAATACTTTCGTGGAAGTACTTGTCATTGAATTGCTTCAAACGCTCCCCAAGATACGCCGAAGTGGATGGATGGTACGCTTTCATGCATCTCCCACCAAGAATCCTTCGCCACGGAACATAAAGGTGGCGAATGGAACCTTCGTTCCTCCGCATCCAAGACATCGAATATCTTGTAATTTGCTTGACCCATGTTTCCGCCATGATCGGATCCGCTTTCCCTTAAATTCGTGGTCCCAACTTTTGACTGCTTGGTTGTGACCACCGTGAATTGCTATCATTTCCTCCTCAGTATTTTGAAAGCACGAGTTTTCGCAAATGCGATTTTTGCATGAATCGCAAAAAAACTTCTAAACATCCCCTCGCTCATCATCCGCCAGCAGGTGTTGTTCATGGGAGGAACATTGCCACTTGTCAGACGCCTCTCCTCGTAAATAAGTACAGCATCTCCACGGTCTCATTTACTCCATCATTAATATTCTCACGACATTCTCAAATATCATCATAAAACAAGGGTTAATTAAGGAAATCAATATATCACATAATATCCCTATCAACTAACAAATAAGCTTAGGGTAGACACACTTTAGCGAAGAAGATTTACTCGCTCTCCCTCCTGGTTCTATTCCCCGATCTCCGCCAGAGATCATATCCCTAAGCTCGATACTAACCGTGATTTACCCCAAAATAGGTCCATTCCATCCAACCCATTCTGAGACGCCAAATACATGGTACAGAAACAACTACAACTTTATTATTACAACAATAAAACTGTGAGTTTGAATACAAATATTATCTTCTAGACAATATCTATACTCAAATAAATCCTCATCATATTTATTGATACATTATTTTACAAAATGGTGAGGACTACTAAACAACTCTCTCTATAACCTTCATTCCATACCTCGACTAGTTCCTCGCTATAATCTCGCCTCCGAGAAGAAAATGGAACAACAAGGAAAAGGGTGAGCTCAACTAGCCCAAAGAAGAAATGTTATGACTAAGATAATGTATAACAAATTATCGTTTGTCTTCAACAGGAAAAATCTGATAGAATAAAATAGACAAACAAGTTTCAGATCAATATTCGCAATGAAATAATAATTCATAAGAGTTACGTAGAGAATGAAATCTACTATAATCTATGAATTTAATGATCCATCATCAATATTTTATCCTCGTAACATCAATCAATATTCATCTCAAATCAAATATTCATCTTTTGCACTACAAAAGAAAGATATTCATTAGTCGGTCATGTTCATCTAAACACTGCTCATCTTTTGCACTACGTGCCAAAGATATTCATCGATCAATCATGTTCATCTCTCAACACTGCTCATCTTCAGACTACTAGCCAAAGATATTCATAAGAAAATCAACCTTCTTTCGCACTACAGCCAAAGATATTCAAGAACATCATCATTTAAGACCAAGATGATGAAAATATTTTAAAAGAAACGAATCCAAAGTGAAACAAAATGACAAGGATTAAGGATTAAGGATTCGTAATTTATTTTATCCACATCCAAAATACCTCAAAAATAATCATAGGGGTGTAAAATTTAAGAATGATCAAAACACGGATACAATCAAAGCTAGTATCCGTAATAGATATTTTGTATTTAAAAGAAAATTTTCATTTTTCTATGAATAGGCATAGTCTTCAGATATCGTGAATAAAGGTCAGATACGTGAATAAAGTGTCGATCGTGAATAAGAACTCAAACACCAAAAGATAGAAATTCCACAAAAAACATCTTCACGCTTCATGAATAGTACTCGTGAATAAAGAACTCGTGAATAAAGTGTAAGACCTCTAATTTTATGAAATAAAAGTATTCAATTTTTCTATTCAAAGAAATGGTTAAATTGATAAAAGTTAAAGTTAAGGGTGATATATGAAATTTTTTTCAAAATACGCAAGGGGTAAAGTATTCATTATTGTTTGGGAATATTCGTTTGGTCGCGGGAATATTCTTTCCGCTCAGGAATATTCGCATTTACGGCCAAGCAGCCTATTCAGGGCCCCATAATGTAATAACTCATTTTGATGAAGAAAACGACAAAATTAAGTTTTTATAAATAACGACGTAATCGCTATCAAGTAACACTGCTGGAATACCCTGGTAAAATAAAGTAATACGCTGTTGTTGCACAAAGAAAGGCACCAGTATTACATGATTTTTTTTGAATTATTGATTCTTACGTAGAAGGCACTACTCAATAATTGTTACAGTAATTACCGCTCAATATTTTATTTTATTGATTCAATAATTGATGCGTTGATATTTTATATTATTGTTGTTCAATAATTGTCACCGCACGTGATTTCCCATTATCGGATCAATAATTCATATTATTTGAATAATATTATTAGATAACATTATTGGCAATGTCTAGAAAGTTCACGTTCGAGGAGAGGTTTGGTCACCTAATCATGCGCCGCCAAGAAGAGAGATCCTTATCGAAAGCCCCCTCTTTCCAGGAACTACCGGTCATTAAGTAATTGTGATTCTCGTAATATTATTTGTGAATAATTAATTATTGATTCATATGATAAGAAAATATTTATAAATGATGGATTTATTTGTTTTATGGGTTATAATTGAATGATTTAATGTTGAGGTGTTTTATCAATTATTTTGTTTGAATGGAGGTATTAAAATCAAATCAAGATTTTTACGATATATCATGTGAGTTATAATTTTTAATCGTAGTTGGATCGTTGAAATTTTTGGATATGTTATACATACATAAGTTGAGTATATGTCCACAAATTTTGAACCGTTAAAAATGAACGAATGATTTGTTATGAATTTTAAGAGGTGACCGATTCTAAATTGTGTTTATAATTGATTTTGGTGGAAAATTCTAGAATTGGTGGGCCCCACTTTTGGTTGGTGAGAAATGTGCTCAATTGAATTTTCAAATGTGGTGGGTGGGAATAGTAGCGAGTAAAGCCATTAGGTTCATGTGTTAAGTCCGCTTCTTGCGTGCTAACATTTTCCTATAAATAGAGGGCTAAGTTAATTGAAAATCACACTAGAAACAAGTTTTCTCTCTTCTCTCTATATTATCGAGTGTATTCTTATGAGTATTTTGAGTATACTTTGAGTATTGTTAGATTGCAAAGCAAGTTCCCTTCAAAGACTATATCCTGTTTCAACTAAAGTCACTGCTTTTCGAGGTAAGGGATGTTATTTTCTTCTTAAATGATATTATTTCTTCAATATCATTATCTTTGAAATATCGGTTGAACTTTTTATCAAATTTGAAACTTTTTTCATGTCTGTGGTTACTATTCATGAAGTTACTTATTCACGAAAGTTACTATTCACGAGTACATTATTACAATTCACGTGAAGATGTTTTTTTTTGGAATTTCTATCTTTTGTGTTTGAGTTACTATTCACGATATACCAAGACTATTCACGATACGACACTATTCACGAATCACGCATACTATTCACCGAAAAAATAAAATTTCTTCTTTTAAGTCCTAAATATCTATTCGGGTACTAGCTTTGATTGTATCCATGTTTTGATCATTCTTGAATTTTACACCACTATGATTATTTTTGAGGTATTTTTGACGTGGATAAAACCAAGTACGTAATCCTTAATCCTCATCATTTTGTTTCACCGGATTCGCTTTCTTTAAAATATATTTTTCATCATCCTCGCCTTAAATGATGATATTATTGAATATCTTTGACCAGTAGTGCAAAGATGAATGATTTCAAGAATATCTTTGGCCCAGTAGTGCAAAGATGAACAGTGTTTAAATGAACATGACTTAATCGATGAATATCTTTGGCTGTAGTGCAAAGATGAACAAAAGTTGAGATGAACATGGACCGATGATGAATATCTTTGGCCCGTAGTGCAAAGATGAATATTTGATTTGAGATGAATATTGATTGATGTTACAGGGATAAAATATCGATGATGGATATTTAAATTCATACATTATAGTAGATTTCATTCTCTACGTAACTCTTCTATGAATTATTATTTCCATGCGAATATTGATCTCAAAACTTGTTGTCTATTGTATTCTATCGATTTTTCCTCGTTGAAGACTAACGATAATTTGTTCTATATTATCTTAGTCATAACATTCTTTATCAAGGTTGAGCTCACCTTTTCCTTTTGTTCCATTTTTCTTCTCGAGCGAGATTATATAGCAGAACTAGCTCGGGGTGTGGAGTGATGGTTCTAGATAGTTGTTTTAGTAGTCCTCACTATTCAGTAAAATCTTGTATCAATAATGAGGATTTATTTGAGTGTGGATATTGCCTGAAGACAATATTTGTATTTAAAGTCACGGCTATATGTGTTGTCAGATTTTGCATTGACAAATGTATTAATAAAGTTGTAGTTGTTTCTATACCATGTATTTGGCGACTCGTAATGGGTTGGATGGAATGGACCTATTTTGGGGGCGTCACAGTTAGTATCGAAGCTTAGGGATATGATCTCTGAGATCGGGAATAGAACTAGGAGGGGAGAGACGAGTAAATCCTTCGCCAGGTGTCCTACCTAAGCTTATTTGTTGGTCGATCATAATATCGAGATATTATGTGATATGTTAATTTGCTCAATTAACCTTTGTTTTGAAGTCAGATTCTAGAATGATATCTCAAATACGGAGAGATGAGCAATGAAGAAATCATGATTTATTGTGGGGAGATAGAATCAAATGAAAACAAGGTATTCTCAACTCTTTGAAATGCCAGTGCGTAAATTTCTGGGACGAAATTTCATAAGGAGGGGAGATCAGAAGACCTCCTAATTTTATGAAATAAAAGTATTCAATTTTTCTATTCAAGAAATGGTTAAATTGATAAAAGTTAAAGTTAAGGGTGATATATGAAATTTTTTTTCAAAATACGCAAGGGGGTATAAAGTATTCATTATTGTTTGGGAATATTCGTTTGGTCGTGGAATATTCTTTCCGTTGGGAATATTCGTATTTACGACGGCAGCAAACTATTTGTGGGCCCCATAATGTAATAACCGCTTATGAAGAAAAAGCGACAAAATTAAGTTTTTATAAATAACGACGTAATCGCTACTCAAGCTAACACCGCTGAATACCCGGTTGGTAAAATAAAGTAATACGCGTTGTTGCACAAAGAAGACACCAGATATTACAGATATTTTTGAATTATTGATTCTTACGTAAGAAGGCACTACTCAATAATTGTTACAGAATTACTGCTCAATATTTTATTTTATTGATTCAATAATTGATGCGTTGATATTTTATATTATCATTGTTCAATAATTGTCACGCATACGATATTTCCCATTATCGATCAATAATTCATATTATTTGAATAATATTATTAGATAACATTATTGGCAATGTCTAGAAAGTTCACATGCGAGGAGAGGTTTGGTCACCTAATTGCGCCACCAAGAAGAGAGATCCTTATCGAAAGCCCCTCTTCCTGGGAACTACCGGTCATTATAATTGTGATTCTGTAAATATTATTTGTGAATAATTAATTATTGATTCATATGATAAGAAAATATTTATAAATGATGGATTTATTTGTTTTATGTGGTTATAATTGAATGATTTAATGTTGAGGTGTTTTATCAAGATTTTGTCTAATGGAGGTATTAAAAATCAAATCAAGATTTTTACGATATATTGCGTGAGTTATAATTTTTAATCGACCGCTTGGATCGTTGTAATTTTTGGATATGTTATACATACATAAGTTGAGTATATGTCCACAAATTTTGAACCGTTAAAAATGAACGAATGATTTGTTATGAATTTTAAGAGGTGACCGATTCGGAAATTAGGTTTATAATTGATTTTGGTGGAAAATTCTAGAATCAGGCCCCACTTTTGGTTGGTGAGAAATGTGCTCAATTGAATTTTCAAATGTGGTGGGTGGGAATAGTAAGAGGTAAAGCCATCAAAGTTGCAGTGTTAAGTCTGCTTTGGCTGCTAACATTTTCCTATAAATAGAGTAGGCTAAGTTAGAATTGAAAATCACACTGAAACAAGTTTTCTCTTCTCTCTCTATATTATCGAGCGTATTCTTGTGAGTATTTTGAGTATACTTTGAGTATTGTTAGACGGTGCAAGTTCCCTTCAAAGACTATATCCTCGTGTTTCAACTAAGAAGTCTTGTCTTTTCGAGGTAAGGGATGTTATTTTCTTCTTAAATGATATTATTTCTTCAATATCATTATGCTAAAATATTGGTTGAACTTTTATCAAATTTGGAACTTTTTCATGCTCGGGTTACTATTCACGAGTTACTATTCACGAGTTACTATTCACGAGTTACTATTCACGAGTACTATTCATGAAGCGTGAAGATGTTTTTTTTTGTGGAATTTCTATCTTTTGGTGTTTGAGTTTCTTATTCACGATACTAAGACTATTCACGATACTCAAGACTATTCACTTAATACGGCCTTATTCACCAAAAATAAAATTTCTTCTTTTCGTCCTAAATATCTATTCGGGTACTAGCTTTGATTGTATCCATGTTTTGATCATTCTCAATTTTACACCACTATGATTATTTTTGAGGTATTTTTGGACGTGGATAAAACCAAGTACTAATCCTTAATCCTTAATCCTTTTGTTTTGTTTCACCGGATTCGCTTTTTTAAAAATATTTTCATCATCCTCGCCTTAAATGATGATATTATTGAATATCTTTGACACAGTATAAAGATGAATGATTTCAAGAATATCTTTGGCCCAGTAGTGCAGAAGATGAACAGTGTTTAAATGAATACGACCAATCGATGAATATCTTTGGCTCAGAGTGCAAAGATGAACAGTGTTGAGATGAACATGACCGATCGATGAATATCTTTGGCACGTAGTGCAAAGATGAATATTTGATTTGAGATGAATATTGATTGATGTTACTGGGATAAAATATTGATGATGGATCGTTAAATTCATAGATTATAGTAGATTTCATTCTCTACGTAACTCTTCTATGAATTATTATTTCCATTGCTATGAATATTGATCCGAAACTTGTTGTCTATTGTATTCTATCGATTTTTCCTGTTGAAGACTAACGATAATTTGTTCTATATTATCTTAGTCATAACATTCTTTATTTGGCTAGTTGAGCTCACCCTTTTCCTTTGTTCCATTTTTCTTCTCGAAGCGAGATTATAGCGAGAAACTAGTCGGGTGTGGATGGATGGTTCTAGATAGTCGTTTTAGTAGTCCTCACTATTCCGTAAAATCATGTATCAATAATGAGGATTTATTTGAGTGTGGATATTGCCTAGAAGACAATATTTGTATTTAAACTCACAGCTTTATGTGTTGTCGTATTTTGCACGACAAATATATTAATAAAGTTGTAGTTGTTTCTATACCATGTATTTGGCGACTTTCGTAATGGGTTGGATGGAATGGACCTATTTTGGGGCGCCACAAATAATAACTCATGAATAGTAACTCGTGAATAAGAACTCATGAATAAGTAACCTCCGACATGAAAAGTTCCAAATTTGATAAAAGTTCCAACCAATATTTCAAAGATAATGATATTGAAGAAATAATATCATCCGAGAAGAAAATAACATCCCTTACCTCAAAATAACCGCATTTCCGATCAATTTCTGATATAGTGTCGATGAAAACTTGCAATCGAATAGCAACTCTCAAAATATCCAAATACTCACAAAAATACGCTCAATAATCTAGAGAGAAAGAAAACTTGTTTCGGTGTGATTTTCAATTCTAACTTAACCTCTATTTATAGAAATTATTAAAGACGCCAAGCGGACTTTAACTCAAGCAACCTCAATGGCTTTACTCGCTACTATTCCCACCCACCACATTTGAAATAAAATTCAGCACATTTCTTCACCAACCACAAGTGGGGCCCACTCAATTCTAGAATTTTCCACCAAAATCAATTATAAACCTAATTTCCTAATCACCACCTCTTAAAATTCATAACAAATCATTCGCTCATTTTAATAACGGTTCAAAATTTATGGACATATACTCAACTTATGTATGTATAACATATCCAAAAAAATACAACGATCCAACTATCGGATTAAAAATTATAACTCACGCAATATATCGTAAAAATACTTGATTTGATTTTAATACCTCCATTCCGGCAAAAATTACCGATAAAACACCTCAACATTAAATCATTCAATTATAACCACATAGAAACAAATAAATCCATCATTTATAAATATTTTTTATCATATAAATCAATAATTAATTATTCACAAATAATATTACAAGATCACAATTATGACAACCAGTAGCTCCAGTGAGAGGGGCTTTTCGATAAGGATTTCTCCTTCTCATCGGCCGCAATTAGGTGACCAAACCTCTCCTCGATGTAACTTTCTAGACATTGCCAATAATGCTATCTAATAATATTATTCAAATAATATGAATTATTGATCCGATAATGGAGATAATGTGCAAAGGACAATTATCGAACAACAATAATATAAAATATCAACGCAAAGAATTATTAAATCAATAAAATAAAATATCGAATAAAGAATTATCGTGTAACAATTATTGAGTAGTGTCTTCTTTACGTAAGGATCAATAATTCAACAATCATGTAATACCGCCGCTATCGTTGTCAACCACGCATATACATCGTATTTTAACCACCGGGTATTCCAACAGCCTTTTAATCAGAATAACTACGCCAGTTATTTTTAACCAACTTATATTTGTCGTTTTTTCTTCATCCAATCGCTTTCACATGGGGCCACACACGGTATCGCTTTGCTGGTCATTTAATATTCTCGACAAAGATTTAATATTCCACGACCAAACGAATATTCCGAACAACAATGAATATTTTATAACCACTTTATTATTTTGAAATATTTCACAAGATTTTACCCATAACTAACCACATTAATCAAATCCACCCTTACTATTTCAAAATAATAAATAAAGAAAATTCCTTTTATTTAAAAATTTTGGGTCTTACGTATAGGGTATGCCACTTTTACGAGTTATTCCAATGTAATAATAATGAATGGAATAATGAAGTTCTCTTCATGAATAAGAAAGAATAACACACTTACTACGATTACAACAAATAATACCCTTTACCTTAGAAGAACCGAATATCGGCAAAGTGAAGTAGCGAATACTTTCTTCTTTCTCTATAGATTTTCTCTCTATAGCTTCTCTCTATAATTTCTCTCTAGAGTTTCAAAGAATTCGTAAGAAAATAATGAAGGAATGAGCTTTCATTTATAGGAAAATAGAATGCATAATAATTAATCTATGAATCGGTCCAGATTGATTTACTTTAATCTGATTTTTTATCCATATTTAAAGCAAAATCTTTTAAATAAAATATAATATATTCTATTTATATAAAAACATTTTACTATGCAAATACTATAAAACACGCAAAACACTACGCAACACTATGCATAATAAAATATAATATATTCTATTTATGTAATAACTTTAATAAAGTATTCATTTTATATAAAAGATGTTTCGCTTTTATTACATTAATAATACTGAATAAAACAAAACGTCATTATCGCTATAATAATTCATATTATTAATCGACAATAATGGAATCAAACCGAAATGACTTCTCACATAGCATCAATAATCAATACCGCGTCTTCTTATGCAACCACACGTACATCGTATTTTTACTACCGAGTAGTTCAATAAGATCAACCAGTGAAAACTTCCGCCGTTATTTCAATAAAATATTTTTGTCATTTTCTCAATCCGATAATAATTATTTGTGTGGGGTCCACCAATGATTGAGCCGTTGTTATTTAATATTCCTGCTAAACCGAATATTCCCCACCAATCGAATACAATATAACCACTGTGATACTTTGCAAAATTTATAAATACTACCCACAACTATAATATTATCTTAAATTCACACCATAATATTAAAAATTATTTTGACAAAATTTAAATCATTATTGATAAAATCTGGGTCTCACACTTTAGTATCACGACCACAATTATTTATGCACTACGGGCCAAGAATATTTGTGTATTCATTAATGGTCATGATCATGCCAACAATCATCATCATCAATGCACTACGGACCACCGAGGATTTTTACCACATCATTTGTAACATTACTACCATGATTACACCGAATAGTCTCTCGGTCATAATCATACTCAAGTCCATCTATGCACTACAGCCATGATGACTTTCAACATAATATAAACATGAGGATGATGACAATGATATAAGAATTCAATAAAACAAGTTCAAGAATTAATTTATCTAGAACCAATAACATCCAAATCATCAACACGATCATCGCTTTGTAGAGTAAAATTCAAGAATCTTGAGAAGAATATTTCCATGAAAGGATACTCGGATGAAGCACAAATATCAAGGATATTCCACTAATTTCATGGAGTATAGAAGTCAAAGTTTTAAATCAATAATAAAGAATGGATAATAAAGAAATCACCATGGAATAACAAAAGAAATTCTCACGATGCGATAAATAATCTAATCAGTCCCCATTAAAACGCATGTTATTATTCTAATAAATAATAAATAATGGAACCAGTCCCGCCAGAAAAACACATGCATGTGAGATATTCCAATGTAATAATAAAGAATGGAACCAGTCCCACAGTAAAACACACGCATGAGATGTTCCAATAGAATAATAATAAAGACGGAACCAGTCCTGTAAAACACATGCATGGATGTTCCAATAGAATAATAGAAGAATGTCACCAAGTATAGGGTAAACCACGACACAAAGTTATTCCAATGTAATAATAAGCAATGGAATAACAACAGCTTCTTCAATCGTGAATAAGAAAGAATAACACCCTTACTTTTAGTAGGAGATTGAATCTTTACCGATGAAAGTGTAGTAACAAAATACTCTTCTTCTTTCTCTCTTATTCTCTATACTTTCTCTCTATAAGCTTGAATGAATTCGTGAAAATAATGAAGCACTAGGCCTCTATTTATAGAAGATTTCTAGCTTAAGACCGCCCGTGTGAAAAGGCAAGTGGCTCGACGAACGGTGATGTGAAAAGAAAAGTGGTTTGACGCTCAGTAATGTGAAACGACAAGTGGTTTGGCGCTTTAATGTGAAACGGCAAGTGGTTCGACGTCTGGTAAAGGTAATTACTATCGACGAAGGTAATTACTATTCACAAAGGTAATTACTATCGACGAAGGTAATTACTATCGATGAAGAGACTCTTAGATAATGACATATGGGCCCCCATAAAATAATCAAACTTACCACAAACGCCTCATATAATGTAACTCTTTATATACATCAAGGATCGAATAAATATTACCACAAATCATTTTATTTTTAATCAACACATATTTAATCTTTCAACAATTATTAATCATTTATAACTTGTCGCCTCAATTATTGATTTAATACTATAACATATTATACGGATGATAATCGCGACAATAATTGAATCAATAATATAAGAGATATGATCTTAAATTATCGAGAAGCAATAATTGAGCATAGTGAGTGGTGACTTCAATGTAAGCATCAATAATCAATATCGTGTGCTACTATACAACTATATGCCAGACATCGTACTTCTTTAACTACCGGTAGTTCAACAGCTTTAACTGGTAACACCTCCTGTAGTTATTTTTATAGAAAGATAATTTTGTCGCTTTTCTAACTACGATAATACTTCCGTTAATGAGGGTCCACTAATGATTGAGCCGTCGCATTTAATATTCCCCGACAAAAGAATATTCCCCACCAAACGAATATTTTATAACAACTTCATTACTTTGCAAAATTTATAAATATTAGCCACAACTATAACATTATATCAAATTTATTCCATAATATTCAAAAATAATATTTATAGAAAAATTCATCTTTATTTATAAAAGTTGGGGTCTTACAAATGACATAAATTTTTTTCGCTTAATCGGAGATTTAAAATAATTATAATTCAAATTTAAAAAATATAGCTAATTAATATATACTTCACTCCCAATTGGTTCACAAATATAAAAAATTATAATAGTAGACTAATATAAAGAATAGTACTTGATTAAGTAATTTGGGAGGAGTAGTTGAATACATAATTTATTTGAGTAAGAATATAATATAAACTCAATCACTATTTTTTATTTATAATTAAAATTATAAGACGATAATCAAGTAATTATCTTTATACATACTTATTTTATTATTTAATATTATTGATAATCAATATAAAAAATAGTGATTAAATTTATATTATATTCATACTCAAATAAATTACGTATTCAACTACTACTCCCAAGTTACCTAATCAAGTACTATTCTTTATATTAGTCTACAACTCATTTTATAATTTTTATATTTGTGAACCAATTAGTGAGTGGGGTATTAATTAACTATATTTTTTAAATTTAAATTATAACTATTTTAACTATTTGTAGCAGCTGCCCCAACCCAGCCCCTTAGAGCATTTACAACAGTTTTTTTATTTTTATCCCTACTCTGCAGTGCTATTGGGTCATTCTGTAAGATAAGGATTCAATTTTTTCACTATGTACCCAACATGTTCCTAATATTGATTCCTTAATATATTAAAATTTAAAATTTGAAAGTTCCAACAGTCAAATCATGTTTTGAACGTTGTAACTATTTTTTATTTAAAAGTAATTGTTGTTTGAATTTAAAAATAAATATTGCTAGAAATCAAAATGTGCAACGATCATTATGTGTTTATGAGAACTAAAATAATATTATTTTAATAATAAAATTTATAATTACCAGTAATATTTTTTACAAAAATGATCAAAATCAAAATTTGACTGATTTTTAATTTTTTTTATTGTTCTTTTTCTTCTCTAAATCCTCTGTTTAAAAAATTAAAATGAGTGAATTTGATAAGCATACCCAAATCAGCAATTAAGTGAGATAAGATCCTTTAACCAACATAAAATCGCAATAAATAGAGTGTGAAATGTCATTTTACATAAATAAGTAACGTTCTTTTGATTCCCTCACCCTGAGGAGTCAAATCATATATAAGGATTAAAATAGAGAATTATATAATGATAAGGAAACTGTTGGATACTGATTTATTGATATATTCTTCAAATAAGGGGATAAAGAGTCTATTGAGAAAACTGTTGTGAATGCTCTTAGATCTTTCATTGGACGACAGGAGATGGGTTAGGTGAAATAGTGTCCATAACTAACTAAGTCATGAATCATGTTCCTATATATATATATATATATATATATATATATATATATATATATATATATATATATACGAAATGGATCAGTCCAACTCCCGGACTCACTCAAAATCCGGACCCATTTTTTTTTTAATATTTTATCTGGTCGATTTTTTACATAATATATTATTTTTGGTGTGATTTGGATATATAACAAAACATGTATATACGATGCATACATACATGTTTTGTTATATGTATCCAAATCACACCAAAAACACTGTATTATGTAAAAATTCCAGTTTCATAAAATATTAATTCAAGGCAACCGGTTGTTAAATTCACTATCCTAGCAACTAACATGTCATTTGTTGATCAATAACATGGAAGACTGAGATTAAAAAGGAGTAATGTCCAACTGCTACATGTTGTAGCGGCACAAATAACATGTAGTGACTTCTATTTTAATATTGGTCAAACTAACTTAATAACGGGATCCATTTTGTCAAATAATAGTACAAAAAGGGATTTTTTTTATTATACCTATCGCTACAGCTTGTAGCGGCTATATATGGCAACACTTATCCTGTGATCCAAACATGTAAAGAAAAAATCCAAAAATTAAATTCCAATTAATTAACGAATTTCATTTCTTGCCTTAATTAATTTGTTTATATCAATTTCAAACGAAACAACTAAATTAGAAAAATAATTACCGTTTATATATACTACCTCCGTCTCACAATAAGTGATTTTTTAGGTTTAATATTTTTTTCCAAAATAAGTGATGTGTTAGAACTCCAATACAATTTTTATAATATTTTCTCATATATGCCCTTATGCATTCAATGACATTTATTGCGTCTTGCAATCACTACAATTAAATGATACTCATTAACTTTTCAACTTCAAAGAAAATATATTAAGGGTATTTTTGTCATTTTAGCTTGTGTATTGGTATGTGTGATTTAAGTTAAAAAATAACTTATTATGGGGCGGAGGTAGTATTTCATATATGTTAAAATTGTAATAATAGAATATTAGTACTAGATAAGAATAATTAAAATTGTAATAATAGAATATTAGTACTATATAAGAATAATTAAAATTGTAATAATAGAATATTAGTACTAGATAAGAATAATAATTGCAAAATAGAATATTATTACAATTTTAAAATTGACATTAAAAATCAATAATTGTCTTATATTTTTTAATCAATTAAGTTTTAACAAGACTCATATGAGGTGATACAAAAAATATAGATTATTTATATTTTTGATAAGTGCCGACGAGTAGTATAAAAACATGCATGAGTTCCACATGGATAATAAACATATATGAAATATATATAGTCAGTAATTATTTTGCTAATTAGATGTTTGGTTTGAAATTGATATAAACATATAAATTAATTAAGGCAAGAAATGAATTGGGGCTTAATTTTTGGATTTTTATTTGCATGTCTGGATGACAAGACGAGTGTTGAAATATATATATATATTAAAAGCGTAGCCGCTATAAATTATAACGATAGATGTAATAAAAAAAATTCCCTTTAGTAAGTTAGTAAGTTAGTTTACCAATATAAAAATAGAAGTCGCTACATGTTATTTGTGCCACTAACAAACATGCAACTGTTGGGCATTATTCATTTTTAATCTCAGTCTTCCATATTATTGATCAACGGTTAATATATTGATTGCTGTAATAGTTAATTTAGCAACCGATTGTCAAGGATTGAAACTCATATATAGTTATAATTATTTTGGTCTATGGTGACGGGTGAACTCGTCATTATAAATTAAAAAATCGTCATCATATATTTAATCACAGATTACACAATTATGTATATACATATAACACATATAAAGAAAATTGTGTATATAGGAGTTTATATATACGAACCAGGTTCACGTGAACAATTCTTTTTTTTATTATTGATTTTTTTTTTTGCTCGTCACGAAATTTTAATGCGCTTAAAAAAGATTATTCCATGATAACCCATTACGCGATGATAAACTCTCGTGTATGTATATTATATATATGATTTAATATGAATATTTTCAACAATTAATTTTGTACCTTATGTACGTACGCGTACGTACTAGGCTACTAGCTAGGTTTAATTCAATCATTACGCGGACGTACCTTCATTTATTATTTAGCCTAAACACGCACAACAAATGCCACAAATATTAATTAACTTTGCCAATACAAGTAATTCTGTCTTTGTGTTATACATTAACCGGAAGAGTTTGTTTATTTAATTTCCCTTAATTCCTAGCTAGTTAATTTGCAACATATTCTATCCGTCCCTTAAGTATAAGATTTTTTTAGAATTGTGCACAAGTATTAAGAAAATAATTATATAACATTAAATATAATATCAAATGTCTATATTGCCATTATATTAAAAAGAGATTATTATTTATAATTGGGTAAAAAATAGTAAGAGAACAAAAATTATATTTAATACTTAGAGTAATATTAAAAACTAAGTAATTAACGATTACTTGGAATTCTAAAATGTCTTTTATTAAAGGACAAAAAAACTTTTGTAAAACGTCTTATATTAAGGGACGGAGAGAGTGTATATTATATTCAGAGCCGGTCCTGAGTTTTCCAATGTCCAGGACAAAAATTTTCTAGTGTGCCCCCTTTATACAAATTAAATTAAAAAATAAATAAATTATCAACTAATTATTTTTATTAAAATTATAAGAATTTATAAAAGATAAAGAAGAACACTTTAAAATGTCCTCGAAGCAAAGAATCATCAAATGTACCTACAAAATAAAAATATAAATGAAATCGGTAAAACTAATGAAATACCCATCAGATGGTTTGTCAAGTTTTACCGATTACATTATTCAACTTTTAATTTTCAAATTACTCCACTAAACTAATTATTATTTTAAAATTGGGTTATTCCATTAAAAAAAATAATCTGGATGTTAATTTTTATTTACAAAACTAATGAATTACCCATCAGAATGCAGACGCTTTACTCGATTACACAATTGAACTTTTACTTTTTCAAATTACCCAATTAAACTAATTAAAAATGATTGTTTTAAATATTTTTAAAATAATTATTATTTTAGTAAAAAATATTAGAAATTTTAATTTTTTTTCCATAAAATGAGTAAAGTTTTATAAAATATAGATTTAAAAAATTAAAGTTTTATGAAACGTTATCGATTTTTTTTTAAAAAAATCTCTTTTTTTCTTTTGAAAAATAAAGTTTATTTTTTGAATCGATATTTTATAAAATTTTACTCATTTTTTTAAAATATGAAGAATTTTCCAATTTTTTCTTGAAAATAATATTTATTTATAAAAATTATTAATTTTTTTTTTTGAAAAAAATTGAATCAATTTTTTTATTTATCATTTACTATTTTTTAATTTTAATATCTATTTTTAGTTTTTTTAAAATTTCTAATATTAAGAATGGGTCATTCTTCATAAAAAAATTAAGTAGACATTAATTTAATTTAAAATCACTTTAATTTGTTTGAATCTATATTTTATGAAACTCTACTCATTTTATAAAGGAAAAAAGTTTCTAATATTTTTTACTTAAAACAATAATAATTTTTAAAATATTTAAATTAATTATTTTATTGGTTTGATGAGGTAATTTGAAAAATTAAAAGTTCAATGGTTAATCAAGAAAATGTGCTTAACTACAAATGGGTAATTCATTAGTTTTGTAGATAAAAATTAACGTTCGTTTTTTTTTTTTAACAAAACGACTCAATTTCAAAATAATAATTAGTTAGTGGTGTAATTTGAAAAATTAAAAAATGTAATGATATAATCAAGAAACCTACCAACCATTAAATGGATATTTCTTTAGTTTTCTTAACGAAATCTAAACCACAAAACATCATTTAAAATATCTTCATTGCACTTTTGATCTAAAATCATCAATTATAATATCATATTTAATGCTTTCTAACACGCCATTTTTAATACATAATATCGTTAATCTTTTTTTTTTATTTTTATACATAAATACATGTTTATAAAAAAATTATACTTCAATTTGTGGGTCTTATTTTGCCGCTACCAAGCTTTCTTAAAATGTCTTAAACTCTGATTATATTAAGGAAGGAGAGAGTTTATATATATATATATATATATATATATATATATATATATATATATATACATTCGCTCATCCATTATTTGTATATATATTTGTTTACAAACTTACTTTCGCTCATCCATTATTGAGATTCCAAATGTATATTGATCACAAACTACTCTATCTTGGTGATCGATATATGCTCAGATTTGATAAGAAACGAATATATATATATATATATATATATATATATATATATATAATTCATATTCCCATATTCCCCAACAACCACAAAAAATTAAGGACTTTCTTTTCCTCCTTAGAATTATTGCCTTCAATTATTATGCATGTGTAGGCCAAAGGAGGTTAAATATACATCTAGCATCAATTATTTCATTTAATATATATAGACTGATCCGTCAATTGAAGATATTTAAAAATTTATGTCCAATTAGTCAAACCCTAATCTTTAAAAAATAAATAAATTATATATATATATATATATATATATAATCTAATTTTCGGCCCAGGAAATATGTAATTTCTTGTACGAAACAGTACATTATACATTTCAATTTCTGTCAGCTTTTGTGACTAGATAAATCTTATACTTCTTCAAGCAGAATGGAAGAGACTTCGTATAAGTTTTAAACTATTTGATTTTGTTCTAGCTCTAATAAAATATTAAAGAAGAAAAAATACAAACAGCTTATACATAAAATTATAGATTAGTATAATACTTTTCAAAATTAAATCCACATTTTCTGTTCATTTTAAAATTAGAAGTCATTTTAAGACTATTAAATGCATGATATTTTTAATTTGTCATTTTTTTTAATATCGTCAAACTATCCCAACTAAATTTCTAATTAATACTAAAATTATACATTTTAAAAATAAAATTATTTTTAAAAATCCTCGTTTTACAAACATATCTTGTAAATTAGAAACTCTCGTGCAGCACTTATTGTACATATATACACCTTCCCCAGTTAGTCAGTTAACCCCGTCCCCATCATCCCACCCAACCCCACCCCACTCCACTCCCACCCCCACCCCCGTACCCTACTCTACCCTATACCCAACCAATATATTAGGGGGAAAAGTCAAATCCTGCTTGCATGCACATGCACTTCTTGTACATACACCTTCCCCAGTTTCCCCCCTCTCCTCCTCCCCCGGCCCCTGCCCCCGGCCCCCGGCCCCCGCGTCTTGTTTGTTTCAGGTATGTGAGAAGGAGGTAGCAAACCGCGATTTTGGTACGCTTTATTCAAACTTTAAAGTACTACTAAATTTATGAAAATATTTAAACAGCATACTTGTATTGAATAGCATTGCCTAATTAATTTCCTGTTATGTATTCCCCATACTCCAGTTCATGTGAGGCACCTATAATTGAGTTCATGTAAGGGCACCTATATATGCTCGAGTTTCAGCACTGTCATCAATTACTAAAATAATCAATCTTTTTTTTTTACTTATTTGATGTGATTTAGGATTCCAATGTGTGTTTCTCTATTGAGTTGACTGATTTCTTTTATCAAATGCGTGGAGTTTAATAAATTTCACATATTTAATATATTTCAGTTTTTTTTTACTATTTCAAAAAAAAAAAAACACTTGCTGATGCAACTATTGTTATCTGAAATTTAACTTGTATTGTTTTTAATTAAGTTTAGAATTTCTAATTATAAGTGTATAATGTACGTACGTAACTAGGCACTAGGTGGATAGATCTCCTTAAGACCAGGTGCTCCAATTCATTCCATTCCCTTCTCTCTCCCGGGTCAATGGGATTAATACATATGATCCATTTTTTCAACTCGGACTAATTATTGATTAATTGATTATATTCCTCCAGGTAATTCTTCTTTAATTTCATCTTAATTAATTTCTTCTCATGCATTAATTTTCCAATTACCATTTCCTTAATTAATTTCACTTTCTTTATTTCTTTTGTGTGTATTTAATATATAAATCAATGCATATGAATTCACATTTACATGATTCAGACTTCATTTTATGGGTAAAATTAATTAATGAATAATGGCTTGTGCTGACATTATATATATTCATGTCAAACACGTACATATGTGTGTGTATATATCATGTGGGAAATCGAATTTTCAAGGATTAGATCCCTTAAACGTACGTGTTTTGCAGTCAGAAGGCAGTGCATATCCTCATTTGGAGCTCTAATTCGGTCAAACGTACGTGTGCATGCATGGTTTGAACTTTTAATGCATGCATAATTGAAGGGAAAACCCTGCCAAATTGGCTTTAATTCTTTGAATCTTTTAATCTATTATTATTATAATAATATACATATATAGTAGATATTGTTTTGTGTGTGTATGTGTTTTTTTTTTTTTGGCTTTTTCCTCTTTAAATTATAACTAAAATTGGTAGCAGAGAAGATCAGTATCAAATTGCACTTTTCTTTTCATATGTTATAATCTCAATACTGCCTTATTGTTTTTCAATGCTTTATTAGTTTATAGGAGTGTGTGTGTGTATATATATATATATTGGTGTGTTTTGTGATTTTGTATATATAATTTTTTTTTTAAATTTAAGTGAAAATTATATTTTTATTTTTGAGGACGTAAGTAGTAATTTTGAAAAAATAATAATAAAATAGCATTACCTTGACCGACAAGTACTTCTTAATTCAAAGGTCGGTCGTCATCTCATCGGTCATCATATCATGGTCTATTAGGGTCTTTCACATTAACCTATTTTCTGGACCCCACCTTAATGTATTGCAGTGCTGGCATCTTGTCCATTTAATTATTTAGAGGAGAATTAAATAGTAGTAATAATGTTATCCGAATTTGTGGCGGACTCGAATTCAGAATTTCATTTGAATTGGAGAAGGTAATGAACATTATTATCTTTATTATTAATAATTAATTTCAATAACTTTCACAAAATAAGTCTTATATATAATACTATCTCCGTCCCACAATAAGTGCTTTTTTAGGCTTAATATTTTTTTTCAAAATAAGTGTTGTGTTAGAACTCCAATACAATTTTTGCAATATTTTCTCATATATGCCTCTTACGTTCAATTGTATTTATCAGATCTTACCATCACTACAATTAAATGACACTTATTAACTCTTCAACTTGAAAAAAAAATATATAAAGATATTTTTATCATTTTAGGCATGAATTGGTATGTGTGATTTAAGCTAAAAAACACTTATTATGGGACGGAGGTAGTAATATTAATAATAATCGCTCAATATTTATTTTCAAAATTTCATTATTAATAATGTATCATGATTGATTATATATTCTCTCTTAAAATAAATAAATAATAAATACTTGATATATTTTGGATGGATATTTCTCCAACATACTCGGATATATACAATTGGTGCATGTGGCCATGTGGGGACAAAATTACTCACATGGTGATGGTGATGGTGATGGTGCTTGCTCAACCATCAATCATCATAATTAATTCATATGCTGGCATGGGGTGTTACTTGTTAGTTTGTGTGCCTGACCAAACTAGTAGCTAGTAATTTCCACGTAATATATATATATATATATATATATATATATATATATATATATATATATTAGTAGTGGTAGTATTCAAGTTTGGGATGGCCAAGTGGACAGTGGATATATATATATATATATATATATATATATATATATATATATATATATATATATACATACTTAGTTGTAAACATAATGACCATGTTAATTTGTTTTACATATTTGGAAAAATTAAAATTAATTATTGATTTGGTCTGACAAGGAAGTCTGGTCACACTTTTGCTCTTGCAAATCCACAGCCACAGGCGTGTGTGTATGTGTGTGTATATATATATATATATATATATATATATATATATATATATATATATAAAGAGGTTCAAATTAGT
Source organism: Panax quinquefolius (assembly GCA_020205615.1). Classification (NCBI taxonomy): domain Eukaryota; kingdom Viridiplantae; phylum Streptophyta; class Magnoliopsida; order Apiales; family Araliaceae; genus Panax; species Panax quinquefolius. The sequence goes on along the minus strand of CM035169.1, from coordinate 27,653,447 downwards.
TGTACACATAAAATTAAGAGGAAATTAGGAAGAGGAGGCTGGTGAGGAGAGAGCGAATTAAGAGAGATACAGAAAGAGATCGAGATAGAGAAGATAGAGAAGGTGTAGTTGTTTTGTTTTGTTTGCTAATTAATTAATTTGTTGGCGAGGAAAAATAAAATTAGGATGGGATTCTTGACGTTATTGGAAGTGGCATCTATGCCAATACTACAAGTGCTTCTAATAAGTTTGTTAGGAGCTTTCATGGCTACCCACTATCTCAATCTTCTTCCCGCCGATGCCCGCAACACGCTTAACAAGGTATGTATATATATGAATGTACCCACACTTACCTACCTACGTAAATTTCATATATATATATATATATATATGAGTTTCGATCCATGACAAATGGTTTAAAGGAAAACTATTCCGACAACTATCATCCGGTCAATATAATTAATAACTGAATTTTTTTTTTTAAAAAGTTAGCAGCAACAGTAAAACACTTCTCCCGATCAACAACTTAATTTACTAAAGAACCCCCCTTCTTGTTCAAAGGTCAAATAAAATATTATATATGGTCACGCTATCTATTCCCACAATGAGTTATAATCTAATATTACTCTCTTATTTCAAAATGTAATGTAATAATATATTATTATTTCAATCCTGTAATATTTCCATACACGCCTCTACAACATGTAATATTATTATATTATTATTCAATATAATATTATATTATATTACTAATATTATTATATTAGTAATATGTAAGATTTTTTACTGTATTTTATATTTATATATATATATATATATATATATATATATTGTGATTGTTTTTGAAAATTTTATTTTATGCAAAATATATTCATTTGAACTTTTAGAGAAAAATAATAACTATGGAAAAATATATGCTACCTGACAAATGATTTTACTGCCGCTACACAGGACCTTTTATTAAAAAAATCTCAGCCATTAATTATATTGATGAACGATGAAGATGATGGTTGCTGAAATATATAATTCTCTTACCAACCGATTGACATGGATTGAAACCCTATATATATAACCAACACATATATGATTTATGTCTGTTTATCGGCACGTAAAAATGTGTGCATGCTTTTATGAGTAATTATTTAATTTTGATTAAAGAACTACTTTGTATTTGACACTGCAGATTGTGTTTGTGGTGTTTACTCCCTCGCTCATGTTTGCATGTCTAGCCGAGACGGTTACCCTCGATGATATTATCTCATGGTACATATATTTCTTAATTTCAAATTTATCCATAAAACACATATATGCCATGACTTAATTGCCTTAATTAATTCCTTTTTTTTATATTTATTCTTCAGGTGGTTTATGCCAATTAACATTGGTATAACCTTTCTAATCGGAGGAATCCTGGGTTGGTTAACAGTCAAAATACTGAAACCAAGCCCACATTTAGAGGGTATCATTATTGCTTCTTGTTCTACAGGTAAAATAATATATGGGCCACCCTCCCTTTGTCTCATTTACTTTCATAATTATATATTACTAGTACAACATCTTTTTATCATCTGGTTCCATGTTTTTTACTATTTTTTTGACCATTTATTTGATAGGAAACTTGGGAAACCTTCTCTTGATAATTGTTCCTGCAATTTGCACCGAAAATGGCAGCCCGTTTGGTGATCATAGAGTCTGCACTTCTAATGGCCTCTCTTATTCATCTTTCTCAATGGCGGTAAGGCCCAATGTCAAATTGTTTTCTAGCATGACATCAAATTGTTTGAAATGACCATAATAAATTCAATTGGTTTTACATGCATGCAGGTTGGTGGTTTCTACATATGGACATACACTTACCAATTAATAAGAAGTTCGTCAATGAGGTACAAAGCCTTGAAAGCATCTCAAGAGTTGGTAAAGGAACCCAATAAGGATTTAGAAGCAAATGAGGAGACTCGGCTTCTCAATGGACAAGCTGCCAAAGAGGAAGTGGAAAGCCAAACTGCTGTAAGTCTACCTCAATTTTTAAACATGCTGCAAATTCAATCAATTAAAATTTCCCATCACTTTGATTTGCAGATTGTGTACGGCCAAGAACCAAACAACAATCAGAAGAAAGAAAACGCGACAATCTGGAATAAATTCAAAGGACTTGTGTTCATGATCTTGGAGGAGCTAACTGCACCTCCAACTCTTGGTGCTGTAAGTTCTAGGTGGTAGTATTATACTATTAAGTTGAATAAGAAGTCGGCCTCATCTCAATGTGGTTTTTATTTTTCAGATTCTGGGATTCGTGTTTGGGGCAATTTCATGGCTAAAGGATCTTGTGATTGGTGAGAATGCTCCACTCAGAGTAATCCAAGACTCTGTCAAATTACTTGGGTATGTTTCGTTTCATTTCATTTAGTTATACAAATCTTTACCAGAAACCAAGTTTGTTTTATAACACTGCACGTCTGTCTGTCTCCAACATATGTTATACTAGTAAGTAAATATGTTAAAATAAGAGCAGAGTAACTTATTGTACGTGTAGGAATGCAACCATACCTTGCATCACCCTTATACTAGGGGGCAACCTCATACAAGGTAAACTCGATAATATTGGTAATCAAATTTATAGCACTACTTGTTTCTAACAATCAAATGGACATGGAACAGGGCTACAAAAGGCCACATTGAAACCAATTATCATCGTTTCAATCATTCTTGTACGATTCTTGATACTTCCCATAGTCGGGATTGGTGTGGAGAGATTAGCCACCAATTTTGGTTTGCTTCCGTCGGATCCTCTGTTCCACTTTGTGCTCATGGTTCAGTTCACCCTGCCACCTGCCATGAATATTGGTACAATGACTCAACTATTTGACGTGGGACAAGCAGAGTGTTCGGTCATCTTTTTGTGGACGTATGTGGTTGCAGCCCTTGCACTAACTGTATGGTCAACGGTCTATATGTGGATCTTGTCCTAAAAATTAAAATTACTTGGGAGCTCCTTCAGACATAAAGAAGAAGAAAGGTCAAGCAACACATAAATACGCATTTTACCTCTCTCTTTTTTCTTCTCATATTTGTATCCAATTCTTTGAAATGTAAACGTTATGGGCAGGGCAGGGCAGGGATTTGAGAGGGAAAAACGTCTCTCAGAGACCGACTTGCATGTTGTTCCTACGTACTTCCTATATGTCAGATATAAAGTGTAGATTTTTCAAGTCTCAACTCTCTTCGTATATGTATTTTATGAAGTCTGTCCATCCAATCAATACAAAAATATAATTAGAATTAAGATAATAAAAAATGATGTAAGTTGAACTAAAAACACGTAATAGAACAACCAGGGCCAACCATGAGTTTTTCAGGGTCTAAAGAACAAAAAAAAAAAATTGAGCCCTTTGCGAGTTGCTATTAAGATAGATATAAAAAAAACTAAGAATTTTCTCTGAACAAAAGAGCATAAATACAAAAAAATACCAAATATAATAACCGACTATTTTAATATTTTCAAAGCATCATTTAGAAATTTTGGGCCTAGAGGTATGAATAAGTTGCAACTCAATTCATAGTCAAGTAAATACATTAAGGTTTCAAAAATTCAGGATTTCGTTGTTGTAGATATGAGTTTTGTGAAAATAAATGGTTTAGATGTTTTCAGGAATTTTACAGGGTATTCACTAATATTGCCAAAAAATAACAAGGAGAAAACATTAAACTGGTGAATGGGTTAATCCGGATTTATAAAAAGTATTAGAAAATAAGATATGGTGAGGAGGAGATTGAGGCTTTGAGGTTTTTTGGGTTAAGGTATGTACTAAGTAAAAGGAACAATTTGCAAAAAGAGTACATCTCTTGTTTAAAAACTAAGAAAAAGAGATAAGAAAAAAAGACCCTAAAAAGTTTTAGTCCTAAAGTCCGCAAGACTGCACTTTAGAACTTTCAGGGACCATTTGAGAACAATTTACTTGGGATAGGGGCTTCATTATAAATTCGTGTTCAATTTATAAAATTTACTGAAATAAGGGTAACATAATAGCAAAATTTGCTATAGGTTCTAGAAAAAGTCAAAATAATCATGAATCACATTGCAAAAGGGTTAAATATACTTTAAGCTACTCTACTAGACCTCAGCTTACAAATGTATCATTCAAGTGAATTTTTTTACAATCGAGTCATTGAACTACGAATTATTTTCAAATCGTTACAAAATCCGTTAAATGAGTTGACTTTTAACAGAACATTCACGTCGGCCGCTTCATGTGCTATTATCCTAGCCATCGGCACATTGGGTTTAACTACTTTTTGTTGATTTTTTTTTTTGCAAAATGTCATAATACCCTCAACATTAATAATGAAAAATTATTAGTATTTTTTTCTTTGACAAATTTGTCTTTAATTGTATTAAGATATATTACATATATTATTAAAATAAGAGAAATTTGGGTAAATTTTGAATTTGAGTAATGTCTTTAACATAAGTATTTTCATAATAAGCACAGATTAAAAATTAAAATTCATAAAAATAAATTCAAACCTCAAAAAATATAACTAAAATTTTGAAAATTAATTATTATTTTTATTTTTGAAAACTAATATAATTATTATTTATATTATGAAATCATTAAATCTAAGCTTAAATATAAAAAAATAAATATTAAATACATTAACAAATAATTAGATTAATTAAAATATATTAACAAATAATTAAATAAATTAATAATAAAATTTATTAATTAAATTAATTAATAATAAAATATATTAATGTATAATTTGTGGCGCCCAAAATTAGGTATACGCCACCCATCTTGGGTCGCCACTTACATAGTACATAAATTCAAATACAACTTACTAATATAATCGTAGGTATGCGAATACTATCGACGTAAACTGTGATTTGAATACAAATTTTATCTACTAGATATTATACAAACTCAAAAGGAGTCCTCATTACAGTTTATTATCACACTATTTCACGAGAATAGTGAGGACTACTAATCTTATCCTCTCTCGACCATTCTTACTGCTTCCTCGACTCAGTCCCAATTTATGTTCTCATTTCAAGAAGAAATAATGAAAGAAAGCAAGAATTCAACTAGCCCAAGAAGAAATATTATGACTAAGATAATGCGAGAATAAATTATCATTAGCCTTGAACAATGTTAAGCCGATAAAATACAATAGATAACCCGGTTTAATCAAGTAGCGGTGGAATAAAGAACCATTAAAAGAGTCAGTAGAAATAAAGTCTACTATCTTTTAGGTTTTAAAAGGTTTTCATCAATTTTATCATTTGAGACTCACTTAATAAATAAACCACCACATCTAATCATCCCCTGCATCACCGTCAAGGATTTTCATCAAATTATCAATAATCGTGACTATACCGAATCACCCCGGTCATAATCATACCAAAACTATCCATCATCGCATTCACATTCTGGCATGCGAGGACTTTTGTCACATCATTTATATCAAGTCACGATTATACCGAATGATCCCCAATTATAATCATACTAAGTTCATCTATGCACGTAAGCGAAAGATAACATAATATAACATGAGGATGATGACAATGACATAATAATTCAATAAAACAAGTTCAAGAATTATTTAATCCATGAATTATTAACGTCCAAATTGTCAATACGACATCTTGTTTAAATGAGTAAAATTCAAGAATGATCGGGAAGAATATTTCCATGAAAGATCTTTGGATGAAACGCAAATATCAAGGATATTCTACTAATTTCATGGAGTATAGAAGTCAAAGTTTTAACTTAACTGGGTATAATAAAGAATGGAATAACAAAAGAAATCACCACGCATGCGATTGCTTGCATGACGAGTTATTCCAACATAATAATAATAACGGGCCAGTCGGGTGAAATTACACCGAAGCGGGATGTTCCAACAAAATAATAAAGATGGAACTGGATCCTGTAAAACACACAGATAGGATATTCCAATGTAATGATAAAGATTTTAACCAGTCCTGTAAAACACATGTGACGTGGATGTTCCAATGTATAATAAAAAGCGGAACCCGTGTCCCAGGTGTAAAACACATGCATGTGATGTTCCAAATGAATAGTAGAAGAATGTCACCAAGTATAGTAAAAATCATGATACAAAGTTATTCCAATGAATAATAAGCAATGGAATAACATAAGGATTTCACCAAGTATAGGGTATCTGGCAGATCAAAGTGTTATGTATAGGTATGCCACTCTTACAAAAGTTATTCCAATGAATAATAATGAATGGAATAATGAAGTTCTCTTCAAGAAGAAAGAATAACACCCTTACTTAGTAAAAGAACCTAATATAGAAGTAGTGAAGTAGCGAGAATACTCTTCTTCTTCTTACTATAATTTTCTCTATAGCTTCTCTCTATAATTTCTCTCTCTGTAGAGTTTCAATGAATTAAGTAAGAAAATAATGAAGGAATGAGCTTCTATTTATAGGAAAATGGAATGCATAAGAATTAATCCATGAAACTATCCAGGATTGATTTACTTTAATCGACTATCCATATTTAAAGAAAAATCTTTTTAAATAAAATATAATATATTCTATTTATATAAAAACATTTTACTATGCAAACACTATGCAAAAATTTATGCAAAACAACTATCAACACTACGCATAATAAAATATAATATATTCTATTTATAGAATAACTTTAATAAAAGATTCTATTTTATATAAAGATGTTTCGCATTTTATTACGTTAATAATCTACGAATAAAACAAAACGTCATTATCGCTTATAATAATTCATATTATTAATCGACAATAATGGAATCAAACCGAAAACTTCTCACATAAAGCGTGATAATCAATACCGTGTCTTTCTTACGCAACCACACGACATCGCATTTTTTACTACTAGGTAGTTCAACAAGAACTACTGTAAAACTTCCGCGTTATTTCAATAAAATATTTTTGTCGTTTTTTCAATCCGGCATAATAATTACATTATGGGGTCCACCAATGATTGAGCCAGTTATCTTAATATTCCCTGCTAAATCGAATATTCCCCAATTAATCGAATATAATATAACCACTTGCATACTTTTGCAAAATTTATAAATACTACCCACAACTATAATATTATCTCAAATTCACACCATAATATTAAAAAATTATTTCGACCAAATTTAAATCTTTATTGATAAAATCTGAGTCTCACAATCTCCCTCCTTATGGAATTTAGCCTCCCGAAATTAGAATACGTGACTGATATGATAAAGAGATGAGGATACCTTGAATACCTTTATCGTTTAAAAATATTAAATTCATCTTTGCAATCCGGGCAAAGATATTCATTAACAATTCATCTTTGCACTACAGGCCAAAGATATACAAGTGTAAAACCAATAATGCTAAGACGCAGCGACTTAATAATATCACGACCACGAATTATCCATGCACCACCACCGCCAAGGATATTCGTGTTTTTCAATTACTAGTTATGATTATACAAGAACAATCCCTCATGCATAATCATACCAAGTCCATCTATGCACGAAGTAATGCCGGATGACTTTGAACGCATCCATGAATTAATATTTCATTCTTGAGACTCGATTTCAATAATTAATCCACATCATCGAATCATCCACGCACTACAGGTGCCAAGGATATTCATTAGTATCACGACCACAAATTATCCACGCCTACGGCCAAAGATAATTGTGTTTTTCAATTACTGATTATGATTATACCAAAACAATCCTCATTCATAATCATACCAAGTCCATCTATGCACGTAAGCCATGGATGACTTTGAACACATCCATGAATTAATATTTCATTGTTGAGACTCAAATTTCAATAATTAATCCACATCATCGAATCATCCTCGCACTACGGCCAAGGATATTCATTAGTATCACGACCACAAATTATCCATGCCTACTACGGCCAAAGATAATTGTGTTTTCACTTACGGTTATGATTATCTGCGAACAATCCCTGTCATAATCATACCAAGTCCATCTATGCTGCGTAAGCCACGATGACTTTGAACACATCCATGAATTAATATTTCATTCTTTGAGACTCACCAATAATTAATCCACATCATCGAATCATCCCCGCACTACGGGCCAAGGATATTCATTAGTATCACGACCACAAATTATCCATGCACTACTACCAAAGATAATTGTGTATTCATTAGTATCGCGACCACAAATTATCCATGCACTACGGCCAAAGATAATTGTGTATTCATTTACTGTTATGATTATACTGAATAATCATGGTCATAATCATACCAAGTCCATCTATGCACTACAAAGCCCACGATGACTTTCAACATAATATAAACATGAGGATAATGATCTGAAAGAATCAATCAAATGAGATAAAGGATAAATATTAAACATTTATAATATAATTTATCCAGATTCAAGAATATCCCCATGTTATCAATCACTTAATAATCTCATAATCTAATATCATTAATATTATAACAATATTTTAATCACTTCTTAAATTTATACACAATTTATCTTAATTGTTTACGCTTTACCATATAATGCATTTAATCATTCAAAATGTCATACTCATAAAATATCATCACCAATTATCAAATCCCTCATCAAAAATATGCATATACTCTATATAGATTCTACTAGCCATAAAATCCTATTTTCAACTTTTGTTACTTCACATAACATATTTAACTCATATGTTTATTAATTCAAACTATTTTCATGAAAAATACCAAATCAGCCCCAAAAATATTTCTTTTCTGGGATTTAGCATAATATAGTCCCATAATGAAAATATATTTTTCTCGGAATTTTTAAAATTCATTTACTATTTTTTAAAAAATCAATTTCCACTTAATTCCTTAAGAAATTAGCTACCTCAAGTTTAACTCCAAAAATTCCCAAATCTTGGCAGGACCTTACACATGTTAACGTGAGCTTCCAGTTTAAATTTCATGGTCATCAAAGTTATAGAACTCCGGTTATAGCATTTTTTCGTCGGAAAAACCTAAATATTGAAATAGTCATAACTTGCTCATTTTAAGTCAGAATGAGCTCATTTTTGGACAGGAGGTACTTTATACCATATACTTTCATGTCCCAAAAGGCCAGAATTTTTCTCATAATTTAAGTGGCCGAAACAGTCCCTTAAAGTTTCTGGGCAGTAGCATTTTCGAAATTTACAGCTTTGGCCTCATTTACTAAAATCAGTCCACACAAAATCTACAACACCTTTTCCAGTAATTCCACTTGGATTAGTTAGGTAACTCATAGATCTAACTCTAGAACTTGACCATACTCAAAAATTCAAAATATAATAAGAGATATGGTCAATTGAATTTCATATTACGTTTTTCACCAAAATCGATTTTCAACTCTTTTGTGATTTCTAAGAAACTTTCATGTTTTTACATACTAACCAACATAACTCATCTTAAAACTTACTAATACCACGAATACCCATGATTTTCATTATTCCAATGCTTTTATTATGACTTTCATCATAAACCACGTAAAAGCTATTCATTTAGTTGAAGAAATATTTGAGGTTTAAGAAATGGGTTTTTAATCTTTGGGGTCAATACAAAATTCGATTTCACGCTCTAGGGTAGGCTAGGAAATCTTCAAGAATACGTCCAAGAAATTTATTAATGATAGAAATATCATTCAAAATCATTACTCTTATCCAAGACTTGGATAATCGTCACATTGATACCAACTGTGACTTCTATCCTTAACCTAGATAGCACCTCACAACGATACCTATAAACTTGCCATCTTCATTCACGATGTCGCTCGCAGAAAGTCACGGCTTCGGTGCATTCCACACAAGGAAGTTGACAACGAAAGGTTCGGGCTCTTTACTTATGGCTTGATATAACAAAGATTAACTTTAGGGTTTGGTTACTTTGAATTAGATATATGAGGTTTGGTTAGGAATATGAAAGCTAACAACCTTACAAAAAGAATAATGAGTAGTTAATCAATCGTTTTCAAAAATTTACCTCAAAGGCAAGTATTTTCAAAGAGATAAGATCGACGAATTAGCGTGAAAGTGTTTATTTGAAACAACAAGATTAATAAATGTGGAGGTAACGAAGGTTTCTCCCAACGAAGTTTCAATAGATAAATCAAAGTCTAATTTCTCCTGAGTCAAATTTAAACGTTGAACGCAGCAAGAGAGATAAAGAATGGGTAGAACCGGTATCTAAATAAGGTATAGACTTGAAGAATTTATAATTAACTAACCTGGTACTAACTTCGTTAAGGTTTACCCACTTTTGAGAAGTCACAAAAACGCTCTTCCCGAAACCACCGATTTTGTTTTGTCAGATCCGCGCTTTGGTGCCACCGTCCCACTAGACTTGACTTTGGTGCACAACAAAATTGAGCTAAATTACCTTCTCTTCTTGCAATTTCCACTTCTATTATCTTTGCCATGATTACCATTGAAGTGGTTACCATTCTTAACATGATAATTTCCCCGATGGTTATCATTGTTACGATAGCCGTTGCCACCGATATGATTATTATCGTATTGTTGGTGCGTTACCTTTTGTTTGAGTGAATCAACACTCTCATGTGCTTCATTGCTTATCTCAACATTTTAGATATCATTCTCAAACAACTGCCTCAAAACAAGGGTTAATTAACATATCACATATTATCCCTATACTTCTATGCAGAGACCAATTAAATACCAAATAAATTTAGGTAGGTCATACTAATGAAGGAATTCCCGTCTCTCCCCTCCTAGTACTATTCTCACATCTTAGCCGGGGATCATATCCTAAGCTCGATATACCAACCGTGGCGCCCCCCAAAATTAGGTATCGTCACCCATCTTGGGTGCGCCACTTACATGGTACATAAATTCAAATACAACTTACTAATATAAGCGTAAGTATACTGTCGACATAAAGCGTGAGTTTGAATACAAATTTTGTCTACTAGATATTATACAAACTCAAAAGGAGTCCTCATTACAATTTATTATCACACTATTTCACGAATAGTGAGGACTACTAATGCTATCCTCTGGACCATTACTTCGTTCCCAGGCTTCGTCCCGGCTATGTTCTCATTTCACAAGAGAACGGTGAAAGAAAAAAATTGAGCTCAACTAGCCCAAGAAGAAAAATATTATGACTAAGATAATGCGAATAAATTATCATTAGCCTTCAACAGATGTTAAAGCGATAAAATACAATAGACAACCGGTTTAATCTGCAGATGGAATAAGCAACCCATTAAAAGAGTCAAGTAGAGAATAAAATCTACTATCTTTTAGGTTTTAAAAGGTTTTCATCAATTTTTATCATTGAGACTCGAACAATAAATAAACCACCACATCTAATCATCCCCTGTACTGCGTTCTCAGTTTTCATCAAATTATCAATGGTCATGACTATCTTAGAATCACCCCTCAGTCATAATCATACCAAAAACTATCCATCATCGCATTACATGACGCACCGAGGACTTTTGTCACATCATTTATATCAAGTCGTGATTATCTTAGAATGATCCCTCGGTCATAATCATACTAAGTTCATCTATTGGCGTAAAGCGAAGATAACATAATATAACATGAGGATGATGACAATGACATAATAATTGATAAAACAAGTTCAAGAATTATTTAATCCATGAATTATTAACGTCCAAATTGTCAACACCAATCTTTTTTTAAGTGAGAGTAAAAAATTCAAGAATGATCGGAAGAATATTTCCATGAAAAGATCTTGGATGAAAGCGCAAAATATCGAGGATATTCTACTAATTTCATGGAGTATAGAAGTCAAAGTTTTAACCAACCGGGTATAATAAAGAATGGAATAACAAAAAGAAATCACCATGCATGCGATTTCATAGGCGAGTTATTCCAACATAATAATAATAACGGAACGGTCGTCGTGAAATTCACAAAGCGGGATGTTCCAACAGAATAATAAAGATGGAACCCGGATCCGGTGTAAAACACATGATAGGATATTCCAACAGAATGATAAAGATTTTAACCGGTCCGGTGTAAAACACATGACGATGGATGTTCCAATGAGAATAATAAAAAGCGGAACAGTCCGGTGTAAAACACATGATGTGGATGTTCCAACGAGAATAGTAGAAGAATGTCACCAAGTATAGGTAAATGCCAGACAGAGTTATTCCAATGTAATAATAAAGCGATGGAATAACATAAAGGATTTCACCAAGTATAGGGTATGTCTGGCAGACACAGTTATGTATGGGGTATGCCACTCTTACGAGTTATTCCAATGAATAATAATGAATGGAATAACGAAGTTCTCTTCGAGAAGAAAGAATAACACCCCTTCAGTAAAAGAACTGAATATAGAAGTAATGAAGTAGCGAATACTCTTCTTCTTTTCTATAATTTTCTCTCTATAGCTTCTCTCTATAATTTCTCTCTCTGTAGTTTGATGAATTAAGTAAGAAAAAATAATGAAGGAATGAGCTTCTATTTATAGGAAAATGGAATGCATAATAAATTCAATCCATGAGCAGTCTGATTGATTTACTTTAATCGACGGTCCATATTTAAAGAAAAATCTTTTAAATAAAATATAATATATTCTATTTATATAAAAACATTTCTTATCTGCAAACACTATGCAAAACACTTATCGCAAAACACTATGAAACTACGATCGTAATAAAATATAATATATTCTATTTATAGAATAACTTTAATAAAGTATTCTATTTTATATAAAAGATGTTTACATTTTATTACGTTAATAATCTGAATAAAACAAAACGTCATTATCATTATAATAATTCATATTATTAATCGATGATAATGGAATCAAACCGGGTGACTTACCATAAGATCAATAATCAATACCGCTAGTGCTTATGCAACCACACGTGACATCGCATTTTTACTACAAGAGTAGTTCAACAAGAACTACCAGAAAACTTCCGCCGTTATTTCAATAAAATATTTTGTATAAGTCGTTTTTTCAATCCGATGATAATTACATTATTAAGGGTCCACCAATGATTGAGCCGTTGTCACGAATATTCCTCGCTAAATCGAATATTCCCCACCGAATCGAATATAATATAACCACTTGCATACTTTTAAAAATTTATAAATACTACCCACAACTATAATATTATCTCAAATTCACACCATAATATTAAAAAATTATTTCACCAAATTTAAATCTTTATTGATAAAATCCTGGGTCTCACATAATTTATACAAATATATTTATATAAAATTAATGAATTCATATTTTTTTTAATTTTTATTCAATTATCAAAACTCCAATTTCACGTTGGTTCAAAATGGAGCCCGGATTTCACGTTCTTCTACTATATTACATCTACGAAGGAAAAAAACCAATCTTCAAAACAGAGGAGAAAAATGATTAAGTAAATACTCCCTCCGTCCCAGGATAAAAGTCCTTATTATTATTTTAAGTAGTCCCGTGTTAAATGTCCACTCTTCTTTAATAAATAAATTTTTGCACATTTTTTCCTATTATGCCCGTAGCATTAAATATCTCATACTTTTCTTATTCTAATTCTCTCTCCATATTTAATGACATTATTATGGACAATTTTGTCATTTTATTCCTCTTCTTAATAGGCGTTAAAAGTCCAGAACTTTTATCCTGAGACGGAGGGAGTAATTGAGATGGATATTGAGGGGACATTGGGAAAGAAGAATCAATAATGAATTCTTCAATTTTAATTCTTATTGATTTAACGACGAGATTAGGGATGCGAGTGGAGAAATCGGAAGTGTTAGAAGTTCAGATTTGGATCTGGGTTAATCAGATCTGAATCTAAATAGACATGATTAAAAGGTCTCTCCCTCTGATCCTTTTCTTCAAATCCTTCTTCTAAAATTCACTCCTCAAAGCTGTCAGACTCCGGCCAAATTCCGATATCTATTATTCCTCTTATAACATCACTTTCGACATCCGTTCTTCGCACATTTTGAGGAAATCCCACAAAATCCCAAGACCTTTGTAGCATGTCTGTTGGGATACACTTGCTTTGATTTTGATGAGTTTCATATTTTTGATTTCAAATTATTTTGGATTTGAATTTATAGCGAAGAAGATGATGAATTAGATTTGGATTTGAATTTGTGACAAGAAGAAGATAAATTCAGATTTGTTTTTATGGCGAAGAAAATGATGAATTATATTTAAAAAATTTGTATCTTTAAGGTTAACTTAAAATATTTAAAAAATTAAAAAATAATATGAATTTATTAATTTTATATAAATACATTTGTAAAAATTATATATTAATATATTTTATTATTAATTATTTGTTATTTAAAAAAAGAGAGAATTTAAGTTGAATAGCAAAAAAATTAAACTAAATTATTTTATTATTATTATTAAAAAAAAAATCCACGTGGGTCTTATATTCCACATAAGCGTGACCAAGTGGTGCCATGTAGACTTTCCATACACTTTTTAACAAAAATTTTAATTTTTGTAAAAAAATTATAGTTCAATGAGTTAACTGTAAAAAATTCACTTCAATGGTACATTTATAAACCGAGGTATAGTAGGGTGAGAAATAATATATTTAATCACATTGTAAAAGTCCGTAAACTTTGAGAGCGCACTTCTGCAGAGAGGGAATAAAACTGATGATTTGAAACTAGCCAAAGCTATGTATACCACATGCTAAATTGATGACCTGTGCTCTTCTAAAATAAGATATCCCCCCCCAAAAAAAAAAAAAAAAGTCATCTCATCTCAAGAATGAAAAGTTATCTCCAAAGCCAAATAAAAGAATTGATTTAACTAATTTCTTAACACATAATTCTTGCATCTCTTACCAACCTATTTCTCAAGGAGACAAACTTTTAGCTGTTTTACTTTTTTACAACAATTTAATCTTTAGCATCAATTCTATGCTGGTTTCTAGTAACCTATATATGTTTTAGGCTAGTGTAAGTTGGAGTTTCGGCCGGTTGGGTTGGGGCTCCACAACTTCCATATGAATCTTTACTGTCTGGAGAACGTTGTAACAGGCGCTACCATCAATCTTCTTGACCTTTTGCTGCTGCTCATCTACGATCCATTCTCCTCCTCCCTTCTTGCCTCTTAGCGTCAAGTACACAGGTCCTTCAATACCATACCTACAAGCAGCACCAAAAAGACAATCATTATGACCAATAAAAGGCTAAAACTGTAAATCACTGATCAGACATGTAAACACTTGTATGTTATTTATACCCGACATGTTTCGATGCTATTATATGAATTACCGCATGGTCTCTTATGCAGTAATGTAAAAAAAGATGAAAAAACTACTTTGGTATATTGCTAACTTAATAAATCAAGAGATCTTAATTTACTTTCTACTAAATAGTACAGCGTGTTGACAATGGTTGCCACCTCTTGAAATGTCGCAACTCACAATGACAGAGATGTGTACATATGTTGTTGTACAAAAGATTATAGTCATGAATAATGTATATAGATGTTCAAAAAAAAACCTTTATATCTTGAGTGCATGTATGAAAAAGTAAAAGCAATATTTGTTAACGAAACTGCAAGGGAAGTTGGACATACTTGGGCACAAAAACAATAAACCCATTTGATCTTATCTTCACTATTCTGGCCTCGGTATCTGTGGGTCTGCAAGAGTTGAGACAAACACACGTGAGAGAGAGAGAGAGAGAGAGAGAGAGAGAGAGAGAGTGAGAGAGAGTGAGTGTCTGTGTGTGAGAGAGAGTGAGTGAGTGAGAGAACAAGGTCCAAGGTCACTGGCATACCTCTTCCTGAAATATATAATTGTATGGAGCTCTACTGAAGCACGGCTTGCCATTTGTGCATTTCTATGCCTATAATTTAGATCTGAATGAAATCCATGAATGCAAATTAATTCAATTTATCATACAAAATGAATAAGATAAGCAATCAACTCGCTCACAGATGTTCATACATAACAGACTGGGTATCTAAGGTTATGCTAGCACTTGGACATATCCATAGTTGTTAAGGAGCCAAGTCGAGGCAAGTTGGTGACCAACAGCTTAAGCAACTAGTTGACTAAGCTCCCGACTAGTCGTCCATAGAGCGATAGATTATTTATAATATGCATTTATACATAATATATATATATATATATATATATATATTATTCAATTCACAGGTACACTAAACATAAAAATATTACTCACAACCAAGTATATACAATTAGTACTATATTATAATTCATAGAGACTCAGAACATATACTAAAACAAAAACACCAAGTAGATGGATAGGCATTTTAACTTCAATAGTAAAGTAAAGTAAAATATTAATAATTAAATTACTTATAAAAATATTATAGATTAAAAAATAAAATATTATTGACTATATAAAATAATATTTTAATTTTTCACAAATAACGAATAAATATATGATACTATGAAAAAAAAATATTATACCAATTTTTTTACACATTATTTATTATATCTTTTCTTTTTGAAAAGAAAAAAGGAAACTCCGCATATTCTTAATATACCAATTACACAAATATTTCTTGGACAGACGGAAGTTGTTATAAAAAAAATAACAAATTCTCATAGACTAAATTTAGGCAGCATATACATTTTTAAAGTTAAAGTTGGGCTTGGGCTTATGATGTTTATTTAGACAAGGCCCAACTACAACTCAGCAAATTAAAAATAGTAGCCCGACAGTGGTCATAACAAGAAGACTAGACGAAATAAGGTTTTAATTTGAAACCTAATAGCTACCGCACAACGTAGAGGATGTAGAGAACATCCTGCAGAGGAAGAGGAGAGCTCGAAAGAGTTTTCAATGGTGTCGAAAACATAGAAACTCATGTATGTGCTATGAAGTAAAACCTAACTCATCTGTCATACGCGACGACTTAGAGGCCAAAGCACTCGCCTTTGAGATTTTCACTAAGTCGTGCCCTCGCCTTAACATTGGCCAACCACTTAGGTGCCTAGTCATCGCCTAGACGATACTTGATAACCCTAAACATATCTAATCTATGTTGCCTATAACCAACAAAGAATTCAAAGATGTGCCAGAGAGGGCCAATTTTTATTAGGTAATATTAGGGGTCACAAATTTTGTCTCAAATGACAGGTTATGTAATACTCTGAATCCTTATAAGACTTGTAATGTAACCTTATATGATTAATAAAGGATGTTTTGTGATTGAAATTATGTGTTATGTAATTGAATGTGTGTGGTTTAATTATGTGTAGGATTATAGATAATTTTGTTGTAAAACGTAACTAGGAAATCACTATTCAATTATTTATAAAACGTAAAGTCAATTTTAGGAATGTCAACAATTTTTGGCTAACCGGATTAGTTAGGAAAACTAACTAATGAGTAAATAGAAGCTAACTATAAAGTAAACTAAGTTTGGAATAACTAAACTAAGTGGGATCCAGTTAGGGTGTAGAAAGTAGGGATATTTTGACCATTATGAAAGTATGTAATACTTACAAGCTTGCAAGTATTGATACGAATTAGTCACCAAATTGAGTTTTGCTAAATCTTAGTGTGTTATCAAGCAATGAAAGGAGAAATGTGGCCAATTAGATTATTTGTTTTAGTGTTGTCAAGCATTGAGAGGTCAGATGTGGCTTATTAGTTTTCGCCTCATTTCTTGCTTGTGGTGTTGGCCACTTTGGTTGGTTGTGGTTAGATGACCCTTATGCCCTAGGTCTTGCTTGCCTATAAATAGAAGCCTTATGTCATGTTATTTTCCTTCACCAATTCACAAGAATTATAAGAGAGAACTGTAGTAAGATCAATTGCTAATTGAAGGAAAGAGTTTAAGATCTTGCATAATCAAGTTAAACGTAAAGCTTGGAACATCAAGAGGTAATTTACGACTTGTCGTAGTCTCGTTAGTTAAGGGTTCATATATTCAAAATCATGAAGTAATGCATGCTAAGCATAAATTGTATGTTGTTAATTAACAAGTCTTATAACCATGTTAAGCTAGCTAAGTGATTCCCTAATCGAATGAAATAAAACATGAGTATGCATGCTAGTATAGATTAGTTGTAAAAGCTTGTTAGGTTAAGCTACCTAATTGATTCATTAAACAATCTAATTGAATGAGATAAAGTATGAATTGTATGATAATGTTAGTGAGTCATAAAGCATGATAAACTAAGCAATGCCTTAGACAACTACTTGAATCAAGTTGTAGCAAGTTAATGCATGAACTATGAAACCTTGTTTTTAGTATTTTTTGCAAGAGGCGTGCAGCCTTGTATGTATGGATTTGGTCATGAAATTCATAACCAAGTCGAAGAGGGGAAGTTACAAACGCGTAGGAAAAAGTATCGCTCAAAAATACCTAGTAGCTTGAAAGTTATGCATGTTTGAATCAAGTAGGATAAAATTGCACAAAGCTGAAAATTGGGTGATGTCTTTGAGCGTCCAAGCGCTACACTTATAGAAAACTTTTTGTCCGAATTTTTCCAAAGTTTATTAGTTAAGTTTTTGGTAGTCGGACATCGTGAAAGATTAAATTATGAAATAAAATTAGTTAAGGTGAACTAGAGTCATATTTTGACTAAATTATATGTCAACCTCGTGAATTATATAGGTTGATCAAAAGACGCAAAAATTAGCGTAAACTATAGCAGCGGAATCAGGAAAGGCCCAACTCCTATTTGATTGGCGTAATTGTGCAAGTTTTTCGGACTATGTGAAAGTTTCTAATTGTTTTTATGTGCAACGATGTGCTATAAAACTGTTTTGAATTTCAATTGTTGTGTAAAGTTAGTTGTGATATATGAATTACTTCTATAACTTGAGTATTGCGAACTCTATAACTTGAGGATTGTGAACTTTATAACTTGGGCAGTGTGAACCCTATAACTTGGGCATTGTGAACTTTATTATCTGTATAACTTGACTAGTGTGAACTCTATTATCTGTATAACTTGAGTAGTGTGAACTCTATTATATGTATAGACTTGAGAAGTGTGAAATGTGCTATCTGTTAGACTTGCTGAACATTTGTGCTCATTCTTGCGAATAGAATCTTATTTGCAGTTAAGGAAGAATTACAGGTAGAATCTGGCAGTAAAGAGAAAGTGAAAGAAGAATAGTTATATCAAGAGAGACTATTATTATTGGTCTTCTTTATTTGTAATAGAACTTAAAGTTGTAATAACTTTGGAAATTTGATTAAAAGAGTTGGAATTATTATAAAAATGTATAGTGTACTTTACATTTAAGCTAGTAAATGTAGAAGTTATTTAACTATGCTAGATTAACAGTATTGACAATGTTTAGAAAGTTCTGTCGAGGAAAGATATTGTCTAATTGAGCACCGTTTTGACGGGAACCCCCTCTTTCTTAGGAACTGACTGGTTGCTAATATTAAAAGTCTAGAATAGATAAAAGGTACTGAAGTTGAGAAGAAGGATTTAGTGTTAGATTGGAATATAAGGATTACTCAGAAGAATGTAGTGTTGGTAAGTTGCATAATCAATGTATTAGAATAAGTCATGATTTATATGATTTTATTATGTAATAGAAAATTGTAAAGTATACAATTCTGGAATAAGATTATGTTGTAAAGCTTTAAATAAACGAGTTTTTACCAAGTATATTGTTGGTGAATGTTATGGAAGATGATGATTGGTACGTTGTAGAAAACACTCGGATTTTGGGGGCATTACAGGCTGTGTTACTCGGACACGGATGGAGTGTCCGGTTGGACACGGTATCCGACACGGGTACTTTTCAATTTTGCCAATTTTTTACACTACAGTGAAGTATCCAATTTTTGGACACGGTATCGAACACGGGTACTTCAGGGCAAAGTAAAGAATCCGAGTAACATAGATTACAGGTTATCATTACATTGGTTAGGTAAATCTCATGTCATTGGACATGCTATAAATTATCATTAAAATATACGATATCATGTCATTTGAGACCAAAAATTTGTGACCTCTAACATTATTAATTTTTAATTTCATTCTATCAACTCGAAAAGCATTGACCAACAGCTTTGATTATTTTAATTCCTACAAATTCATCAAGCACAAACCAGACATCCCTGCTTTCTGCTATTAAATTTTATTTTCATTTTAGGCCATTTTAGGGGGTATAGAAGTCAACATAGAATCTGTGTATTGACGAGGGAGACAAAATTAATACCACCTCTGTTCCATAAAAAAAATTAATAAGTTAAACAAAAAATCCTTAAATGACGCGATGTTCTCAAGTTTGTCATAATTTTAAGGGTAAAAATAGAACAAAAATACATCTTTAATATTAACAAATGGTGCTCCAATTGTGGACCAGAGAGAGTATATAATAAGGAGATGATATCAACAGTGTTCTAAAAATCGGCCTAGGCGGCCGCCTAGGCGCTAGGCGGGGGCCTGGCGCCGCGCCCAAGGCCAAAAAGACGCTCCAACCAATTAGGCGGCGCCTAGGTGAGCTAGGCGGGCTAGGCGGAGATTTTTTATTTTATTTTTAAATTACTACCAAAACCAGATCTTGATATATTTATTTTCCTAATGATTTACCATATTCTTAATGCAAGTTGTAGCATATCAAATCACAACAAGAAGTGAACAAGATCAAGTCAAAATGAATAATTTTATTATAGTTGTAATTTTTTGAACCAAATTGAAATTATATAAATGATGATACATTTATAATATTTAGTTTAATTCAATATAATTCTTAAATTTATGTTTAGTTTCTTAAGTTTTAATATTGAATTGAATTCTTAAAATTTTAAATTTTATTATTTAATACCAATTTTGTTTATGAATAAAACTAATACGTCAAAGATATGTTAGTCATACTTAGTATATGGTATTTGTCATTTTCTTTAAGTCCTCAATTTTGAAAATTACACAAATTAAAATAATTTCATAATTAATAATATCAAATGTCTCATTCAATAAACTTCACAATTTGATTTTAAAAATAACAATTATTTAAATTTTTGAGAGAGAAAAAGTACGCCTATAATTATATATATATGAAGATATCAAGATACTACTTACTAGTTACTACTTACTATTAACACTAATTCTATACTTTAATTATTTCAAGCAATGGATATATATCTTAATACTTAAGTGCAATTACTACTAATTCTATAATTTAATTATTATCTTTATTATAGATTATTTTGCTTTATATTATTGTTTTGTTAAAATAATATAAGATAAAATATTAAAATTGTCTTAAAATAAAAAATCCCGCCTAGGCCCTCCAGGCGTTAGGCCCCCTAGCCGCCCGCCGCCCGCCTCCCGCCTCCCGCCTCCCGCCTCTTAAAACACTGGATATCAAGAGTTCAAGGGAATGCCATACATGCAAAAACATTATAACCATCAGTCCATCACTAAGGGGTAGATGAGCAAGTCTATAATTAAAACTTCTACTAGATTATTGGTTACAACCGGAGGTGACAAAATGGGTTATTTAATTTGGTTATACTCCCTCTGTTTCACAAAAAGAGTCCTATTTACAAATTTTATAAACTTTAAGGATATTTTGTGTACCATGTTTACCCCTAAACTTATTTCGTACTTAGTTTAGAAGTGATGGTATGATAATGGAATTGTAATGGTAAACTTTAAGACATTGTGTCATTTTATACTACCATCAATAAACATGGGACTCTTTTTGGAAGAAAAAAAAGGGCAAAAAATTACTCTTCTGTGGAACGCAGAGTTTTAGTTTACTGAGCTTGAATCTGACATGCTCGAGTGTGCAACAAATTAGCCACTAAGAATGAAATGGTATAGTTATCATCATTTGCATTACTCACTTTCAACCTAGTTAACAGGATGATAGTTGCCTTTATGCAGAGAAAAGAAACAATTCTTACTGTCAGCGATACTAGTAAGTTGGGGTCTGTCTTGGAATATGTTTGGTAGCTTGTATATCCCTAAAGATGCAGCAAGTAACCTGTGTACAACAACATCTGCAAGAGAGGAAGTTCCAGTAGTTAAAACATAATCTGCTCAATATTAAAAACATATTACTAAAAATTTCACTAACCTGCGTATCTCCTTATAGGAGAGGTGAAATGTGTATATAGAAGCGCTGCAAGCCCATAATGAAAAAACTCGGGGGGGCTGAGATCTCCACTGCAGAAGTAAACTGCCTGAATTTGCAAAAGACTCGCATAAATAGATGCACAAGTTTCACATAAACAAAAAACAAATCTGTATTCCAAGATCCAGCAAGTGAAAATACCTGTGACATGCATCGGGTCGCGAGAATACGAATCAATTTATTAAAGTATGGATCATCACCCTGAAATTATATTTACGTGTTTTAAAGTTAGATTATAGTTTACACAAACAAATATAAAAAACTATGCAAACGGAAAGATATATATATAGGGAGACAGAGAGAAAAAATAGAAGCTAAATGACAATACAAGCAAATATATTATCCTTGAACCATGAATTTTTACATAGCTTGCTTGATACCAATACATATGAAAAGTATGAAAAATAACTTTACAAGATTGACCAAGACTTTACATTAGGCAACAGCAATCAGCTTTGAAAGACTAACATAATTTAGACAAACAGAACTCACCACAGCACGATCTAGAGAATCAGCCAATGCTTTTGATGACGACACATCCAAATTGAGTCCAACAGCTGCAGCTGTACGAATCAAAGGTTCAAGCATCTCTTTAGTAGGACTAGGATGGCGCCTGCAAACAGAATTGATAACACATGAGATTTGCCAAGAAAAAAACTAGCAGCCCTGCCTACAATTTAATAATTCTATTAATTATGAATCATTCATTTTTTTCATATGCTAAAAATTCTATACACTAGGGAGACGTGCAATAGATGTTGAAATTGGTTTTAAGACCAAACGGAAAGAACAATTGTAGTTCTGCACGATTCATTAAAATTACACGAAGAATAATATATTCACTGCTCGCAGTAGCATGAATAGGTTCAGTTCAGGCCCTCAAGACACTTCTACTTCTCAGTAATTTATTGCCTGTAAACCTTTAGCAAAACTAATATGCATTGTGGAACTTTGTTATTCCTAGGGCAACAAGTGGAGTACTAATTCGCAACCTATTTTCTAGAATGCCAACACAACACTAGAGAATGGATTTGAAAGTTGGAAGCAAGCAGTGAGAAAAATTTTTAAGACTTATTTATGTCTAGTTGATCTATGAATTACTACCTCCGTCTTGCAAGTTGCAATGACAGTCACTTGTTAGTTTTACTTTTGCAGTAAAATTGATTGCAAAAGTAAGTCAGGGTAGGTTGTAATTATTTCATAAATTTTGCATTTTGTCCCCATATTTTGGAGACAAAATACAATCATTCAGGGTAAAAATTAAAAAAGCAGTTAAAATATGTTTGTGATCATTTTCACCACAAAAATAAAACCCACAAGTGAATTTTATTGCAGGACGGAGAGAGGTACTTTTTATATTCCTTGGGCTATACGGGGTGTTAGAGATTGAACATATACTGTTGGAGTTGTTGATATTCATGATCATCATCAACATTACAATCTTAAGAGGCATGCTCTGCAAGGGGGCTTTGCAAAATATAACATCAGAACAAGTCTTTGCTCCTGATGCTCAAGTTGTAGGCCAGGACAACTGAACTTGATACAGCCAGTGAAAGACAAACATGTGATATACCTTAATAGTGAACACACGGGAAAATGTTTCAGAATTTTTTCAGCAACTGAAATATTAGCAGCAAGCATAAATTCCTCGACCATTTGGTTTGCTTCTCGAATTTGATACATTCCTGTAGATATAATTTATGCATTAGGATAAACAGAAGGAAAAAATGGAAAAGGAAAAGCTAACATTAAAGGTCTAAACCACTAACAGAGAATTCAAAATAAGCTACAAATCAGGACAGACTCTGAAAGATGGCATGGCTTTTCAAATCAGTTTAAATAAGCCAATCACCAGATCATGTAAGCATTTGTCAGATATATTCTGATAGCAGGCAACTAAAGTCACATAGTTCGGCACTAAACTTTGAACTTGATGGTTGGTTATAGATATACAGTTATACTACAAATTAAACTTACTTAAAGAAGTACTAGATTTAACAAACTATTAAAAACCACTTCAAAAAGCTAGAAACAGTTTCTACAAGAAGGTTTAATGCATCCTTTGAGCTCAAAGGGATTATAAATTCAGTCGAAAAAGTTGCAACAGTACAATGTAAAATGGTAAAATAATGCTCAAGGTTCCAATATTGTTTTACAAATTTATCACGCATGCTGCCAAAAAAAAAAAAAAGAAGTAATTATACAAGTACTCCAGAAGTTTTTTCTTTGAAGCAACAGAGAATTGGAGCTTGAGCAGTAAAAATTTGGTATAAACTGATGTCTGAACTTAGCAGGAGAGACCAAAAAAAAAGGACTGGAATCACAAAAATAATTATTTATCTTGCGAACAAACCTATATCAAGAGGGTCATGAGTTTCAGTATCGATCTGAAACTTGACTTCCGCAGAAGCAAGAGTTAACGCCCCTCTTTCAATACGCCTTTGCCTCATTATCTGCAGTATATTGAGAACACTCAAATTATATGGACAAGATTAAAATGCATGATCTCATTCAGTTCTTTCAGTATTCTCAACTAAATGAATGACTAGAAGCATATACATACTTTTGCTAAAAAATTCATGTTTCGTAAATCTGTAGTCAAAGGATCCATAAAGCGGCTGCAGCTCACAAGTTGAAAGAACACTTCAGTATGCTAACTTAGCAGTCAGAATTTGAATTTATTTTCTTATTTTTATTTAGAGTTTTGGAAAGGGGAGAGAATTTTAAAGAAATCATAGTTTTCTGCTATTGCAGTTCTCATATTCGTCTAATAATTTGTGCAGAAAGCCGATCAAAACACCAAAACTTTGAAATAAACACAACAGGGGTTGCATAGATGGCAATGATACACAAGCATAAGCTTATATGTGTGATTGCAATAAGTAAAAGAATTACTGCCAGTTCTATTAACTAATCTTTAAGGTGCTTATATAATATGGGACAATAGATTGGATTTCCTTATCCTTCACATATAGAAATGTTTGTTCAAGATCTTAAAATTCGATTTCTTGATCAAGATTATCCATCAGCTAAGTAACAAGCAATAAATTCACCATGCATTTCCAAGCATAAATATTTTTAGCAACAATTATGCTCATAAGTATTAAATTAAGACAAATGATGGAAACTATTTTCTTTTGAAAAACAGGCGAATTGGCCTAAAAAACAGATGGCCCTATAACAATAATAATAATAATAGCAATAAGTTAAACAGGGTAAGACAATTGTCAAATGGCGAGTACCTATCATCCATCCTTGCTTGTGCTTCGACATAAGACAATGCTGCACATGACTTGATAACACTTTTTGTATATCTTGTAGAAATAATCTCTGCTTCAGGTGTCATTTCCTGGAGGGAAAAGAAATAATATATATATGAGAGGGGGAAATCTCAAGGCACGTGTTCAGAGTCTAGCAGGGTAAAGCCTCGACATACTTACAAAAACATGACACACTGGCCTGTACTCTGTAAACCATACTCCTACACTTACTAGCCAAATTGATAAGGGTTATTTAACGAACCAAGCTACTCAATACTCGACTCATTAATCGAGTCATGTTCTACAACTTTTTATGCTTGTTAAGTTCAAGTATCATATTGATCTACTATCGAATATTATATCTTTGATCTTTTAATTTTATACATTTCTATATATCATCATGTCGATCTAATAACGAATTTTATATCTTTGATCAATTTATTTTCTACAGTTCTATATATCATTCATTTTATATTTAATTATGCAATAGTTTAATTATTATATCATAAAATAGTTCAAAAATTCTGTCATAGATAAGGGCATTATACTTATTTTTAAGACCAATATTGTATATAATAAGTTAACTAAACCCAATAAATTCTGATCTATCAATAAAATGGGCCCTGGGACCAAAAATGGTTCTGGATAATGAAAAATGCTTTAAGTCGACTTGTAATTGGTAAGGCTCAATTGATTGTGAGCTACCGGTTAAGTAATCGAGTCAAGTTCAAACTTAAAAGTGTTTGTAAATACTCGACTCAAGCTTAATAAATTCTTAAACGGGTAGACCTCGAATATTACTACTTGACTACACTAACAAAAAATTGAAGAAAAATCAATAAGCAGAGGTAGTTTAGCTAAATAAAATCAATTAGGAAACTGTCCTCCTATAATTGACTCTATAATTACAAAAAGAAGAAAACAAGTTAGGAAGTGTGAGTTTAGGCTGATAACAGGGCCTTTGCCTTTATAAGGCATTGCAACAAAAACTATCCTCGTTCTCTCATACCATACTTGATTTAAACTCTAGTTTTTTACCCAAATTTCTACAGAAGTAGGAAGATACTTATTTAGTTATATAAATTATAGAAAGTACTATGCTACAATTACATAAAAACAATCAGAAGTCTTCTTTTTCCTGCTTTCTGTTTTTCAGTCACAGGTTACCCAACTTAACCAAAATCCATCTAATAAAATACAACTGATTTTGAATTTCAGTCACCCTAATAAATTATCTGGTTGTCCAAAGTTTGGGATAAATCCCAACTGTAGTGCCGAGGCAAAATCTAGTTTATTATATTGAGCGAACCAGACACATCTTACATTTAAGATCATTAGAGTGTAAGCTCAAATTTACTGTCTACCACAGCAATTATAAAGATATACATGCATAAGTAAGGAGGACTCTTCAAATAACTAACATAATCACATTAAACCTTCAATGCTTTTAAGCATATAAGATACCCAGTTGAAATTGTACTAATCAGACTTCATTATTTTATTAAAAAAAGAATTGATAAGTAAAATTTATAGAGTCCTCCCTAGACTTCATTAATTCAGGTCAATAAAATCAATAAAACAACATTTAGTGTACAGCACTTTCCAGTTGCATATATACACAAACAAGCCATAATCAACTACACCTATAAACCCACTATAAGAAAGAAAAACTAACATGGGGCTGCCAGAAAATCTAATTATTATAGGGAGAATAAAGAAGCATGTACCCAAATGACAGAGAAGGCTAATCTCTCCACATCAGCTCGAAGTGAACATACATCTGCAAGTTAAAAAATCAGATCACAATAAGCTACCCAAAAAGTTCTCACAAAAGTAATTACTATCTCAGCAGAAAGAAATAATGGGCAGCAATCATTCAAGGGCTGTGATATAAATCTACAGTTCAACTAGACATTTGAAACATTACCTTCTGTTAGAGGCTTTGGGAGCATGTCAATTCGGCGCTCAACAAGGTAGACAGAAGTGCCTCTTTGTGTAGCCTCATCATCAAGGGGGGTACCAGGGTGAACAAAGTTTGTGACATCAGCAATATCTGGTTGGATGTTATCAAGGATTAACACTAAACCCCATTGTCAAAGGTTCCAATGGAAACCCACATTAAATTAGATATTGTGAAACCAGCTAACCAATGTGGTTAATAGTTTTTCTTTTTCTAATGGAAGAAAATTACAACAAAGAAGCTGGAAAACTTATAAAGGTAAATTGATCCTCATCGCACAATCAAGAAACCATCCAAAACAATAAAGCGAATGGAATCACTGGACTTGAAGAAAAATAAAAGGCATTTGCCTTGGAGCAGTTGCAATTCAACATTCAAAATAATTGCAATGAAGAATAAAGAGAAAAGCTAGAACGGCTGATTAACTGCATGAGGAATGACTGAATGAGTATATGTGACACATTAGTGGTAGCACAACTTGAAGACCAAAATTTTTTACTGGCAAATATAATGCAGCAGTGGGCATTAAAAATATAAAATACAAAACTTAACGACCTTGTTGCTTTCCAGTTGAGGACAGAAAAGAACAAAAAATATAATCATTGTAATTACGCAATGAGAATCAAAAGATATTAATTATGCAAGACCAAAGAAAGATATGCATCAAACCAAAACTGTTGGTATAAAGTGCTATCTAATGAAGATGAGCCAGTAAATGTATAGTTTGGTGGACCATCAGATTTTTGCTATTAAAAAAATTGGAATTATGATATTTATTAAAAGTCTGACACATAGATGCTCCTGTGTCCAATGACTTTTTTTCCACACATTGTTAAAATTTTAATGAGGTTCCGCTTAAAATTAAGAACAAACTCGTAACTAGTTAATTGGGAGATACGTGATAACTGATAAATCACCAACAGACCAGTTCCTGATTGAGATGAACTACCTAAGCCAATTAATCATTCAGTCACCACATTATCCACGATTCCCACATTTGTGGTAGGTCAAATACGTCATACCAGTGAGTAAGTGAACGATATAATATAATGAAAAGCACAAAGATCAAAAACAAAGAGGATACGAACTCCCACTTCAAAGTTTCCATTTGGAAAAGCTGAACAGTGTAATGCGTCATCAATGTCCTTGCATCCTGCACCAATCAGAAACATAACCATTTTGTGCAAACTACTAAAAAGAGGAAAAAACAACTATAAAATCATATAAGCTCATGGGAATAAAAAATATATCCGACATTGACACTGACAACAAAAAAGTGACAAAGCTAAATACCAAACCATTGCTCGCATACCAGGAGGGTCCACACTAAAGACACGCAAATGACGCAAATCCTGCCTGATGGAATTCCCCAAGTCTTCAGAAGACACAGACCAAGGTAGTGGTGGCAGGCAACCCAAGACTTGAGAAGAGAATGGTCTTGCATCTATATCATTCTCAATTAATACCACCTGCAGCATCCACACATGATATAGTCAAAATCGTAAACATTCATGAAATATCTCAATTCCTAGCTATGGAAAGAACAAAGAAAAAGATAGGTCATAAAGAAATAATAAAGCAAATGTGATCGGTCATCGCCTACTCACACTACGAAAAAGAATATACTAACGGACAGATACTGATTACAGCTTACCTCACTTTCAGTATCTCTGTCGCCTATTTGTCCTATAGTCCTTACATAATGACCAGAAGGATACCGAGATAAGCAATCCCAAGAATCGACCGCAACAATAATTCTTTTATCCAAAAGATTCCCAAGCTGTCGAGTTTGAATCCGTATCTTAGGAATCCTGCGATCTTTGGAGACAAATAAAGCATGGGCAACACCAGCATTGGCTGCGGGCATAGGCATTGGCTCTAACGATCCACAGTAACTGCATAATGTAAAGTGAAGTTAAACAACTGAACCCATTATCAGAATATCAATGACAGCACTATCCACAATAAAAAGTTAATAACTGCAATTCTAACTAAAAACAATCACTTTACAGCAGGTAATTAATGAAGGGTTCAACAATATTCATTCAAAAAAGATGGAAGGCAGAGTATGGTAATGTATTAAATACAAAATGCCAAGGAAAATTGTAAGTTCGGGTAAAAAGACAACAACTTATCTACCAAAAAATCACGACATCCAGAATAGGTAATGAATAAAAATGGAGAAAATTTTAACATGGCATACAAAAAATTGCAGCAACGCCAGGTCAGAAGCTGAATTCTAACTGCTGCCACCAAGCAGGCTTTACTCTCACATGAAAAAAAAATGTAATTGAGTGTTTTTAGCATGACTGCATGCATGTGCTGATAGGGGCAACTCACAGTGTGAAACTGAAGCAAACAATCAACTTGTTTAACAATACCAAAATCTATAAGGATACACAATTTAGGATGAATGTTCTTGAAATTGTGAATATAGGTTTCAGAATGAAAGGATGGGGGAAAAGAGCAAAGAAATACCAAAACAAAGTGGAAAATCAACTCAAGCAAACGCTAGTCTGATTGAATATGAGTAAAACCCATAAGAACTAAACTGAAAAGGAAACTATAACTTACGAATGCCAATTCCGCTTTATAACACCAACAACACGCCCAGATGGACGAGCAGGCACAGAGTTCATGCCTCCATCTGATCCTTGAACTAGATTTGTACCTCTAGGAGCATCATCAGCGCTGCTCGGAGCTAAATGAACATCTTCCTCCTCTTCATCCTCTGAAAGACAGTGAAAGGTATGTTATTTATCCATAAAGGAGTGTGGCTAGATGACAGGAAAATAACAATTCTTTTATTTTAATAGGACATAATAATCCTCAACTCAACAATGCCTTCCATCCCAAACTAGTAGTGTAGGTGAAAAATGAATCCCATCTATAGGAATAGAAGAAAAAGGAAAGAAGTAAAATAAAATGATGAAACAGACAAAACAATAAAAAAATAATATAACATGGATGGAAATAAACAAAATAAAAAAACACACATACACACGTATATATTTACATATAAAGCAATAAGAATAAAAATAAACAATCAGAAAAGCGGAGAGAAAAGTAAGTAACAGAAAACAAAACCCTCTTCAGCCTCTTATATGTGAATTGCACTCCTCAATTCACTTTTATCAAATACAATTACGTACGTTTATATAAACTAATAATCGATGAAGCGATGGTGAGACACTAAGACGGTTGTGGTACTTAAACTCTAAATATGGGAAGGGAAAGACAAAATAAAATAGGCACCTATTCAAACTTGAGCCAGCACAATCTCTTCAAGACAAAACAAAGAAGAATACGATACAAAAGCAAGGTAAGATGCAATGGTAACACTGAGCTCACTCACCCCCACAAAGAAACCAGGGAGTTATCATTGTATGTATCTTCTTCATTCATGGGTGATACTATGTTATTACCATCGTGAATATAAGCCACGTGTCACATTTCGGTAATGGCATGTGAACATGATGAACATGATAGTGAACATGATGTAAAAATAGAGAAAGAAAGGGAAGGGGAAAGAGAAGAACATAAGAAAAAGAGAGCGAGTAGATTTAGTAGATTTGTAATTCATCAGAAGTTATTACATGTTGAATGCCATTATATAGGCAAAAACTGAGGCATAAAATAAAGTGATATCAAACCAAATCGCACAATAGGCGAATACAGAATCAAAGCATTGAAATGAATTACTATAGTAATTCTTGACTTCTAAGCTGCAACAAATTAATTGGCTAATTGCAATAGCACATAGACTTCTCCTGCTGCATATACGGACTTAAGAGCATTCTCATTCATCAAATCATGTATCCAGTGATATTTTCACAATAATAATTGATTTCCATCAGAACGTGCATGCGGGTTCTAATACATGGCCTGCTTACGTTTGTCCCTCAAACCAACATTCTTTCTTTACTCATAGAAAGGTTTGTTTATAAATATATACTTATATAGATAAACTATTCTGAGCTGATATATATGATATTCATGCATGTGGCTCAATGATCATTATGATATTTTACCTTCATCCGCTATAAGTAGGGTCTTCTCGTCCTGCCATCGTTCTTGAGGCAATAGTTCAACAGCCACTATATCTCCATCAAAAGCCCTATTCAAGTTTGCACGCCCATAGATAATTATTTCATCACCAATACTTTCACTCCCAACATATGCTTCAAATGGATTATAACGATTAACACGAAGTTTTCCTTGATGATAAATTCTACTATGTAACCCAGATGTAATCTCTGACATGGGCTTGTGCTGAATCAAACCAAAGAGAAAGATCATTATTGTGGAAAAGCACAAATTATTTCAAGGCAGTATAAAACCAACCAAACACAAATTACATGAACTTGTGGCCGGTATTACCTCAGTGTAGATCACCTTTCTCTTTGAAGGCCTCAAATCTTCAGCTTCCTCCATTCCAACGTCTTCAGACGAAGGACGAACGAGAAGATCAAGCAATTCCGGTTGACCAAGAGATTTTACGTATGACTCCACTGAAACAGAATGTTACTTATCATCAGAAAGCTAAATCCAAAAACGACATAACGAAAATATCATAAAGATAGTCTAACTAATCAATAAAATAACAAGTCATAATAACTGGTTACTAGCAGCAGCAGCAGCAGTACTGTACAATAACAGCAAGATGGAAGAGAAGGTTATAAGTTATAACAAAGGATATAAGTTTACATTATATACCTGTCTCTGCGGAAATGCCCTCTTCAGTAGCCTTCCTCTTATTTTCCCTGTCATTTGTAATAAGTAAGACCTGTGTTGTGCTGCCAAGATGACTCTGATACCATTGGGTTGCCACTCGAATTGCTGAACCATCATTAATTCAAAGTCACAAGTTGGAAATTACAGTTACATGTTACTGCAAAAAAAGTAAATATTCATACAAATATGCATGTATATATAATAATTAATATACTATAATTGTTCTCAAGAAAACTTCTCCCATGGAATATACTGAAAATTAATTCTTCAAATATTCATATCCCATTGATAAAACCACTAAGCTACCACTACACACCAAGCAATTTCCAAGAAGATATAATGTACACAAAAATGTGATGCCGGTGTAATCAACCAATATTCGTCCTTCTTAACCAAAGAAAATAAGAGTAACAGCATCGATTCAAATACGGGGGATTTCTACTACAATTAGTTATTCACAATATGCTGGATTATTGGTTTTTTCATCATGATAGTTTCCATCATAGACATAGCATAAGCATTTTCTAGCTTTGTGTCGGGCAAAGGGTATTTTGAGCAGCAAAAGAATGACGAGTATATTCTAGTAGGTAGTACATTTTGAGTGACCATGTGAGCACATGGGGTAATTTGTTATATTTGAGTGAAGGATAAGAAAAGTAGTGTAGGTTAGTAGCTTTACTTTTCAGCATTCTTTCTATAAATAGTTGTATCTGAGAATTATTCTCCAAGCATTATGAATTAAGTGAATTAATGAAATGAAGAGAAGCTTGTTTAAGCTTTCTCCTTATTTTCTCTATCTCTCTCTTCTCTCTCACAAACTCCGTAGGAATTACTGAATTTTCTATCCTTCTTCCTCCCAAAATTCTATCTAATTCTCTCTATTTATCTCTGTTTATATCTTTATTTTTTGTCAGGAACCTAGCTGGGCCTGACAAATTGGTATCAGAACTCAAGTTCTATCCAAACTCATCATCTTCTTCCTTTAATCCTCTACTTCTCTATCTTCAAGTTCTAATTTCTACTCTTCTATAAACCCAAAACTGAAATCTACTTCTTCTAGTCTCTTTTATCCTTCAAACACTACCAAAAACAGCCCAAACCTGGGAGGATTATCTTCTTCAACCTCCTATCCTATTTTCAGATTCTTATTTTATTGTTTCGTCACTATTCATAAACTATCAGTCAATTTTCTTAGTTTCTACCATCAAAACACTTTAGGTGGTTCATTACTACAAACAAACATTAACAACAACTTCAAATTCCAGCCACAAGGGAGCAAAAAATAGGTCTTGGAGGCTCTATTTTCTAGCGTACCTGCAACTCAGCTAACTCAAGTGTTAATCCACTTGTTTCAGGTATTAAACACTTTCATCTCACTCGTTCCTATCACATACAGATAGCCCATTCCATAAAACTCATTTACAACGTCACCCACACATTTAAATCCATATTTTGCTTAATCTTCTCTGTCGATGAAATTTTTCCACATTCTATGAATTAGTTTTGTTCGACCTGTTTTGGTTTGTGTTAGGTGATTCATATTAAGTTGTTTCAATCGTAGAGTCTTACAAATTGTTTCAGTCGTAGAGTCTAACAAGTTATTTCAATCATAGTCTTGCAAATTGTTTTAGCCATAGAGTCTAACAAGTTGTTTCAGTCGTAAAGTCTAACAAGAATCGTAGTCTTACAAAAATCGTAGTCTTACAAGTTGTTTCAAGCGTAGAGTCTTATAAGTTGTTCCTCGCAAAGTCTTATAAGTTGTTCCAGTTTACGATCGTCATCGTAGAGTCTTAAAAGTTGTTCCAGTCTACGACCGTAAAGCCTTTTAAGTTGTTCCAATACTTACGATCGTGAGAAAGTTCCAATACTAAACTTGTTTATCTACTCATACTCACTTACTTCACTCGAGGAAGTCCACTTCTCACTTATATATCTACTCAAATTCACTTACTCTCACTCAAGTAGTATTGCTACTGCTTGGGATTAATTTTCAAATTCGATATCACAATTGTTCATGTGATTCAGTTCATACTAAAACTCTAAGAAACATGGTTGGACTTGTACACCAAGTGTTTAACCAAATGCTTAAACAATATTTTTTGAGTTATAGAGATTGCACCCATGAGAAGTTGGAGCTTATTAATGAAAAAATGGAATATTTCTTATGTGGTATGAATGAGTTGCTCAAACAAAAAGGTTCAGAGAAATGTTTTGTTAACCATGTTGGAAATAAAGGAAGGGCACGATGCCAATTCACATGGGCCATAGAGAATGATAAAAAAGATAAGGGATTCCAAATCATGCCGAGAATAAATGAAGAAATGATGATGATAATGGAGGATGGAGGAGGAAAAACTTTGTTAAAGAAAATGAGGGAAAGGAACTCAAGCATGACAAGCTTGTGTTCCCATCACTCGTTGAAAGTGATAATGATAGCAACTAGATAAGGAATATGAAGAAGCAACTTGTGCAAGAACTCTTATATATGATGAGTATGATGAAGATAAGGGGACTCCAATATTTGATGATGTTCCAAGTAATGAGCGGCAGACTGCTATGACTGAGGGAACAACCTTATATACAATGATTATGTTGAGCATGAGGAAGCTCCAGATTATAATGATCCACCTACCTATGATGAATCATCACAATATGAAAACCCAATCTTTGATGAGTATGAAAAACCAAGAATGCTAATCATTTGTGAGACTCCTAAACTTATAGGGGGCTTAAAAATGACACCAAAAGGAGAAAATTATTTAAACCCAAGGCATTTTTCCAAACCTACAAGCAAGACAAATCCTACGAACAACTTGACCCACCAAGATCAACAACCCATACCTCAATTCATACACCATCCCACTACCCTATAGTTTACTTCGGAAACAAATCACAATTCACAAATATTGCCCCCTCCACAACCAGCATTACTTTCATAAAACTACACAACATACCCCTCATTTCCTACCCCAATACCAATCCAAATCTTACCTTTGTAAACCTCAAAAGCCTATATTGGGTATCCACCTTCAATACTTTGAGGCTGACGAAAATGGGCAGCTACTTCAGCAAGATTGCTTAAGAGGTTTGCAAAACAAAAATGGGCAGCTACTTCAGCAAGATTACTTAAGAGGTTTGCAAGAGTGTTAACCAAGATAAGATAAGGCCATTGATTATGGTTTTGACAATAAACGTTTACCAATGATTGTTGCACAGAAACTTCAAGAAAGGAGGCATAGATTTTCTACAGCAAGTGGAGAATTGCAGCCATTGAATGTACTAGTTTCTAAGAAAGATACATGGCAAGAGGCAGTCAAGGTTCAAGTTAATCATAGACTTGAGGCCAATTTAATTATCAAGAAAAGTAAACATACACTACTGGGAACAATTGATTGGAGACAAGTTATCTATAATCAAGGGGGAGTAGTTTGTTAAGCATGTTCCTTGGAGAGACAAGATGGGAATACTCCTTGAGAACTTTCAGTTTAAGAATTTAGTTACAAGAGAAATCTGGATGAAAAATAAAGTTATGGCACAAAAGCTAATTTCAACTTTCTTCCCTGGAGATTCTCTAAAGCTAACAAACCCAAATCAGAGGAGTGGGACAACAATCTTGTTTTATGTGAAATTTCTAAGCCACATTGACCATGGTGTAGTGTGGATCCTAATGAATAATCTGATTGCACTCTAGCAACTAGACCCTATAGCAGAAGTGGATCCCTTGGTGAATGAAGAAACTACAAGGAGGTTTCAGTTGTTCTATCAAATGGCCATAGGACAAATCTGTGATTGGGCCGCAGTTGCCAAGAGCATTAATCTTGCTTTTGAATTAACATCTGTTTATTGGTGTGCATTGATGCTCAACAAAAAAGATAATAAGGGGATGTGACAATTGAAGCAATAACAATAGACATATTCTTTACAACAGTTGCTAAGACTGTTTTAAAGGGTGACTATCCACAAGGGTGGTATCAATTTCGCAAAAAAAATGGTTGATATGGCTAATTTCATCCTAGGTGGAAACATTACAAATCAGCTAGTTATGATAGAGATAAGCAAGTATCAATGTTGGTTGTATTTGAAGGAAAAGAAATTCAAGAACTCAAGGCATGCTAAAGATAATATTCAGACAAGCTTTTGCAATGGAGAAGTTGCACTAAATCAAAATATGAAGTTGTTGGTGTTAACTTTTGATACTGGGGAGTATGAGAAGGCATAAGTTTCAAAGAATTAGTATGGAAAGATTTAACTAAACAAGTTCTTGAGTTTTGTTTTTGACACTGCAAAGGTGATGACAGCTACCAAGACTGGAAAGCATAAAATCAGCAATATCCACAAGGACATGGATGCTTTTAAGGAGGAGGGAATGTCAGGCATAGGGGTGTAAACGAGTCGACTCTCAACGAACACCTTAATGCTCAGATCTGGCTTGACTCGAAAAAATTGAGCTCGAATTCGACAAAGAATTTCTAATTTTGCGCCAAAAACTCGGATCATTACTCGGACCTAACTTGGCTCGTATGTACTCAGCACGTTTACAAAACGAGTTACTCATGAGCCTTCAAATCGAGTTTCGAATATGAACCATTTCACTTAATACTGAACCACTACATACTAAATTGATTATTAAACTAATGTTTATATATAAAAGCTTTTTACTTTTATTTACGTAAAGAAATTACAAAGAATGTAATACAAATTGACAATCAATTCATTAATTTATTCAACTACAAGCTTACATAATTTAATACTACACTTTATAAATTCTAAATATCGATACAAATATGTATTTAGCTTGTTAGTATGGATCAAACCAGTATTCGAATATGATTCATCGAGCGAGTATCGAGTATGGTTCGGAAAAAAATGAAAAACTCAAACCCTAATTTGAGCGAACACTGATATACTCGAATTTGACTCGTGTATCATTAAACAGAAAACGAGTATAGATCATATTCGATTTGAATCAATTTCGAATTCGAGTTTTGGATCATATTTTCGAACCGATCTCGAGTCCAGTGTTCTACGCCTCGCCTAGGTCAAAAAAATATCCAAGAAATTAGGCGGGACCTAGGCGGAGGTTTTTTTTATTTTAATAAATACCCAAACCAGATCTTGATATATTTATTTTTCTAATGATTTACCATATTCATAATGCAGGTTGTGCATATCAAATTACAACAAGAAGTGAACAAGATCAAGTAAAAATGGATAATTTTATTATAGTTGTAATTTATTGAACTTGTACCAACTTCAAATTATATAAATGATGATACATTTGTAATATTTAGTTTAATTCAATATAATTCTTAAATTTATGTTTAATTTCTTAAGTTTTAATATTGAATTGAATTCTTGAAATTTTAAATTTTATTATTTAATAGCAATCTTGTTTATGAATAAAACTAATACGTTAAAGATATGTTTTTGACCTTTAAGCAAAGGCCTTTATTATCTTTATTATAGATTGTTTTGTTTTATATTATTGTTTTGTTTGAATAAATGTAAGATAAAATATTAAAATTGATTTAAAATAAAAAATCACGTCTAGCCCCCTAGGCGCTAGGACCCCCCGCCCGCCTCCTGCCTAACGCCTTTTAGAACATTGTTCGAGTGAAGTACCGAGATACTCGGCTCGACTTACACCCCTAGGCCCTAGTCAGGCAAAGGGTATTTTGGGTAACAAAAGAATAATTAGTATATTCTAATAGGTAGTACATTTTGAGTGACCATGTGAGCACATGGAGTAGTTTGTTATATTTCAGTGAATGATAAGAAAAGTAGTGTAAGTTAGTAACTTTATTTTTCAGCATTCTCTCAATAAATAGTTGTATCTGAGAATTATTCTCCAAGCATTGTGAATCAAGTGAATTGGTGAAATAAAGATAAGCTTGTTTAAGCTTTCTCCTTATTTTCTCTCTCTCTCTTCTCTCTCGCGAACTCAATATGAATTACTGAAATTTTCTCTATCTATCTCTGTTTATATCTCTATTTCTGGTCAGGATCCTAGCTGGGCCCAACACTTTGTTTATATTTACTAACAGAATAACCTCAAAAACTTATATCATGTTTCTCCATGTAAAAAGATCTAGCAAATAATATCCAGGTTGATTTTTAATGTCCCAAATGGAATTTGCCATTCAAATGTCCAATCCAAATTGCATTATGATTCTGAAGAAAATAAATAGATAAGCAATAACAATAGTACTACTAAGGATTATCAGAGAAAACCCAATATAACTTCTCATTCACATGGCTTCTAGATGCCATGATAGCATCAGGGTTGTCAAATAAAAAAGTAGGCAAATATATATTTTAGATTAAAAAATCAGTAAATCTCTTTATTAAGAAATTAAAGTAGTGCTACGTATTCGTTAATCAACTTAAATACCCCAAATAAGTAACTAGATTCAAGATCACTATATCAGTGTATTCGTGAGTACTTGTGAACATTAAAACACCAAGGCACACAGCCTAAATCATGTCCCTAGGCTAAATCCAAAAAGAAATCAACAAGAGCAATTGGTGATCCTGGATACACATTGTTATTAAATGCATTCCTAGCAAATTGTTGGAATAGGAAGACGTATTTACTTTGAAGATCCGTTGAGCATTAAACCATAGAAAAAGAGCAATATACTTTGTACTGCGTGTTTAACTTTCCAGCTGCTGTTTTTCTTCTATCGTATTTTTTTTAAGTGGGAGATGGAGGGGGTTGAAATTTAAATAGGTGACGAACAATGATATTTTACTTTTCAAACCCTTATAAAAAAGTATTGGCAACAAATAAAAACTACAAAGTATATAGTTATTGTCACTATGCAGAGTGCATACCTCTATCATTCCGATCATTTGGAGTTTCACCAGTCATGGCCTTCACATATGTATCCCTTTAGAAAACGAAAGTGCCAGTTATCAGAAGGTAAGGCTTAAACCCCACCAAACAATGACAAGGGCAAAAATACATGAAAGAACGAAGAGCGTGATATAATAGCAAAAGTAGTCGTCACAAGCAAATTCACAAGTGAAAATACTCTTTAAACACCAGATTAACAACACTATAATTTAGTTCAATATTTGCAAATTTGAAAGAAATAATGAAACATTATGTTTCTGATTTAGCCTTGTGTTAGTTGTATGCATCATTTTTGTATGCGAGAGCGATTGGATTCCTCATTTGAGGCTAAATAAACTAGAACAACGTAATCTTTGTTTTCAAATTTGAAAGAAATAATGAAACAATAAGAAGGTTTCCTTAAATCAAGACTTGTGTGAGATGTACACATCGTTTTGTATGCGAGAGTGATATGATTATAGAATTCAGTTCAACAAAAACTTACCTTTAGCACATTTTGACTTTGAATCGAGAAAAGCACAAAATTATCTAGGAAAAAAATCAAATAACACAATGGAAATTGAAGGAATGACCTACTTGTGGTATTCATTAGAAAATACAAAAAACTCTTCTGAGAGAATTGCTGCAGAGGACCCTAAGTCTATTATAAACTGAAAGGTTCTTGTTCTTGACCTCTTCCAATACCACGGATAACACCACAATGTCATCAATTGCTGGATTCTCGAGTAAGTCAATCTAACATATTCAAAAAGTGACGCTAATTAATTACCACTCGCACGTTCAGATTTACACATAACTTGCATGTATACATATACATCAGCAAGAATCAGTATTATATGAATTTACCTGATTGAGAACAACATTAGTGTCGACAATGAGAATTCTGGAAGCAGGAGAGCTCAAGCGAGCATCTTTAGTATCACAGACTTGGCATGACGGAGCTCCACAGTAAATATCATCTCTGAGATAATGTTCTCGAACGACCTACCATCAATTAGCAGTAAGTTTTAATATACAGACA
Source organism: Panax quinquefolius (assembly GCA_020205615.1). NCBI lineage: Eukaryota > Viridiplantae > Streptophyta > Magnoliopsida > Apiales > Araliaceae > Panax > Panax quinquefolius. The sequence goes on along the minus strand of CM035169.1, from coordinate 27,613,557 downwards.
AAAAATTAATAATATTAGGGCTAGGGTTAGAATTTTCGTAGGCGAAGGAGAAACAGACCTTTACTACTTTGCCTTGCCTTGTTTTTCGAACAAATGACTTGCTCTGCAACATTTCTGCGATTCGTCTGCCTCCTGCACCGGTGATTAATTTCTCTCTCTTCTTTTCCGGCAGGCGGTGGATTGTGAGCGATTGAGTTTCACTTTTCTGTGGAGTCTTCTTCTTTTTGCTCCTCTTTAATCCGGGTTCGGTAATATACCCTTACGTATATTAATTAGGGTTATATTAAATCTATCTGTGTCAATATATTTGGTTAATTTCGAGTCAACTCAACTGCGATGACTGTAATTCAAAAAATTTTGTTTGTTTCATGTCTTATTGGTCAACTAGCTGGTACCGTGCGTCCGTGCCTCTGCACGTAATCGCCCAATTAATTTATTGAATGAGTGAAAAATTTAAAATTATTTATATTTTATTATATAAATTTTTAAAAGTTAAGTCAAAAGTTATATTTTTTCATAAAATTTTAGTACAAATTTATTATTAAATATATAATGTATCATTTGTCATTAAGATTTGAGTCAAGATAAAATGTTGAAATTATAATTGAAATTATAAAAATAAAAATAAAATAAACTTTGACCTATAAAATCACCAAATTTAAATTGTTAGACATGAGATCAACTAAAATGTCGTTCAAAAATATCGTATATAAAATTTACCCAATAAATTATTTTTAAATTTCTCCATATTTTACACGATTTATTAAGCTTGTGAGCAAGAGTAAGACAAGTCAATTGATGTGTGAAGTCATTATATATATATATATATATATATATATATATATATATATATAATTTATAATATAAAACAGAACGGCTCAAATTTCAAGATTTTAACATCCAACGACCTCAAATATATATATATATATATAATAAAACAGAGCGACTCAAATCTCAAGTTTTCAACATCCAACGACCTCAAATTAATTTAGGCTTCAACATCTAACGATCTAAAATCATTTGGGGCATCAACATCCGAAGGCCAATAATTTATCTCTGAAAAATTTAAATCCACATCCATCATCTCACTTTCTCCGTCATCTCACTCTCTCAAACTCGCATCTATTCTCACCCACATCCACAAACAAACAATAATTTTTAATTGTCAAGTTACTATTTAAAAAGTAACAATCAATCAAAAAGACTTATAAATAATAAAAAATAAATCTTGAAATGTAGTTAAACTTAGTTTGAATTTGTCTTTATTAAAAAATAAATTTAAATAATTTATCTCTCAAAAATTCAAACCCACATTCATCATCTCACTCTCTCAAACCCACATCCATCATCTCACCCACATCCTTGTACAAACAATAATTTTTAATTGTCAAGTTACTATTTAAAAAGTTACAATCAATCAAAAAGGCTTATAAATAATAAAAAATAAATCTTGAAATGTAGTTAAACTTAGTTTAAATTTGTCTTTATTATAAAATAAATCTGACTATTAAAGTTATATATTCTTTATTTATTCATTGAAATTTGTCTTCATAAGAATTTTTCATTTAAATGCTTTGTAGAGAATGTATGGAAAGTGCGAGTGTGTTAAGAACTAATTTAGGCATTTAGTTTAGTGTGTGTCCATATTAAGTGCTTCATTTTTTGTGTTCGTAATTTATTATTATTATTTGAATTATACAAATTGCCTTTAGAAGCACGGGTTATCGCTAAGATATATATATATATATATATATATATATATATATATATATATATATAGCTAAGCCGTGAAGTTTCTATGTTAAATCAAAATTATTAATAAGTTATAAAAAAATTAATGAGGGTTCGGGGGCAGCGCCCCAGAGCCATTTTTTTAATATTTTATACTTTCGGGTTAGACAAATGCATCCAAATATTCAATTTAATAATACTAACAAAAGGGGAAATCACAATTGATTTCTGAAAACAAAACTGAGGTTGGAGAAATTGAAGAGAGAAGGACACAAGGCTGCAAGAGAGTCGCAGTAGAATAGAGTCGCATTCCAGTCTCCACACTCGCAGCTCGCCAGTCACCAATATTCACTCCGACCATTCGCGAGAGGCTTTGATGGTTCACAGTTTACCTTTTGAGTGGGGTCAAAAATTGAGTGTGATAAAAAAAATTAAGTGATTTCAAAATTTGAGTGGGGTCAATTGACCCCACATTTGCACCCTAGCTTTGCCACTGTATATATGGGCAAAGGTCTAAAAATGCCCCTGATGTTTACCCCGATATCCCACTTACACCATAAACTATTTTTTTCCCAAAAGTACTCTTAACGTTACAAATTTAAGGTCAATTGTGCCCCTCCCGTTAAAAAAAATCCAAATAGATAAACGGACATCCTAAGTGATTGACACATGGCAAAAAAAAATTTTTTTTATTCTTTTCTCTTTCTTCTATATCTTTCCTCTTCATTTTTTCTCCCTCTTTTCTCTCTCTCTATCCGTTCTTCTTCCTCTGTTCTAAAATAACAAAGTAGATCTGGTTTCATCTTCTCATAGTAAAAAGCATAGGCCTGATAAAATAGTGACCTCCTCATCCCTATGTATGTGATTCACCTTCATGGTTCCCAGAACTGTTCCTGAATCATCCACAAAATCCATCTACACAAGCAACAGCATATATATAAACCCAGATCTGGGTGCTCCATGTCAATGGAAAAACAAATAAGGAAATCTCAAAGTACACCATATGAAAGTAACTGAAAACTGAAAATAGTAAAAATCTACTAAAAGATATTATTTTTATTCTCCCAAAACAAATCCCAGAAACCCATGTGTTGGGAGAGTGCATATTTTGATTTGATGTTTAAATGCAAATACTCACGATTATATGTAAAGTCCTTAATTGAATACGTGTACAAGAACTTAGTGATAGATCAAATTTGTTAGGTTGATCTAAACTCTTAATGTGTATCATTCTAAAAATAAATGTATAGATAAAGAGATCAAAGCTGTTAGGTTGATCTCGAGATGTAATAGATAGGCTTCGAAGAGATCGTAGTGTATCGAGTTGATCAATATTACAGAAGCCAAGGCAGAAACTTAGAGCTTAGAGGATAGTAGTGTGTCTGCCTTGAAGGGCCTCTTCGGAAATCGTAGAGTGGTCCCAACGTTTGCCGAGCCAACTCAGAGATCATAGTATGCTCTCGAAAACGTAGAGTTTATAACTCAAGCAAGTAAAGATCGTAGTGTGCAAGTATTTGAGAGAAATCGTAGTGCTCTTTGTTGATAACATCAGACCAAACACCAAGACGACAAGTGTAAGACCCCAACTTATTATTAATGAAATTTAATTTTCTCTATTTATTATTTTGAAATAGTAAGGGTTGATTTGATTAATGTGGATAGTTATGGGTAAAATCATAAATATTTCAAAATAAGCAAGTGGTTATAAAATATTCATTGTTGTCGGGGAATATTCGTTTTGGTCGTGGAATATTCAGATCTTGTCGGAGAATATTAAATGCGACAGTATGACCATGTGTGGGCCCATAACTTGGCGATTGGATGAAGAAAACGACAAATATAAGTTGTTTAAAAATAACGGCGTAGTTGTTACCATTAATACTATTAAAATACTCTGTGGTTAACACACAGTAGCACACGGTATTGCACCAATTATTGATTCTTACGTAAGAAGGCACTACTCAATAATGGTTGCGATAATTAATTGATCGATATTTTATTTTATTGATTTAATAATTCTTTGCGTTGATATTTTATATTCTTTTTGTTTCAATAATTATCATTACACAATATTTTTTTTTATCGAAGCAATAATTCATATTATCTCGAATAATATTATTAGATAACATTATTGGCAATGTCTAGAAAGTTGTCTAAGGAGAGGTTTGGTCACCTAATTGCACGCCAATAAGGAGAAATTCTTATTGGACAGCCCCCTCTTTCACAGAACCGCACGATTGTCAATATTGTGATTCTGTAATATTATTTGTGAATAATTAATTATTGATTCATATGATGAAGAAAATATTGATTTTATGTGGATATAGATGGAGAAAATTTTTTAATGTGACAATTGTTGAAAATTGAAATTTTATCTTTTTCTGATAAAATAATTCATTTAAATATATTATTATATTTTAATAATATAATAATGGTGATATTTTTACAACAAATGTGGGATATATGAGTATACGAGGAGGAAGAGTATTTTTGTTGCAATAAATGTTTAAAACATGTTAAACATGTCGGTGGGACCCCATTTATTGATCAAATTTGATTATAGTCTGTAAAATCGTCCGTTTGTGGATTTCGGTCAATTCCTATTTGGAATTTGGAAAAACTTTCTTCTGCAAAGTTGTAGAGAATTGAATTTCCTATAAAAAATCGCGAGATTCGAATTTTCTGACAAAAGGACTATTTATTGTGAATTATTGAAGTTTCGAAGCTCCGAAATAATTGATTTTTGGAAGTTTAAATTATTTTAAATTAGAAAAACGTTTTTTCTTACTTTTTCTAGAAGGTGGCATGTGCTTATTGAGCTGAAATCAGATTTCAAGAGTGGCGTAGGAATTTTGATATATATAATAATATTAAATTAAATTTTCTGCTTTGGTGTTACAAGCAATTTCTATAAATAAGGTCTTGGGTTAGAATTGAAAATTACACCGAAAATCAAGTTTTCTCTCTATATTATCGGCGTATTCTTGTGAGTATTTTGAGTATACTTTGAGTATTGCTATACGGTGCAAGTTCAAGTCATAAAATTTATATCCTGTTTCAACTAAGACTTGTCTTTATGAGGTAAGGGATATTATTTTTTTAGTAATGATATTATTTCTTCAATATCATTATGTTGAAATATTGATCTGAAGTTTTTATCAAATTTGGAACTTTTGGTGTCTGAGTTACTTATTCACGTGTCGACCTTTATTCACGATATATCTGATCTTATTCACGAATACGGACTTTATTCATCGAAAAATGAAAAATTTTCTTTTATTCAAAATATCTATTCTCGGATACTAGCTTTGATTGTATCCATGTTTTGATCATTCTTGAATTTTACACCACTATAATTATTTTTGAGGTATTTTTGGACATGGATAAAACAAAGTACTGAATCCTTAATCCTTAATCCTTGTCATTTTGTTTCAATTTGGATTCGCTTTTTAAAAATATTTTTCATCATCCTCGGTCTTAAATGATGATATTATTGAATATCTTTGGCTTATAGTGCAAAGATGAATGATTTCTGAAGAATATCTTTGGCCGTAGTAGTGCATTTGAGCAGTGTTTAGATGAATACGACCAATCGATGAATATCTTTGGCTGTAGTGCAAAGATGAATATTTGATTCCGATATATATTGATTGATGTTACGGGATAAAAGATGAGCGATGAACTTTTAAATTCATACATGAAGATAGTAGTTTGCATTCTCTACTTAACTCTTCTAATGAATTATTATTTCATTTATGAATATTGATTTAAAATTTGTTGTCTATTGTATTCTATTAGATTTTTCCTGTTGAAGACTAACGATAATTTGTTGTATATTATCTTAGTCATAATATTCTTCTACTTGGGCTAGTTGAGCTCACCCTTTTCCTTTTGTTCCATTTTTCTTCTCGGGAGGCGAGAATATAAGCGAGTAGCAGTCGGGGTATGGAATGAAAGTTCTAGAGAGAGTTGTTTAGTAGTCCTCACCATTTTGTAAAATAATGTATCAATAAATGTGATGAGGATTTATCTCGAGTATAGATATTGTCTAGAAGATAATATTTGTATACAAACTCACGCTTTTATTGTTGTAATAATAAAGTTGTAGTTGTTTACGTACCATGTATTGACAACTCGTAATGGGTGATGTATACCTATTTTGGGGGCGTCACAGTTGGTATCGAGCTTAGGGATATGATCTCCATGGAGATCGGGAATAGAATTAGGAGGGAGAGATGAGTAAATCCTTCGCTAGTGTGTCCTACCTAAGCTTATTTGTTAGTTGGTCAAGATATAAGGATATTATGTGATATATTGATTTCCTTAATTAACCCTTTGTTTTATGGCAGATTTTTGAGAATGTCGATCGAGAATATTAACAATGGAAATGAGATCGTGGAGCCTTTGTACTCACCAACGAGGAGAACGTGCAACAGGTACAATGTTCCTCCGTGAACAACACCAATTTGCCGAGCGAGATGATGAACGAGGGATGTTTAGAAGCTTTTGCGATTCATGCAAAATCGCATTTAGAGGAGACTCGTGTTCTAAATATAGGAGGAAATGATAGCAATTCACGGGTTTGTCACAAATGAGCGCTTCAAAGAGTTGTGACCACCGAATTTAAGGGAAAGTCAGAAGACCCTCGAAATTTTTTAAATAAAAGGAATTTCCTTTATTTATTATTTTGAAATAGTAAGGGTTGATTTGATTAATGTGGATAGTTAAGGGTTAAATACGCAAATATTTCAAAATAAGCAGTGGGTTATAAAATATTCATTGTTGTTTGGGAATATTCGTTTGGTCGTGGAATATTAAATCTTTGTCGAGAATATTCGTATGCGAATACAGCAGCCGCGCAAGGTAATATGAGACCCATATGTGAAAAAGCGATTGGATGAAGAAAACGCAAAATATAAGTTGGTTAAAAATAACGGCGTGGTTATTCTGCATTAAGATTGTTGGAATACCCGTTGGTTAAAATCAAGAATACGCTGGCATGGTTGCAAGAAGACACTTTGATTATTGCAGTATTGTTGAATTATTGATCCTTACGTGAAAGCACTACTCGATAATTTTCACGGTGATTCTACCGCTCAAGATTTTATTTTATTGATTCAATAATTCTTTGCGTTGATATTTTATATTATTGTTGTTCAATAATTGTCAACTGCAAAGATTTCTCATTATCGGATCAATAATTCATATTATTTGAATAATATTATTAGATAACATTATTGGCAATGTCTAGAAAGTTACGCTTAAGGAGAGGTTTGGTCACCTAATTGCGGCTACCAAGAAAAAAATTCTTATTGGAAAGCCCCTCTTTCACGGAACTACCGCACGGTTATCATAATTGTGATTACAGAATATTATTTGTGAATAATTAATTATTGATTCATATGATAAGGAAATATTTATTTTATATGAATATAAATGATGGATTTATTTATGTGGTTATTAATGAAGGAATTAATCTTTGAGATGTTTTATTTGTATTTTGTTTGATTGGAGGTATTAAAAATTAAATCGTGGGTTTTGAGATATATCACGGGGGGTTATAATTTTTTAATCCGAATAGTTGGATGGTTGAAATTTTTGGATATGTTATACATACATAAGTTGAGTATATGTCCACAAATTTTGAACAGTTAAAATGAACGAATGATTTGTTATGAATTTTAAGAGGTGACCGATTCGAAATTAGGGTTATAATTGATTTTGGTGGAAAATTCTAGAATTGAGTGGGCCCCACTTGTGGTTGGTGAAGAAATGTGCTGAATTTTATTTCAAATGTGGTGGGTGGCAATAGTAGCGGAGTAAAGCCATCAAAGTTGTGGTCAAGTCTGCTTTACGGCTAACATTTTCCTATAAATAGAGGCTAAGTTAGAATTGAAAATGACACCGAAACAAAGTTTTCTCTCTCTCTCTTATATTATTGAGCGTATTTTGTGAGTATTTGGATACTTTGAGAGTTCTTTGTTAAGTACAAGTTTCATTCAAGATCACTTGAGCCTTTCCTTCCGGCTTGATTCTTTGAGGTAAGGGATATTATTTTTTTTCAGAATGATATTATTTCTTCAATATCATTATCTTTGAAATGTTGATCTGAGGTTTTTATCAAATTTGGAACTTTTTATGTCGGGTTACTATTCATGAGTTCTTATTCACGAGTTACTATTCATGAGTTACTTATTCACGAGTTACTATTCACGAGTACTTATTCATGAAGCGTGAAAATGTTTTTTTTGGAATTTCTATCTTTCATTGTGTGAGTTACTATTCACGATACTGACCTTATTCACGATATCTGACTATTCATCGAAAAATAAAATTTCTTCTTTTAGTTCCCAAAATATCTATTTTTGGATACTAGCTTTGATTGTATCCATGTTTTGATCATTCTTGAATTTTACACCACTATGATTATTTTTGAGGTATTGTTGGACATGGATAAAACAAAAGTACGAATCCTTAATCCTTAATCCTTGTCATTTTTGTTTCACCGGATTCGTTCTTTAAAAATATTTTCATCATCCTCGGGTCTTAAATGATGATATTATTGAATATCTTTGGCACATGAAGGCAAGATGAATGATTTCTGAAGAATATCTTTGGCAGTAGTGCAAAGATGAATGATTTCGAAGAATATCTTTTGGCAGTAGTGCGAAAGATGAAGCGGTGTTTAAATGAACATGACCGATCGATGAATATCTTTGGCTTGTGGTCTGCAAAGACGAAAGTGTTTAAATGAACATGAATGTTGATCGATGAATATCTTTGGCCTTTAGTGCAAAGATGAACAGGTGTTGAGATGAACATGACCGATTGATGAATATCTTTGGCCTGAAGTGCAAAGATGAATATTTGATTTGAGATGAAAATTGATTGATGTTACAGGGATAAAATATTGATGATGGACTGTTAAATTCATAGATTATAGTAGATTTCATTCTCTACGTAACTCTTCTATGAATTATTATTTCCAACGCGAATATTGATCCAAAACTTGTTGTCTATTGTATTCTATCGATTTTTCACGTTGGAGACTAACGATAATTTGTTGTATATTATCTTAGTCATAGTATTCTTCTTTGGGCTAGTTGAGCTCACCCTTTTCCTTGTTGTTCCATTCTTCTTCTCGGGAGGCGAGAATGTAGCGAGTACTTAGTCGGGTATGGAATGAAGGTTCTAGAGAGTTGTTTAGTAGTCCTCACTATTTTTGTAAAATGATGTACCAATAAATATGATGGGGATTTATTTGCGTGTGGATATTGTCTAGAAGACAATATTATATTTAAACTCACGAAGATATACCGTCAGATTTCACACGACATTTGTATTATTGAAGTTGTAGTTTGCTTCAGCACCATGTATTTGGCGACTCGTAAATGGGTGTTGTGTATACCTATTTTGGGGCGTCACAAAAGCCGAATCCGATCATGGCGGAAACATGGGTCAAAAAAATTACCAAGACATTCGATGTCTTGGGATGCACGGAGGAACAGAAGGTTCCATTCGCCACCTTTATGTTCCGTGGGTGAGGCGGACTCTATCGGTGGGAGTCTCGTGAAGCGTACTCATCCAACAAGACTTCGGCATGTCTTGGAGACGTTTGAAACTATTTAATGACAAATACTTTCGTGAAAGTGTTCGTCATATGAAGGAAGTGGAGTTCATCGAGTTAGAACAAAACAACACGTAGCGGTGTCTCGAAGACGAGGCAAAGTTTGCAGAGTTATCCGGTTTCACCTCATTTGGTGGAGAATGAGGAACGATGGCGCGGATGTTTCTTAGAGGTTTGAAACCCAAAGATACGTCGAAGATCTCATTTCTCATAAATTTTCTCTATTCAGATGTTGTAAATGGGCTCAATTGTTAGAAGGCGAGATAACGAAGTATGTTCAACCGAGGGACCATAACGAGGATCGTACGTAGATAAGCGATCAATGTAATAATGATAACCAACGGAGAAAAGAAATGAGACGGACAAAATGGTAACCACTCTGGTGGTAATCATGGCCATGAAAATAAGAAGCGAGTCGAGGAGATTTTAAAAGAGGAGATTTAACAACGACCGTATGAAGGCATTTACGGTCTTAAAATAACCGGTTCTAAGGGGAGAAAACGACCACCGGTCATATCTTATAAATGCGGAAAAAAGAGACATATCACCCAAATTGTCCACAACAGTTCAACGTATGCTATAATTGTGGAAAGGAAAGACATATCGCTCAAGATTTTACTGGTAGCAAAACCTAGTTCAATGAGGACGGTGACTCAAAAGACCGTCCCTGAAAAAGTCAAAAGTCAATCGGTTCCGGAAGAAGGCGTTTGTTGTGGTGGTCAAAATGCGAGGAACCCAAACGAGGTGATCACGGATTTATAAATTCTTGCGAAGTTTATACCTTACTTGATACCCAAGTGCTACCCATTCATTTATCTCTCTACTTGTGCTCAACGTTTAAACTTGACTCGGGAGAAATTAGACTTTGACCTATCTCGTGGAAACTCCGTTAGGAGAAACTTTCATCACATCCAACGTTTATAAATCTTGTTTGATTCAAGTTGGCACCATTACCTTACCGTTGACCTTATCTCTTTAAAGATACTTGCTTTTGATGTTATTTTAGGGATTGATTGGTTAACTACTCATCATTGCCAAAATTGATTGTTTTCGTAAGGTTGTTAGTTTTCATATTCCTAACCAACCCGTTGTGCAATTCAAGCAACTAAACCATTAAAATCAATCAATCGTCATATCTAATCATAAAGCTATTCGCTTATTGAAAAAGCGGATGTCGAGCTTTCTTAGCCATGTATTATGGATTTGAATAAAGACACGTCAAATTTGAATAATATTCTGTTGTTATTGACTTTCCCGGCGTATTTCTGAAGAACTTCCGGTCTAACCCGAGCGTGAAGTTGAATTCTTTATTGATCTTGAACTGGTACAACGCCCATTTCTAAAACCCCATATTGAATGGCTCTATTGAACTTCGGGGAGTTAAAGGTCCAACTACGAGAATTGTTGGACATCGGTTTCATTAAATCTAGTACATCTCCTTGAGGTGCTCCTTTTTATTCGTAAAGAAGAAAGACGGGAGTATGCGACTTTGTATTGACTATCGAGAATTGAACCATGTCACCATCAAGAATAGGTATCCTCACCTCGTATTGATGACTTGTTTGACCGATTCAGAATGGGCAAAATTCTTTTCAAAAATCGATCTTAGCTTACGGATATCATCAAATTTGAAGATTAATCCGAGGATATTCCAAAGATCGCTTTTAGAACTTCAGTATAGGCATTATGAATTCTTAGTCATGTCTTTCTTTGATGGACTAATGCTCACGCTTGACTTTCATGGATATGATGAACCGAGTATTCAAGAATATTTGGATCGGTTTGTTGTTGTCTTTATTGATGACATCCTCATATATTCTAAAAGTCGTGAAGATCATGAGCACCATTTGAAATTTGGTACTCCAAAGGCTTCGTGAAAACAAACTATATGCCAAATTGAAGAAATGCAAGTTACGGCTTGAGGAAGTAGCATTTCTTGGGCACGTGTGTCAAAACATGGAGTATCCGTGGACCCGTGAAGATTGAAGCAATCTGAAGTTGGAAGCAACCAAGTCGGTGGCCAGAAATCGTAAACTTTAAATTCTAATGGGTTATTATCGGAGATTCGTGGAAGGGTTTTCTCGAATCGCTACTCCATTAACTCATTAACTCGGAAAAATACAAAATTCGTTTGGAGCCGAAGAATGCGAGAAGAGTTTCGAAGAGATTAAGAGGAGACTTATTTAAGACTGTCTAACAATACCATCCGGTTCGGATGGATTTGTTATCTCTGACGATGCTTGAGCAAAGGGTTAGGATGTGTTCTCATGCAACGTGGAAAAGTCATAGCTTATGCCTGTGACAACTTAAAGAATATGAGAGGAATTATCCTACTCATGATCTGTAGAGTTAGCGTTATCGTTTTCAGCTTAAAGATATGGAGGCACTATCTATATGGGGAGAAAGTGGAGATATATTCGGACCATAAAAAGCCTTAAATATTTCTTCACTCAAAAGAACTCAACATGCGGCAGCTGACGTTGGCTGCCAAGCTATTGAAAGACTACGACCACACTATTTAATACCATCCCGAAAAAGCGAACGTGGTAAAATGACGCTGCGTTGAGTAGAAGATTATATGCGAGGAATGAGTGCGATGATGTCGTGGTATCGCGACAGAGCCAACTTTAATAGAAAAAGTTAAGGTTGCTCGAGCCACCGAATCTGGGCGGAGTCGTATGAAGAAGAAAGTGAAGAAGGAGCTATTCCTAAGCGAGAATTGATGAAGAAGAATACTTGAGTCCACCTGACTTTGTGTCCCTAACGACTCGATTTGAAGTACAAGATTATGATGGAGGCACACAATACACTATTTTTGCAATCCATCCTCGGAAGTACTAAAATGTATCGTGATCTTCGACATACATTTTGGTGGAACAATATGAAGAGAGATTGCAAAAGTTTATCTCGATGTGTTTAACTTGTCGGCGTGTAAAGGCGAGCATCTAGTACCTAAGGGTCCGTTGCAACCACTTGAGATTCTCGAAATGGAAGTGGGAACACATTACCATGGATTTCGTTCTGCGGGTCTTCCTACGGTTTCTCAAGGCATCAATGCTATTTGGGTTATTGTTGATAGATTAACCAAGTCTGCTTCATTTATTGCCGATCACGGGAGACTTATTCCTCGAACGTCTTGATAGTATATATGTAAATGAGATTGTGAGGTTACATGGCATGCCAAGATCCATAGTTTTGATCGTGACCCAAGATTCACTTCAAGATTTTGTGTTAGCTTACGCAAAAAGCTATGGGCACAGGATTTCTGATTCTGTTCGATATACCATCCTCAAACAGACGGACAATCGAGAGAGGACTATTCAAACTCTTGAAGATCTATTAAGACTCTGTGTCCTGACTTCAAAGCGGTTGGGATAAGTATTTACCATTGGTGGAATACTCCTACAACAACAGCTTATCGAAAAAGTATAGGTGTGGCTCCATTTGAAGTATTATATGGACGAAAGTGTAAGCTTCTCAATATGTTAGGATGAGGTGGGTGAAGCAACATTGTTGGGACCCGAGTTGAAATGCGTATGACTACCGAAAAGATCCAAATGATTCGACAACGATATACAAACGGCAGACAAGATCGACAAAAAGAGTTATGCGGATCTTCATCGAAAGGACGTGGAATTTAGTATAGGGGATCATGTATTGTTGCGAGTTGCTCCGTGGAAGGGAGTTACAAGATTTGGGAAGAGAGGAAAGCTCAATCCACGATTTATTGGTCCATTTCAAATTCTTGGCCAGAAGTAGGAAATGTAGCCTATAGACTTGCGTTACCTCCGTATGTCTCGTGTTCATAATGTGTTTCATATATCATATTTCGTAAATATGTGAAAGACCCAAACCACGTTATAGATTTAGAACCTGACGAAATAAATTAAGACTTAACGTATGAGGAGGTACTGTCAAGATCTTGGATAGGAAGGAGCATGTCCTACTGTATGAAAGGTCATACCCACAAGTTAAAGTTTTGTGGAGGAATCATGCTATAAAGGAAATGACACAGGGAATTGGAAACGGAAATGAAAGCGAGGTATCCTCACCTTTTCAAACACACGTGTACGTCACGTCGATTTCGAGGACAAAATTTCATAAGGAGGAGAGGTTGTAAGACCTGAACTTATTATTAATGAAATTTAATTTTCTCTATTTATTATTTTAAAATAGTAAGGGTTGATTTGATTAATGTGGATAGTTATGGGTAAAATACGCAAATATTTTAAAATAAGCAAGTGGTTATAAAATATTCATTGTTGTTGTCGGAGAATATTCGTTTGGTCGTGGAATATTAAATGCTTTGTCGAGAATATTAAATGCGACGGCAAGCTTGACCATGTGTGGGGCCCCATAACGTAAAAAGCGATGGATGAAGAAAACGACAAATATAAGTTGTTTAAAAATAACTACAGTTATTCACAGTTATCTACTATTAAAATACTCGGTGGTTAACACACAAGAAGTTATTACCAGATTATTGATTATTGATTCTTACGTGAAAGGCCTTTACTCAATAATGGTTACAGTAATTACTGATCGAGATTATATTTTATTGATTTAATAATTCTTTGCGTTGATATTTTATATTCATTGTTTCAATAATTGTCATTACACAAGATTTTTCATTATCGAAGCAATAATTCATATTATCTGAATAATATTATTAGACAACATTATTGGCATGTCTATAAAGTTCGCTCTAAGGAGAGGTTTGGTCACCTAATTACGGCCAAGAAGTGAGAAATTCTTATCGAAAGCCCCTCTTTCCGGAACTGCGAGTTTATCAATATTGTGATTCTGTAATATTATTTGTGAATAATTAATTATTGATTCATATGATGAGAAAATATTGATTTTATGTGGATATAGATGGAGAAAATTTTTTAATGTGACAATTGTTGAAAATTGAAATTTTATCTTTTTCCTCGATAAAATAATTCATTTAAATATATTATTATATTTTAATAATATAATAATGGTGATATTTTTACAACGAATGTGGGATATATGAGTATCTGAGGAGGAAGAGTATTTTTGTTGCAATAAATGTTTAAAACATGTTAAACATGTCGATTGGACCCCATTTATTGATCGAAATTTGATCATAACTTTGTAAAATCGTCCGATTGTGGATTTGATCAATTCCTATTTGGAATTTGGAAAAACTTTCTTCTGCAAAGTTGTAGAGAATTGAATTTCCTATAAAAAATCATGAGATTCAAATTTTCTGACAAAAGGGCTATTTATTGTGAATTATTGAAGTTCCGAAGCTCCGAAATAATTGATTTTTGGAAGTTTAAATTATTTTAAATTAGAAAAATGTTTTTTCTTACTTTTTCTAGAAGGTGGCATGTGCTTATTGAGCTGAAATCAGATTTCAAGAGTGGAGTAGGAATTTTGATATATATAATAATATTAAATTAAATTTTCTACTTTGGTGTTTCTAAGCAATTTCCTATAAATAGGGTCTTAAGTTAAATTGAAAATTACACGTAAACCAAGTTTTCTCTCTCTATATTATCGAAATATTCTTGTGAGTATTTTGAGTATACTTTGAGTATTGCTATACTGGTTGCAAGTTCAAGTCATAGCCTATATCCTGTTTCAACTAAATCTTGTCTTTGTGAGGTAAGGGATATTATTTTTTTTCAGAATGATATTATTTCTTCAATATCATTATGTTGAAATATTGATCCTGAAGTTTTTATCAAATTTGGAACTTTTGGTGTCTGAGATTACTTATTCACGTGAAATGCATTATTCACGATATACTGATCTATTCACGAATCACTTGCCTTATTCATCGAAAAATGAAAATTTTCTTTTAGTCCAAAATATCTATTCGGATACTAGCTTTGATTGTATCCATGTTTTGATCATTCTTGAATTTTACACCACCAGTAATTATTTTTGAGGTATTTTTGGACATGGATAAAACAAAGTACTAATCCTTAATCTTTAATCTTGTCATTTTGTTTCAATCGGATTCGCTTTCTTTAAAAATATTTTTCATCATCCTCGGTCTTAAATGATGATATTATTGAATATCTTTGCCACGTAGTCAAAGATGAATGATTTCTGAAGAATATCTTTGGCAGAATAGTCAAAGATGAACGTGTCTTAGATGAATACGACTAATCGATGAATATCTTTGGCCAGAAAGCAAAGATGAATATTTGATTCCGTATATATATTGATTGATGTTACAGGGATAAAGATGAGCGATGAACTTTTAAATTCATACATAGAAGATAGTAGTTTGTGTAAGACCAAGAAATTTTTTAAATAAAAAGGAATTTCCTTTATTTATTATTTTGAAATAGTAAGGGTTGATTTGATTAATGTGGATAGTTAAGGGTTAAATACGCAAATATTTCAAAATAAGCAAGTGGTTATAAAATATTCATTTTTTTTGGGAATATTCGTTTTGGTAATGGAATATTAAATCGTATTTGGGAATATATTCGTTTGGTCGTGGAATATTCGATCGCAGAATATTCGCATTAAATCTTACACCACGACCATGTGTGGGCCCCATAACTGGAAAGCGATTGGATGAGGAAAACGACAAAGTTGGGTGGTTATAAATAACCAGCCAGTTAGTTGTTACAAGTAAGACTGTTGGAATACCCGGTGGTTAAAATACGAATACTGGCGTCAGCTGACAAGAGCAGACACCGTATTGCACAAGATTGTTGAATTATTGATCCTTACGTAAGATGGCACTACTTCAATAATTTTCACGAAGAGTTATCGCTCAATATTTTATTTTATTGATTCAATAATTGCTGCGTTGATATTTTATATTATCATTGTTCAATAATTGTCACGCACGATTTCCCATTATCGATCAATAATTCATATTATTTGAATAATATTATTAGATAACATTATTGGCAATGTCTAGAAAGTTCATCTAAGGAGAGGTTTGGTCACCTAATCATGCGCCAGCAGTGAGAGATCCTTATTGAAAGCCCCTTTTCCGGGAACAAATGTGGTTGTCATAAATGTGATTCTCAGAATATTATTTGTGAATAATTAATTATCGATTCATATGATAAGGAAATATTTATTTTATATGAATATAAATGATGGATTTATTTATGTGGTTATTAATGAAGGAATTAATGTTGAGGTGTTTTATCAAGATTTTATCTGATTGAGGTGTTAAAAATCAAATCGTGGGTTTTGAGATATATTATGGGGTTATAATTTTTAATCAAATAGCTGGATTGTGGTAATTTTTGGGTATGTTATACATACATAAGTTGAGTATATATCCACAAATTTTGAACCGTTAAAATGCACGAATGATTTGTTGTGAATTTTAAGAGGTGTCGGATTCTAAATTAGGTTTATAATTGATTTTGGTGGAAAATTCTAGAATTGAGTGGGCCCCACTTGTGGTTGGTGAAGAAATGTGCTGAATTTTATTTCAAATGTGGTGGGTGGCAATAGTAGCGAGTAAAAGCCATCGTGCAGCAGTCAAGTCTGCTTTTGCCAAGCTAACATTTTCCTATAAATAGAGGCTAAGTTAGAATTGAAAATCACACCGTAAACAAAGTTTTCTCTTTCTCTCTCGATATTATTAGGCGTATTTGTGAGTATTTAGATACTTTGAGAGTCATTGTCAAGATAAGTTTCATTCAAAGATCACTTCCGACCTTTCCTTCCGGGCAAATCGATTCTTCGAGGTAAGGGATATTATTTTTTCATAATGATATTATTTCTTCAATATCATTATCTTTGAAATATCGGTTGAACTTTTATCAAAATTGGAACTTTTTCATGCTCGGGTTACTATTCATGAGTAATTCACGAGTACTATTCATGAAGCGTGAAAATGTTTTTTTTGTGGAATTTCTATCTTTTGTGTCTGAGTTACTTATTCACGATACTCAAGACTATTCACGATATCAAGACTATTCATCGAAAAATAAAATTTCTTCTTTTCGTCCAAATATCTATTTTGGATACTAGCTTTGATTGTATCCATGTTTTGATCATTCTTGAATTTTACACCACTATGATTATTTTCGAGGTATTGTTGGACACGGATAAAACAAAGTACGAATCCTTAATCCTTAATCCTTGTCATTTTGTTTCACCGGATTCGCTCTTTAAAAATATTTTTCATCATCCTCGGTCTTAAATGATGATATTAGTGAATATCTTTGGCAGTAAGTGCAAAGATGAATGATTTCTGAAGAATATCTTTGGCACAGAAGTGCAAAGATGAAGCAGTGTTTAAATGAATACGACCGATCGATGAATATATCTTTGGCCTTTAGTGCAAAGATGAACAGTGTTGAGATGAACATGACCGATTGATGAATATCTTTGGCTGTAGTGCAAAGATGAATATTTGATTCGAGATGAATATTGATTGATGTTACTGGGATAAAATATCGATGATGGATCGTTAAATTCATAGATTATAGTAGATTTCATTCTCTACGTAACTCTTACATGAATTATTATTTCATTCGCACGTTAATATTGATCTCGAAACTTGTTGTCTATCAGATTCTATCGATTTTTTCATCATTGGAGACTAACGATAATTTGTTGTATATTATCTTAGTCATAGTATTCTTTACCGGGCTAGTTGAGCTCACCCTTTTCCTTGTTGTTCCATTTTCTTCTCGGGAGGCGAGAATGTAGCGAAGTACTAGTGGGGGTATGGAATGAAGGTTCTGAGAGAGAGTTTAGTAGTCCTCACCATTTTGTAAAATAATGTATCAATAATTATGATGGGGATTTATTTGCGTGTGGATATTGTCTAGAAGACAATATTATATTTAAACTCACAAGATATATTGTCGTATTTCACGACATTTGTATTATTGAAGTCAGTAGTTTCTTTCTTGTACCATGTATTTGGCGACTTCGTGAATGGGTGTTGTGTATACCTATTTTGGGGCGTTAAGGTAAGTATCGAGCTTAGGGATACGATCTCTGGCGAGATCGGGGAATAAAACTAGGAGGAGAGACGAGAGTAAATCCTTCGCTAAAGTGTGTCATACCTAAGCTTATTTGTTGGTTGGTCATATTATAGGGTATTATGTGATTTGTTAATTTATTTAATTAACCCTTGTTTTATGATAGTTTTTTAGAATGGTCATTGAGAAGCGTTAACAATGGAGTGAATGAGATCGTGGAGACACCTCTAATCGCCAACCGTGATAATGTGATGTCGAAAGCGAAGAAGAATTAGAGATATCCATGTGGTGAAGAAGAATTGATAGTTGCACTTGAGATAATCGCAGAGGTAATAAATGAGAGTGAGGAAGAAGAGGAAGAAGAGGTGCACCAAGAGAGTTTATTAGAGGTATTTTATGATCGAAATATAGAATTGCAAAATCGTATTCATGAGTTAGAAGAAGAGTGCTAAAGAATTGCAGCAGTTCGTGGAGCAAAAGGATCTGACGATTCAAGCTTGTTTACCCGATACGTGATGCTTGAATGA
Organism: Panax quinquefolius; assembly: GCA_020205615.1. NCBI lineage: Eukaryota > Viridiplantae > Streptophyta > Magnoliopsida > Apiales > Araliaceae > Panax > Panax quinquefolius. The sequence continues at coordinate 27,594,724 of CM035169.1, read as the reverse complement.
AGCACTCTTTGGCGAGTATAAGATGATAAAGTCGGAATCGAAATTTGAAAGAAGAAATAAGCGAGCGAGTGAGAATGAGTGATGCGTGGGTAAAAAGCGCATGACGCGTTGATATTATGGAAGAGATGTCCCAATCTAAAAGAGAAGATTTAACGATAGCGGAAGACGTCGGCGTAAACATCGACACCATCAACAAATTCTAGGGAAGAGAACGATCGCCAGGTTAGATGCTCTGAGATGTGGAGAGGAGGGACATAAAGGTCAAACTATTCAAAGCCTTCCAAGGTATGCTATAATTGTGGAAAAGAAGACATATCGCTTTCGAGATCAGACAATATCGAAACCCAGGTCCAGCGTGAATGGTGACTCAAAAGGATGTCCCGTAAAAGTCAAAGTCAATCTAGTTCTTGGAAGAAGCGTTTGTCGCGATTTCATTAAAAAATGAGAGAACCCGAACGAAGTTAACGGAGTTAGTTAATTATAAATTCTTGCGAAGTTTATACCTTTACTAGACACCTGGGATACCCATTCTTTTATCTCTCTTGCTTGCGCTCAACGCTTGAACTTGACTTCTGGAGAAATTAGACTTTGACTTTATTTATGGAGAATCAGCTAGGGAAAACTTTCATTACATCTGTTGTTTAGAAATCTTGTTTGATTCAGTTAAGACCTATCACATTACCTCGCTAACCTTATTTCTATAGAGATATTTGCTTTTGATGTGATTTTAAGGTTAACTACTCATCATGCCAAATTGATTGCTTTTGTAAGGTTGTTAGTTTTCATATTCCTAAGCAACTTCCGTTATTCAATTCAAGCAATCAAACCATTGTAATCAAACATTTTCATATCGAGCCATGAAGTCATTCGTTTATTACGGATGTCAAGTTTTCTTAGTCCGTGCATGGATTTGAATAAAGACACGTCGATTTGAATAATATTCTGTTGTTATTGATTTTTCTCTTTGTATTTCACGAAGAATTTCTTGGCTTACTCCCAAAGCCCGATATTAAATTTTGTATCGACTTTGAACCCCTGATGAGAACTCATTTCTAAAATCTCATATCGAATGGCTCTATTGAACTTCGTGGAGTTAAAAATTCAACTATAGAATTTGGTACCGAGCCTTTATCTTGTAACTTCCTTTGTGGAATTCACCGGCCGCAGACTCTCTGTAGTAGGGACGCCATATTCGATGCGATAAGTAAGCGATAGGTGTCATTGTGACGTCTTATCCAAGATTGGGATATGAGTCACAATTGAGAGCAACCTAAATCGATGTCCTAAATCGTAGTTTTCAGGCTTAGTTGGTTATTATCGGAGATTCGTGGAAGGATTTTCTTGAATCGCCACTCGCTAACTTAAATGACTCGAAAAGATACAAAATTCATTATGGAGGCGAGGAATGCGAGAAGATTTTCCAAGAGCTTCGAGGCTGACTCATTTATTACATATTCTAACCATACCATCTTGGAAAAAGCGAGCGTGGTAGTGGGCGCGTTGAGTAGAAGATCATATCTTGAAGGGGAGCGAGAGTGCGATGATGT